>CAHIKZ030001424.1:137500-342500 GCA_903632075.3 Acanthosepion pharaonis | reverse complement strand
AGTGCAACTAAGCCCCGTGAACTGTCACACCTTGAGGGAATAACCCGCACGGCCTGCAACGAGTTCGAGAAAGAGAATACAGCAAAACGTCGGAGAGACCTACGATCAAAGTTGTCTGAAAGATGTCGAAAATGGACGGCTCTTACAGCTAGAGTTGAAAGCGTTGGGACTGGAAGGTAAGGCTAGCAAGTAAAACTAAAATGAATCCTTTGATGATGCTAAAAATATGAATAATCTCAATTTCTTATATAAGTTTTAGGAATTTATTAAATGTGTATAGTGACTTTTGAGACACCATATATATATAATTATTTATTTAAAAAATTATAACATAAATATGTTATAAAATCACTACAAAAATAGCAATTTTGTTTCAACACCTCCGGTGTCTTATCAAGTGATGATGTTGAATGTAAAATAAATGGTTTTAAAAGTTTCAAATTAATTAACGATCCTTCGCAAGGGGAAAACATTGTTACAAAAGCTAGAATGACCAATCAAAATACAAGTATAGGAAAATTCAAAAAGCTTGATAACGAAGTCATGTTATAATAGCTATTCAGATCTTTAAAATAGGGTTAATATTAAAAAAGAATTTATTCTAACTAATAATTATTAAATTATATGATAAAATTCGATATTAAAATTAAAAGTAAAAATTACCAATTTTAAAATCAAAATTTACTCACTATTAAGTTTAAAATTATAAAATTGCTGAGGAGAAAAGAAGAAATACATGTTATTCAATTTATTTCTTTATTGAAATTACGTTAGAATAGACGCTTATCTGTCATCCGGCTCTCTGACAATATGTATACATTTTAATCCCAAGTGTGTAAATGGGGTCCTAACCTCACGCGTAAAACAACCCAAACACACTCAGATTATGATACATAAGCACCCAGACATATTTAGATATGACGAGACGAGGGAACATCTACCCGTCCCTTTAAAAAAAAAAAGAAAAAAAAGGAAACAAACACATGCATACATACATACACAATTAAAAGTGAATGCACTTTCATAAACATAGACACCGATAAATACATGTACACACATCCTCATACATTGACCTAGACAATCAGATACCACATCCAAGAAAAATTTAAGACTTAAAGTGTCACTAAACAAATGCTAACCACTTATTAAAATCTAACTTAATCGAGCAAATATACAAAGATAAAAATGGTTAAAAATAATATTCACCATTGTGTCGCTTGTCCGTTTCTTCCGCTGATCCAGAGCATACTATCTAACCCACGGATTGAACACGCAATTGCCAGCGAATCATGCTTAGTGAATATTTCATATCAGGTAATACTCAACAGTTTTTATTAACTTTGTGTCGCTTGTCCGTTTCTTTCACTGAAACAGAGCATGTGACTTTTCAACATTAGCAAGTTTTGGATTTGAACTTACAACTGCCAAAGAACCTGATAGATTTTAACCAACGTTTTAATCCACTAGGCCATGTGTCTCTTGGAGTTTGAAAACAGACACCTAAAGAAAGCCTGGGAAATTAACAATACGAATATAACAATTAAATTAACCATGACTGTATGAGTAATAAAGAATAGAAAAGGGAACAATAAATTTTATTAATAAAATAATTTCCTTAAATGCCCTTAAAATGGATATTTTCAAATCATTTTACTCCAATAAGGCGATAAAGTCACTATGACACAAGGAGTGACAGAGTGTGACAGAAGATGAGATAAAGAAACATTATTAAGGAGTGAGAACAATAAAAGAACAGGAATTAAGAAGACAAAAGATAACGACTGACGTTGCTTTTCGAAGATCAAAGTTGACCTGTAAAGCAAGAAACCAGAAGAAAGTTCCACAAGTGAGTAGCACGAGAGAAGAAACTGTTAACATAGAACTTGCGGTTATATCTAGCAATTTCAGCTGTAATAAAATAAAATGAAATCTTATTCAAAAAAGTGACCTAGCATGTCGCAAGCAACAAAATTTAATAGTGCCGGGTTAAATTTAATAAAAATCCAGCACCCTATGTTGTTAGTGACTATTTTTAGTCTTGAGTACTAACACTTTCACTATTGTGCACCTACCTATACATATTTACTAAAACTTATATTGCAACCTGTCCTTCGTTATACTATTAACGATTGACATTGTATTTAAATTTTTGAATATCAAAACTTGCTGAGAAGAAGCCAAAAGACGGTTCTACAAGCGAGAAATGCGAGAAAGGAATCTGTTAGCATAGAATTTACGGTTACGTCTAGCTATTTCAACTGTAAAATGATGAGACCTTTCCGCCAATCTAGTACTGCGTTTAAATTCATAAAGTCTAGGTATCAAAGAGGAAAAGCTCGTCAGAACAATTACTATGATATACGAAAAAGAAAAAAATCATTATTAAAGAAAGAGAACAATAAAAGAACAAGAGTTAAGAAGACAGACTGATGTTGCATTTTGAAAATCCATTATTTTTCGTTTAATTGTAATCTTGGCTTATTTAATCAAAATAATATCTTATAAATATAGCCTAGGTTGTATCATTTGCGAATAATTTTACTAATTTTAATAATTACTAATTTTTTCTTGATTTGCCCTTCTGAAAATGGTGCGTCGTATATGCCGTCAAATACGGTACATAGTTTAGCATTATATTCTTCGTTTCTAATGACATTTTCCTTTACTTAGTTTCTGGAAAACATCTTACGTTATTCTTTTCTTCAGTCATATGTTACTGCACTATCCAGATAGCTAAATTTCAGTATGATGGATTTTTTTTTTCTTTTAAATGGAACTAATGAACTGAGTAGAATAAACGGAAACTAGAGAATGAAAAAGCGAAGAGTATTAGTAAAAGGCGTGCATCTATCTGCAGTCGCCCTCATTTATTGTTCCAACCCCTCATCTCCAATTTCACCCTATGACAGTACGCCCCCGCCTAAAGCAAGTATAAAACCAAACAGGGAAATCATTAAACCACGATATGTGCATAAAACATCGCCAATCTCCACAGCTAACCCCGTTAACAATGCGTGCGAAACATAATATCGTACGTTGAAGGTCATTAGCGGTATACCAGACGACTCAAAATAAAACTTCGAGTGTATCTTTTATTCATGGTGTGTACATGACGTTCTATACTACAGGTTTTCATATCGTTCAGCAAAGGGCCAAAACTGGACGCCTACTTTAAAATGGTTGATTTTCAGAAATTTGGGGAAGGGGAGTCAAACAACTTTCTTAATAAATTAATTTTGTGGTTGAGAAATATTACATTTTTTTTAATCCGTATCACCCCATATAAGGTAGTAAAGTCACTAAAACACAATGGATGACAGAGTGTAGCAGAATTAGGAACAAATACATTAATAAATACTGGAAAGAGAAAAGAGCAATCAGGAGGACAGTAGATAGAGATTGGCATTGCATTTTAAATTTTGCAGATTAAAGTTGGCTGGAAAGCATTGAGCCAGAACGGAGTTCCACAAGTAAGAAGTGCGAGAGAGGAAACTGTTAGCATAGAACTTACGGCTGAATTTAGCTAGCTCAATTTTAAATTGATGAGATATCACCTCCAGTCTAGTACTGCGCTTAAATTCATAGAGTCTATATACCATACCATGAATGTATTCAGAGAAAAGGCACAGAGAAGCAACCTTACGGTGGTGGGTAAGTGACTGTAGCCGAACCACCAGAGCAAGACCAATAATATTGCTGATCCTTGTTTGGATTTTATCAAGGAGCTTCAGGTAAATAGCAGGGGCCCCGGACCATATGTGGCAGCCATACTCTAAGCATGGACGAATGGTAGACATAGCTATGTAAGATAGATTTTGAGGAGAATAATTGTTTCGCACGACACAGTGAACCAGCTTTCTTGACTGCTGACCCAGCAATTAATTAAATATAGTCTTTCTACTTCATGTCAGCTGAGAACATTAGCCCTAGAAGACAAAAACCTCTGTTAAAAATGAAACAATATACAGTGGAAGCAAAAGTAGGTCTCACTCACTTATGCGCCATGCGAGATACACCTTTAAGTGATCATGTATCTTTCGATACATGACTGACGAGGCAGATTTTTTCCCGCAGTAGGTTGCCATTTCTTTCTGCGGTAGACCAGTTACAATCCAAGGCTATAGAACCCGGTCTATCCTGTTATTTACCCATAGCTGGAGAAGGGGATTGTGTTAATACCCTTGAGAAAGGGTATTAACACGTATGTGAATGTAATAGATTCGACTGGAATTCGAACTCAGCTCCCCGATACCTTAGTCCGAGTCGTTATCCATTACTCCACCTAAGTATACAGCAATAAAAAACAAAATGTGCTCACAAAATGTATTATATTGATTATACAAACATATCAATAATAATGTCTTACGTACTGTTTCAAAATTCATTTGCGCTTCTCATCTGTTAAATTACCAGCCATCGTTAAATTATCATTTTATATACAAAACATTTATTATTATTATTATTATTATTATTATTATTGTTGTTGCTGTTTTATTTGCTTTGATTTCTGGTGTATACTCATTTCTTTCCGGGTCCCGATTACAGACCTAAGGCCAGAAATGGCATCCTGACATTTTCCACTGGGAAGTTTTGAAAAAAAAAAAATCGAACATATTTTACACAGATAAAGCCCTTCGAAAGGTGTGGGCTGTACAATGTGAGTACAATTTTTTATATTTCTTTTTGTGATGTCAAAGAACACTCGTTGCCACTTTTGTAATGTCAAAGAATACTTTTGTAATCGCAGATACAACTATAGTAACGCCGTTGAACAATACTGGTGTCAGACGCCTTCGAACGATACCCGGGCTAATAGTACTTGCTCGATAATCCTCACTCAAAAGGTACCCACCGAATAGTAATCGATGTAGTGATAAGTATAGAGAAATAGCTAGAGAACAGCGATCCGTATAGTAATAGAGGATAAAACAGAAATGATGATCCCTATAGTAATAGAGGATAGAGTAGAAATAACGATCAGTTAGACGCCACGCTAATTCTTATATATAGATTTCTTTTGCCATCACGTGATCTACTAATTCAAAATGGCATCGCCTGTGTTTACTCTCTGGCCATCTGTGTTCAAACTCCAGTGTCGACAGCGACACTTTATTCCTATATAACATTTCTTTAAAGAATGGACTACCAGGGATTGCTTCAATGAGTCTATTGGAATCTTTTCCAATCAATCCAAGGGCTCCAACTACAACTGGAATTGTTAATGTCCTCATGCACCACATTTTTGAGATTTCGATTTTAAGGTCCTTATATTTTGATAGTTTTTTGAAGATCTCCAAAGATACTTTGCAATCTACAGGAACTGCTATATCAATAAGGAGACACATCTTGTCTTTTCGGTCTCTAATCACGATGTCAGGGTATTTTAGAGAGGAATGCTAGATTATAGTCTGTAAGAACTGCACATTCTGTTCTTGTGGTCTTTGATCACGTGTGGGGGATTAGCTTTGATTGTTCTGTGTGTATCATAAAATCCCATAACATTGTTACAGGTCCTATCTCCGTAAATGGGTCTGGGTGGTGTTCATACCAATTTCTTGCAGTTTTCTTTCCGTAAACGTTGCAGATTTTCCAGTGCAGATATTGGCCCACTCTGTTGAGCCGTGTGTTATATTCAGTTGGTGCCAATACCGCGCGCGAAAAGAAAAATGGTTACAAAAGTATTATAATAAAAACATTATGAAAATAAAATTATTAAAAATGAATTTAATGGATTCTAGTATTAAATGAATCGTAGAACGACTATTATAATAGTAGTAATACTTATATAATGCTTCGCAAGCTCCAGGGTTATGGTATTACAAGTCGATTGTTTGACCTAATACAATCATTCCTGTCAAACCGTGAACTGAAGGTCGTTCTCAACGGATTCTCCTCCAGTTCCTATCCCACGAACGCAGTTGTTCCCAAAGGCTCCATTGTTGGCTCCACTCTATTCCTTATTTTCATCAACGACCTTCCTGACGCCATAGATTCCCAAGTTGGCATCTACGCGGACGACACTACAATTTATTCCTGCCTCAAAAACAAATCTAGTATCGCTGACAAAAATAACCTGGCCGCTCGTTTTGAAATAGACCTCCAATCCGTTGTTAATTGGGGCAAGAATTGGCTGGTCAACTTTAACGCCTCAAAAACTAAACTGATCTCTATTAATCACCATAGAGATCCTTCCCTCCCCCCTTAGAATGTCTGATGGTCAACTTCTTGAGAGCAACTCTCTGCGTCTGCTCGGTCTCACGTTGACTGTTGACCTGAGATGGACCAAATACAATTGCTTCGTCAATAGCTTCGTCCACCGCAAGGAAAGTTTGTTCCCTGTGCCGCGCCAGGAAATTTTTCTCCCCGGAATCGATCCTCCACATCTACAAATCAACAATTCGCCCTTGCATGGAGTATTGCTGCCATATATGGTCTGGGGACCCTTCTGCTTGCCTCGGGGTTCTTGATAAGATCCAGAGGCGGATATGCAATATAATTGGCCCTGATCTGGCATCTCGTCTACAGTCACTCTCTCACAGACGCGCCGTCGCCTCTCTCTGTCTTTTTTACAAATACTTTTATGGTAATTGCTCCGATGAGCTGCATTCGCTGGTTCCCAGACTTCATGAATTCAAGCGCCCTACGAGGCTGGCATCCCGCTCTCACCCTTTTACTGTCGAAACTACTAAATGTAGCCGTCTCTTCTACTTCAATAGCTTCATATCTCGCACCTCTCACCTGTGGAACACCCTTCCCTATTACTGTTTCCCTGAGAGTTATAATCTCCAACTATTCAAATGTAATGTCAATCGACATCTCCAGTTACCGTGATCTATCCACTATCCTTCTCCTCATCCTGTTATAGTGGAACACACCTATTCTATAGTTAATAGACTCTCCCACCTATAATAAGTAGGAGTAGTAGCAGTCGGCAGTGAGTTGGTCAGTCAGTCGATGTCGGACGACCATTAGTCGGATATTGAAGTATCAGCGACCACCACTAGATTTCTCTGCGTCATTACCTATTATATCAAGTTCCTAACGTTTTGTACGTCGAACCTACTTTAGGACCGACTTAGTACAAATACAAGCCTCCACTGTGAAACCACTACATAACACATCCTTTCTTCTATCACTCCTATCTGCTCTCGCTCCAAATCTTCTGCACCCCCCTGCATCATAGTGGCTTCCCGCTTTGCTCGGGGCGTAATGCTTAAAAAAAAAAGAAAGAAATATACAAGTATCCGTAACATTTGTAAGAAAAAAGACGAGAAGTTGAATTATTTCTTTAAATCAAGTAAAATTATGCATTTTTTCGGTTAGAACATAAAGCCTTGTCTAGAGCTTCAGTTTTTTTTCTGTAATTTTTGCCTTTCTTGAGGGTATTTTTGCGAAAGTGAGCGCAATAGACTAGCCTCGAATTTGAACACAGTTCACTAATTACGATTTTATGAAGGAAGGTATTTCATCTCCTGATAATCTATAGTTTATCGAGACAAGGGTGTAATGAATTAAATATTAAGAAAAATCTCATGTCCCTTCAGCATGTAAGCAATCATGGCTCTCCACAACTTCCTTTTTTATCTGTGAATTGCTACGGAACTCTTTGAAAAGATAGTAGATTAGCCTCTCATTGCTTTCTCCACGGTTTCGAATTTGAATCCAGAGTTTTCCTTCTCTTGGGTTGGTTACCACTCAAGGTTAAAATGCCCTGTCTATTCTGTTATTTAATGCATAGCTGGAGGGAGAGGAGATGTATTCATGCCAACCACAAAGTGATAACAGGTTAAGCTGCAATTTAAAATCGGCCTAATAATTACATTTACACTATTTACATGGTGCGGTTGGTTGTCCTCATCTTTGTGGTCATATTCACGACGTTTCGACCATGGTGCGTTCCAGCCTTCTTCAGGTGATTGGAATTTCCAACCGAAAAAGGCTGGAGCGTACAATGGCCGCAACGACGTGAATATGACAACAAAGACGAGGACAACAGTTCGGTTCAAAATTCCAATCACCTGAAGAAGGCCAGACCGTACAACGACCAAAACTTCGTGAATATGCCAGCAAAGATGAGGACAACATTCCAAACAATTTAAGTGTAAATAGTTACAATACTTCAAATCAGGAATATAGACAGATATTCAATAATTCCGATTCCCGCGTCAATATAAACGGTTAACTGCTCGCATATTAAAATATTTTTAGAAGTTATTGTTATCAGGCATTGTTTCTGGTATGTAAATTGATAAAAAAGATGAATACACGGGACAAGCAGGAAATTCTGTAAGATATTAGGACATGAATCATACGCAAAGTTTAACGATCGTACCCGCAAAAATCACAGTGTATCATTAGGACGGTTTTTCACCTGACACCGTTCACTCACTTGGCAAAAAAAATCATTGTTTTTTACCACGCTGCAGGCGAAAACTATCACCATAGAATTCTCTCCCTTTACTACACTAGGCACATCCTTGAGACGATTACTATAAATAAACATTTGTCAACTTTTATTTCCGGTATTTTAAGCTGGAAATCGCCTACTGCTGCTTTGGAGGAAGACTAAACTTCCATTTTCCAACGCCATTTTGAATTCTTCTAGACTCTACACGAGGTGTAACAACGATTAAACCCACGTTAATTTTTTCACAATATTTTGTAAACAAAAATGGCCACATCAATATCAACAAAGCCTTTATTCAGGAGATTTTTTTACCGATTAACACTCCGATGATGATTTTGAAGGCTTTACTCGAGTGGATATTGACGGTGAAGTGGTCGAAAGCGATGATGATCACTAGCGGCTACTATTATCTATGCCTGAGTAATTATATGGAAGCCATTGGCGACCATCGATATATCTGATAGCCTTTCTGAAGGTGAATTATTTTGTCTATTTATAAATAACGAAATAACTTTATTCATCAACGAGACAAATAAATATGAGTCTGGTGAAAGAGAGAACAAATAAATGCTAGTGTCTTCTCGTATATGAACATGAGAGAACGTATCAGTATTTTTGACGAAATGAAAGCTTTCTTAACGATTTTGCTTCTTATTGCACACCCAGAACTTCGCAAGGAGGAATAAAAGTTACAGTACGTTGAATTATTTATGTACTTTTAATGTGTTTTTTGTCTATTATTTCACGTTTCAGTTTTTTGTTTTCAACATCAAAAGCAAAACGTAATGCATTACATCAAAATATTACTCATTCATTCTTTTATTAGTGTACAAAAATTAAAATCTATGCACGCAATACCAAAAATAAGTTAACAATTTTAAAACAGCATGTGTTTTTGCACCCTCAAAAATGCCTCGGCTGGGGAACAATTCTCGAAAGAAATAGCGTGGTAAAAGTTAATCAAACCGAAACAGACGAAAAACTAGATTTATGTATTCTCTTTTTTCTACGTTTGTTACTTTATCGAAAAATATTTATTAATATTTGATTTGCAGACAAAAACGTGTAATTAAATTTAAGATTTCAATGGTTATGCATATAGTTTAATAACCATACTGTTCCAGGTTTCTGTCGTTATAGTCTCTGACCTTCATCAGGTGTATTTCAGACTGGAGTAACCTACAGGGAATTCTGAACTGAACCCATATTTAATCTACGGCTGTAGACAGTTCTCGTTCCACTGATCATATCTCGGAATATCTCGTCTAGTTCTTATTTTTAGCACTAATTGCTCGATGTTTCCACTGAATCTAAGTACACGCTGTCTGGCACAGTGATTAAATTCACAAGTACTATGTCACGATTTAACACACGAGAAATCGCTTGCAGGGGTAGCCAAACCTCGGCTAGCGAGCCACATGCGGCTCTTTGATCTTTCTTATACGGCTCGTGGAAATATGTTGGCCGAGCTGGTTTTTTCATTACAGGTAAATAAAAAAAAACATCAAGCATCATAATTATTTACTATGTATGAATTGAGATCCCACTGGATTAAAACTAAAGTTTAATCTTAATGTGTATGTAAGAAAAACGTACGTAAAAACATTGTTTATGTCTTGAGGCTCTCAAACAGCTAAACTTTATCGTATGTGGCTCTTACATTAAACCCGTTTGGCCACGCCTGATCTATTATGACATATCGCTAAATTGTTCATGTCTTGAGGCTATCAAACAACTAAACTTTATCGTATTAGGCTCTTACATTAAACCCGATTGGCCACGCCTGATCCATTATGACATATCGCTAAAAAGGCTCTCAAACAACTAAACTTTATCGTATGTGACCGTCTGATCTTTTATGACATGTCTCTAATTTGTACATGAGTTGCAGCTATCAAATATCTGAAGTTTATTGTATATGGTTCTTACATTAAGCAAGTTTGTCTACCCTTGGCCTAGTGGATCAAATTATTGCCTCGGCATTGGCGATTTTCACTAATGGAGATTATACATATAAACATTTTTTTCGTGAATAAATATATTTCTTATTTTCAAAAATCACTTTTTATATTTTAAAATAAATAACGTAGAAGCAAATCACACAATACTGCGAGAGATAATCATTCAGATTCTATCATCAGTGATAATATTAGAGTAAAATTTCAATTTCTAATTTTGTTCCAAAGAAAAACATCCAAGTTTTTTTCCCTTTCTAAGGCAGATGTTCATATGTATGATGCTCTGTAGTGAAAATAAATGAGGTACCTTCAACGAAAAATTAGTTTTGTCCACAAAAACAATTTTATAGATATTGTAATGCTAAATTTATTCACGGGGTCACGGGATCAATAAGTTAATTTTGGACTCTACAATAACAAATGATGCTCAAAATGGTAGGCTTTTGCTTCCAGACATTTATTGATAGGTGAACTACTGCTTAGGCGAAGCTGGTCAAAATGTCCAGTGGATTGCTGCGCATACATTTTCAATTTCTTGTCTAAGGACCGCCAATGCCGTCGATTTTCGGGCGACTACACACACACACACACACACACACACACACACACACACAAACACACCCATATATATATATATATATATATATATATATATATATATATATATATATATGCCGTGTGTAACATCAAAATTGTCTAATTGTTAAATTATGCTTTCAACCGTTGTATCATAGAAATGATTAAAGATATCTTACTGGAATTCTCCGAGATTTTTATAACACTATTGGACTCATTTTAAATGATGATCCCTCTTGCTCTTGTGACCCTCCTGACCCAGTTTTTCTCTCTATTGTTCCTTCATTTTTAAACTTATTCACCGTTCTCTTGATGATTCTTGAATGGATTTGAAGATGGAAGCCATATTATGAATGAAGGCCTGAATGATATTTTCCTCTCAACATTGAGAAGATATAATGGGACTGACATAAAATGATTTTAACCTGTTCTTATTCTAGTTGAATAACTCAAAAGGTTTTGTCAGTGATTCTTACGTCAAATGGCTATCAAGACGGTTAAACGTTTTATCTGTTTTTTTTTTTAGATATTAAACATTGTGTGGAATGGACAATTATCCCACGCCGTTACACGATTTGGACCATTTTGCTGTTACACCCGGTCTATCTATCTATCTATCTATCTATCTATCTATCTATCTATCTATCTATCTATCTCTCTCTCTCTCTCTCTATATATATATATATATATATATATATGTATGTATGTATATAAAGCATTAAATAATTATTATAACCAAAGTTCGTTGTCAAGTTTTTGGAATTCTCATATACTTGTATTTTGATTGGTCATTGCAGCTTATGTAAGAGCGTTTCTCCTATCGAGTGGTGTTTGATTGATTTGAACCTTTTAAAACCCTTTCTGCAACACCATCACTTGATAAGACACCAGAAGTGTTGAAACAAAATGGCTATTTTTGTAATAGTTTTATAACATGTTTATGTTATAATTTTCGAATAAATAATTATATATATATATATATATATATATATATATATATATATATATATTAAAAAAAAAAATATAAAAATTAAAATCTTCAGACACACTGGGTTGTAGATTAATATTCTTTCGTTTTTTTTTATTATTATTTCATTTGGATTCCTCAACTAGTTTCGGCCAAAATGGCCACCATCGGGAGAAGAAATATTTCTGCTTGCTGGTAGCAGTCAATTACAGAAATGAATGTCTTGATGGAGAAAAAAATATATATATATATGAATTATTCACACAAAACTAATGCAAAGGTAATGCTTTTTTGGCGAGACATCCATCATCGCAAACAATTCAAATAGTATACAAAAACCTCCAGATCCGTTATGAATGAATTGATCCTTGTTTATATAAATTTCTGCCGTATTAGTTGTTATTTTTACTACAAGCTTTCGTCTGTTCCTACAGACATCTTCAGGTATACCAGTAAAAAAAATTGTTCAACACCATATTTGGTATAAACGCAAACACTTTAAAATTTAAAATCAAACTCAGCGTTGCTTTGGCGCGTTCCAAAACCAATAACTCATTTTCAATAGCATTTTCGGATACAACAACACCTATTTTTCGTTGTCCTCTTTTATTACTAAGAGAAAAAACCAAGAACAACATCTATTTTATACCTGAAGATGTCTCAGACGAAAGCTTGTAGTAAAAAAATAACAACTAATACGGCAGAAATTTATATAAACAAGGATCAATTCATTCATAACGGATCTGGAGGTTTTTGTATACTATTTGAATTGTTTGCGATGATGGATGTCTCGCCATTTAAAGCATTAACCTTTTGCATTAGTTTTGTGTGAATAATTCATGTATTTGTAAATTGATTGCAAAATTTAAATAACTGATCCATGTGCGACTTTTTTGGATAATAAGTTGCGACATTACTGTAATTATTGAACAATATAGTTCATGCCACTTTGACAGAAAAATTTACCAGTAAAAAAATTTGTTCAACACCATATTTGGTATAAACGCAAACACTTTAAAATTTAAAATCAAACTCAGCGTTGCTTTGGCGCGTTCCAAAACCAATAACTCATTTTCAATAGCATTTTCGGATACAACAACACCTATTTTCGTTGTCCTCTTATTACTAAGAGAAAAAACCAAGAACAACATCTATTTTATACCTGAAGATGTCTGTAGGAACAGACGAAAGCTTGTAGTAAAAATAACAACTAATACGGCAGAAATTTATATAAACAAGGATCAATTCATTCATAACGGATCTGGAGGTTTTTGTATACTATTTGAATTGTTTGCGATGATGGATGTCTCGCCATTTAAAGCATTAACCTTTGCATTAGTTTTGTGTGAATAATTCATGTATTTGTAAATTGATTGCACGTTTATCGTAATTTAAATAACTGATCCATGTGCGACTTTTGGATAATAAGTGCGACATTACTGTAATTATTGAACAATATAGTTCATGCCACTTTGACAGAAAAATTTACCAGTAAAAAAATTTGTTCAACACCATATTTGGTATAAACGCAAACACTTTAAAATTTAAAATCAAACTCAGCGTTGCTTTGGCGCGTTCCAAAACCAATAACTCATTTTCAATAGCATTTTCGGATACAACAACACCTATTTTCGTTGTCCTCTTATTACTAAGAGAAAAAACCAAGAACAACATCTATTTTATACCTGAAGATGTCTGTAGGAACAGACGAAAGCTTGTAGTAAAAATAACAACTAATACGGCAGAAATTTATATAAACAAGGATCAATTCATTCATAACGGATCTGGAGGTTTTTGTATACTATTTGAATTGTTTGCGATGATGGATGTCTCGCCATTTAAAGCATTAACCTTTGCATTAGTTTTGTGAATAATTCATGTATTTGTAAATTGATTGCACGTTTATCGTAATATATATATATATATATATATATATATATATATATATATATATATATATATATATATATATATATATATATATATATATATTTCGTTAAGGCATTCCGATTAAGCTTTTAATTTTTTATTGAATTTTCTTCTGTTCGTACAAGTATTTTTCTTTTTGTTTATTTTTCTGGAATCTGGAATTATAGGAATGTTTAATTTCCCAAACACGGTCTGCACATTCTAGCTGTTCATAGTTAATGTTATTGAGTGTTGGCTTTTTCTGTTATATTATTAATGCTTCCATTATTTGTAAAAAATACATAAAAATCCAAAACATTCTGTTAAAAAAAAAGCATAAATATCGTCCTTGATAATAACTAAAAGAATAGCCGAAAGCGCTCGGATATGCGTTTGAACATTTACACACTTTATGTCAATAAAAGAAAAGGAACACAAGAAAAATGGAATAAAAAAGTTAATTTTCAGTTGTCTTTAACGAAACTTGTATAGAAGAGGGATTGCTGCCCAGATACACAATACACACACGCACACAATATATATATATATATATATATATATATTATATATATATAAATAATTTTATATATAAATATATATATATATATATATAATATATAAAAGTATATATATATATATATATATATATATATATATATATATATATATATATTATTAAAAAATTTCATTTACGCCACAAAGGATCGTTCGGTTGTAAATTCAACCTTGCCAACTGAATGTTCCTTTGTGGCCGAGCGGTCAAGGCACGTCAGCGTAAATGACGGTTCAGTATAGGATGCAGGTTCGAATCCTGTCAAAGGACGAATATTTTCTATGAAAATTTCTCGTACATTCAGGCCGGTAAATGTTATTTAATACTGTTTATTATAAACAGAGCATTTACTTAGATACTTGTATCTATAAAAAGAACGTTAAACATAAAAATGTCTTTAAAAAATAAATTGTCCATTTCTTAATATATATATATATATATGAAGAAATATAAGGATGTGCTATATTTATGGGATGAAGTGCTCAATATCAGAGATAGAGCGTATGTAAATATAAAAGTGAACATTGAAATCAACACCCAGGGGCGACAGGCTGTTTCTTATGTTATTTGGTATCGAAGCAACAAATTGTGCTTTTTTAACACTAACTGCATTTGATCCTAGAATATATAGACAAGGGCTCTATGTTTCCTATGGCTGTCCACTGACTTTATTAATACTCATTTATATTATATTATATATTCATTTTAATCATTTTCCGGGATAAACAAACTATATAAGGACATAAAGGCATTACATAAAATGACTGTTTCGCTCACGAAACAATAGGGAAGAATATCTTTTAAGTATTTTTCTAAATTAATGTTCTTTAGACCTTTCGCAAATTCAGTATTTTTCAGAATCCAAAACATATTAATTTTTATGACTTTAGATACATGACATTTTACCTAATATAAACATAGTGCTATTCTATACAGTTGTATTTGGGAATTAAGGAAACGGAAACACCAATTTAGCCATTATTCAGACACGGAAGTAGCGTGTCGGCCATATTGTTATTTTTTTTTTTTTTTTTTGCATTTTTTTTTAATCATTTCACCCCAAGCAAGACAATAAAGCCACTAGGACCCAAGGGATTACTAATTTTAGAGAATATAAGAAAAAAACTACCATTAAGGACATAGAGGACGATGAAAGAACAAGAATTAAGAAGAAAGAAGAAAAAAAATTGACATTACATTTAAATTTTTGAAAATCAAAGTTAAAGCAAGAATCCGGAAGGGAGTTCCATAAGCGAGAATTCAGAGTGAAAAAAAACTGTTAGTATAGAACTTACGTTTACATCTAGCCATTTCAACTGTAAAATAATGAGACCTGTCTGCCAATTTAGTACTGCGCTTAAATTCATAAAATCTAGGGAACCATAGAGGAAAGTTCATCAGAACAATCACCATGAAAGTTATTTATAGAAAAGTTACAGGGAAGCTACATTATGGCGGTGGGAAAGTGACTGAAGCCGAGATGCCAGGTCAGGATTAATAACTTGGCGGTATCTTCTTTGGATTTTATCAAGAATGTCTAAATATATAATAGAAACACCAGGCCAGATGTGGCAGTAATATTCAAAGTGTGTGAATAAAAATCATGAGTATCATTCTGCCGGCAGAGAAGTAACCAAACTAAATTGTGTTGTCGTTATTATCACGGACCCTCTTATTTAGATATGACAAAATCTATCCCTGGCTTCTTAAAGAGTTATCTGTACTTTGGTTTGAAACATTTTGTGAGGGGTATATTTGCGTATAATGATTTGACATCTAAGCAAGCCAGAGCCATATTATTAATCCTGACGTGACATGCTGGTTTCAATCACATTCCTACCGCCGTAAAGTTGCCACCCTGTGCTTTTTCTATAAATACTTTCCTGGTAATTGTTCGGATGAGCTCCTCGCTATGGTAAGAATGGTTTTGGTGTAAGGAATATTGTGCTATGTTTTGGGTCAGTGATTATGACATTTTAAGACAGAAGAAGACCATTTTTTTCTCCATTGCCCTATTGACCATGTGCCACATTTTTTTTATATCATTACAAAATAAATATCACTCCACGCTATGGTACCTAGACTTTATGAATTTAAGCGCACTACTAGATTGGCGGATAGGTTTCATCAATTTACAGTTGAATTGGTTAGATGGGACCGTAAGTTCTATGCTAACAGTTTCCTCTCTCGCACTTCATTGTTTGCTTCTATTTAAATGCAATGTCAGTCGTTATCTTTTGTCTTCCTGATTACTCTTCTCTTATTCTCACTGCTTAGTAATGTTTATGTTTCCTAATTCTTTCGCACTCGGGAACCGATTGTGTCTTAGTGGCTTTACGGCCTTGATTGGGTTGAATACGATTAAAAAATAAAGATAAAAAAAGCTTTTGTATCCCCGAAAATTGAGATAATGCTTCTAAAGGCGATCTAGAGGGCGCGGCAGAAATATATCCCACATATACCTCCCATAAATATTTTAAACGTAATGGTAAGACAATTGTGGCAGTGGATTCTTTATCGTGATAATATCTTACCATTACGTGGGAGGTATTTCTGGGAGGTATATGTGAAAGGTATTTCTGTCACACTCTGTAGTAGCTGCTCTTATTTCTTTTATTTTCATTCTATTTTGCAATATTTTGTCTGTCGAACATCGACCAACATTAAACTCCAATTTCATCACACAACCGGACTTAATTATAAGCTTTTAACATAGGCCAATATCACTGGTTAGCACACGGATAAGGTTACTGAACGCAAATGGCGGTCGAAGTTCATTCTTTCCGGTGTGTTGCTTTTGCGAAGACGTAAGTTTTCCCTTGATTGCAGTGAATTGCACGTCAATGAAATGCATTCTGTTGACTGGGACAACTGACTACGACTTGTTACTGGCATGGGTGATGCCCACTGTCTACCCTCAGGGCACGAAATAAAAATTAGGGGGCAAGTCCATGCTAGAACACACAGAATGAGCTCAGGCAGACAGGAAGGCGACGAGCGAGTTAAAAGGTAGGATTCACCTTCATTCAAACTTTGCAGACGGTGTCAGGCCTTCGCGGCCAAAGAGAGTGCACAGTAACTGGGCTGTGAATTGTTAATCGCAAAACAAGAAGAAATAGGAGAGAGAGGAAGAAGAAAAAAGTAAATTTTTTATGATAATAGCGAAAATAAGAAAGAATGAAGAGGAAAATGAAGAACATAAAGGAAAACCTTAAGATAAAAAAAGAAAACGAAGAGACAGAAGTAAAAAGAAAAAAAAAGAAAAGTGGAAAACAAAAAAGAAAACGAGGCAAAAGGAAGGAAAAAAGATAGAAAAAGTAGAAGAAAATGGGGTTAAATAAAAAGGAAGAAAGATAAAATAAAGAAAGTGAACGAAAATCAAAAATGAACATAGAAAAGAAAGTAAAAACGAAACAATATCGACAGAAAAATAATCAGTAAAAACAGAGAACCAAAAACTAACAAGGAGAAAAACTAAGAGAGAAAAAAAATGAAGGAAAAGCAATAGGGAATGAAAAAATAGAACCAAGAACAAAAAGAAGTCAATGGACAATGAGAAAAAAGAATAATGGAAAAATGAAAGAAAACTAAGTGAAGAAAAGACTCGTGAGAAAAGAGGAGAAAGAAGAAAAAAAGAATTAGACAAACTAAAAATTAAAACAGAGGTGAACTAAGATAAAGAATAAACAGAAAATGAAGAAAAAGTGCCAACATAACGAAAAAGAAAATGAAATGAAGGAAAAATAAAAGTCTAGAAACTGATGAGTGAAGAAAAAGAAAGAAAATAGAATAAAAAGAAGCCTTATAAACAAAAAAGAAACTTTAAAAGAGAAAATAAAATAGAATGAAACCTTAAAAGAGAAAGAAAAGAAAAAGTAAAAAAATGGCTTATAAGTGAAAGAAAAGACAAAGAAAATAAAGCCTTATCAGAAAAAGAAAAGAAAAAGAATCCTTAGAAAAGAAAGAAAATAAAAAGTAGCCTCATAGGAGAAAGAAAAGAAAAAGAAACATTAAAAGTGAAAGAAAAGTAAAAGAAGCCTTAGAAGAGCATGAAAAGAAAAAGCAGCCTAAAATGAGAAAGAAAAGAAAATGGAGCCTTATAGGAGAGAAAGAACATAAAAAAGAAAAAGAAACATTAAAAGAGAAAGAAAAGAAAAAGAAAAAAGACCTTATAAGAGAAAGAAAAAGAAGCCTTAAAAAGAAAGGTGTTGTTAGCTGCTTGAAAGGATACAGAAAAGAAGGAGGGAAGGACGGATGTAAAAAACAGTGGAAGATGCTGAAAAAAAAAACGCGGAGGAGTAGGCAAAAACTTAGGTAAGACAGAAAAGAAAGAAAAAATATAAAGAAAGAAAAAATATAAAGAAAGAAAAATAAAATGTAAAGATATCAGTTCATTGTAAAAATAAAATAAATCAACTATAAAAATAGAGCCCTTAAAAACGTTATAAAAACGCAAGACGCCATTTTGTCTCCAGTCCACCGGAAGTGACTATTCACTGTCTGTAAAAAGAGACGCCGCTCGCCATGATTAGTTTGTCTGTGCACAAATCACGAATCAACGAACAACACGTAACATTAATTGTGCAACAGGCTCTTCCATACGGTGTCATGTCTTCTTTCTCTATCTTAGGTAGCAGTTTCAAATTTGTTATTATTATTATTATTATTATTATTATTATTATTATTATTATTGTGCTTTGTTATCTGTCTGTATTTGCTTTCTTAATACTACACATGACCAATTCCTAGTGTACTGGAAACGGGCAATTGTCGTTGATTTGTTCATAACGTTTTCTTTTCGGAAGAGAAAGGTTTTTCAGTCCGTCGCGTTCATTCTGAAAAGTAGACGACTTCAAAACACTGTCTATTTACTAAGCCTTGTTTAGATCTGGCACAAGGCCGAAAGTATGGAGCACCCAGTGAGGATCGAACTCCCCAATCTGTTGTAATTGATCTTGCGATACAAGCTTGCCAACAACTGCGCCACATCGAAATGCTCTGACTTCAGAACACGCACGCACATATCCACATGCACAGTCTCTCTCTCTCTTTTTCTCTCTCTCTCCATATATATATATATATATATATATATATATATAGGAGATGGGTTGAATCCGACATATTTTTTATTTATTTGTTTAAACATTATTATTTTTTTAAAATGAATACTCCTATTTAAGTAGATGGTCTGTTTTTATTTATCTGTTAAGCAGTATATTGATTTATTTACATCTACCGGCCTGAATATTCGAGAAATCTTCTTAGAAAAATATGCGCCCTCCCGTAAGATTCGAACCTGCCTGGCAGAGTGGTCTAAGGTACGTCAGATCTAATGACGATTTTCGTTTGGGGTACGCATATTCTAATCCTATGTGTGTATGTGCGTCTGTGTGTGCCTTCCAACGGTGCTCGAACTTGCATCTCTCTTTTTGATGAAAATACCGTTATCTAGTTGTTCCTTAGTCTGCTCAGCCACGGAAGACTTTGACAGCCCAGGAAGATTCAATTACTCTTCAAATAAATGGACATATTTCGTTTGAAGTTAGCAGGTACGGGTTTAGAATAGTTAAATTTCAAATCAGTGGAAGAATCACCAGCTTTTTGTTGCCGCAGCGGACAAAGTTTTTTATTGCCTCTGCCTCATCCATATCTTTTTTTGTCTCTTACTCCGGTCATATGACGCCAACTATAAGTGGTGAATGCGTGGCTGAGTTTCTCCCTTCTCTCTCTCTCTCTCTCTCTCTCTCTCTCTATCTATCTATCTATCTATATATATATATATATATATATATATATATATATATATATATACTTTGTACGCTAACATGTCAAAAGTTATGGGATATGTGTAGGCAATAATAGATTTCCAGGACCCGGTTCTATAAAGTCAGGTAACATATTCTGCTTATATTTTTTTAAATCTGAGAGTGTAAACAAATCACTTTATAAAATCAAAAAAAATTAAACCATTTTGATAGTTTAATAGAAAACATTTATTTATTAAGATATTTCCAGAATTAATTTCTCTTCTCATCATATTTCTTTTCAGAAGTATGATGTTTTTTGACTCTAGTGTCATCATCTGTGTTATGGTTTCTTAGCCACATTTGAACTGGATCGGTGCAGCCCCAAAGATCCAATGGAAATCTATCAAATTTATGACGAGAAGATTAGCCACATTTTTAACTTCAAAACAATTTCTTTTGTCCGAATAAATTATGTTTATCCCAGAAAAACATCTTTCAGTCTCCACAGAACTTACAGCAACAGTATTAATTATATTTTTAGCTCTTTGGATAGTTTTGGACATGACATGTTTATAGTAATTTCTCGTTACGTTTTCAACGTAATCATAGAAATCATTAACGAAGATCTCATGGCGAAATTCTTCACAAAAATGCGTTAATTCCTCTTCAGCTTATTCCCATGGAAGTGCAACGTTTTCCATATTCCAGTAATCCAACTACTGATTTACAAAGCTTTTATAATTTTAAGAATCTGTTCGCGCGAACCGATAGTATGCCACCACTGCGTGTAGGACTTCTAGCCCAACGAAATGCTTTCAGCAGAGGCGCATCAATTGCACAAATGGTCAGAAGACCTCTGGGAAATTTGAACGATATCATCTCGATACCTGTCAACAACAACCCGATATTTAAAGGTTATGATCTTGTTTGCAAATAAAACTCTCAGCTACGTCCTATAAATGCCTGATAGGGCCCAACTGTTCGCTGCTTGGGATAACCCATTGTTGTTGAGGTATATGGAGCTTATGAATGGGTGCAAATGGTTCCAAAGCAGTATAACGTAGACGTCATGTCAATGACATATTCAGGCAAACAAGTGAACCCAACCAATTCCATGTTAACACATTAATCTTGCTCCTTCTATTAATACCATTATGAAACCGCCATCAACCTAAACGATGACTCTATGACAACTAAGACTTTAGTTTCATCAGCATGAAACAACTTGAATTATAACCTATCGGATCGCGCCAAACATTGACAGCCTTCTACTTAGACACATCCCAGACCCCTGTGAGTTCGGTGCTTTACGTCTTCTGTTCACATATTCCATAGAAACTAAAGAACCCTGGATACATACCTGGTATCTTCTTCACTGAATGTGGATGTTATTCAAGCCAGTGTCGATCATTAAATACACATGTTTGGCCGTTGCATTGTCGACGATAGGGCGTAATGTCTTCCATCAGGTATTACATATGACACAATATACGCAGGGATATCAAAATCTCTCTAAATTTTTATAATCTTTCTGGCACATCTTCTGTTACCCACAATCGTACCAGGTGACAAAAGCCGCCCTTTCTGGGCATTTCCATGAGTTGATGTGCGGGTAATGCATGAGATAGCGGCTCGGAATGTGAAATATGAGATTCGAGTTCGAATTCCAGTCGGGTTCGTTAAATTCACTTACGCGCAAATACCCTTGGGAAAGGTATTAATCCACCTCCTCCTTCAAGCTATGGATTAAATAGTAGGACTTGTATCTGGAAAAAATCATTGTTATAAATTATTAATAAAAATATACACTCCCCAAAACATAAACAACCTACAAAGTGTTGATAAACTGTAAAAAATATATCAATCATTTTTGTTATTACCATTACTTACTGCTATACCATTATATTTGGTATGACAATGCACTCATGATTTTACTGATCACACACTCATACAGACACACAAGCACACATATCTATATTCAATTCACCCCTGGGAAGGTGATAATGCCACTAAGACGCAAGGGGGCTACTGGAAATGAAAGAGAATGAAAAAGACTTTAGAATCAACCGGAAATAAAATCCAAAGCAGGAAACAAAGGATAAACCTCTACTCCTGTTGAAAAAAACCAGGTGATTTTATTTACTATTTATTTATTCTCAGTAGGAGTAGATGGGTTCGCCTATCGTCTATTTCCCACGCCTCCCGTCTTTTGAATAGGAGTAGAGGTTGTTATGACCCAGAATGATGGTATTTCATCATTCCAAAAATAGCCTGGCCATCAGTGATAATAGAAAATATGGTTATTTCATCATCTATAAAATAAAGATAAAAAAATGTCAGCATCTTAAAACAATCTTGCCATCAGTGATGAAAGAGAAAAAAGATTTTTCATCATTCCAAAATCTGAACCTTCATCATTATAAAAAATGACCCCTTCCATCACAAGCAACGATAATAGTGTCAGTAGAGTAGAGTACAGTAGCAAGTAGCAGTAGTAAAAAGGAACACAGCACATCGTATCACCATTGCTCCGGAAAATCGAAAGTTGACGATCTCAAACGCTATCCTTAACAACGACACAAAACAAGCAAAAACGGGTAAGCACAAACTTTTAAAGAAACAAAAAAGATACTAACACTGAGGGCATTTTCATCACATACCATACTAATATATGTAATTCGTATCACGAAAAAGACAAATACACATTCTTGTTATTAATGTCAACACGTGTCTCAAGTTGTTGTTATCGTTGTATGTTTTTATGCATTTCATTTTCAGTATAAAAAAAATTAAAAATGATTTTTCTGTCAACTACTATTAGAAATATTTATAATAACGTGGTAACTAACATTACACATACACAACATCCGGGCCCTTTACAAGGTTTATCTCTTGTTACCTGTTTAGTATCGGCTTTTCGGTTCCTTCTAAAGTCTACTTCATCTCTATACTTCTAAAATATCTACCTAAACTCTGAAATTTTATTTACAATTTATTTACTTATTCTCAATAGGAATTAATAGGTTAGCCTATCGTCCAGTTTACACTTCTCCCCGAACAGTAGAGATTTATCCTTTGTTTCCTGTTTAGAATTGGGTTTCCAGTTCCTTCTAAAGTCTTTTCATTCTCTTTCACTCCCTTCCGCCTCAGTGGCATTATCACTTCCGGTGAATTGATTAAATAAAAATGGCCAGTTAAGCCAGTCCACTCAGACGCTCTTCAATTGGAATTATTTCCCAAGTATCCAGATGTTATTTCCAAGCCGTCTTGACTACCCCATCCTTCAAGCTTAATCTGGTTTATTTGCATATCTATTCTTGGGACTATTAGAATCCGGACAATTTAAACATCTTACCTAAAATTTAAAAACTTACCTCAAATACATAGATGACATTTTATTAATATATCGTCAAAACAAAAACATACCAGATAAATATAATAAATAAAAAATCATATGGAAGACACTATCGAATTTACACACGTCGAAACTATAGAGGTAGGATATTATTTATTTTAGTCATTCTTTTAATCCAAAAGATTAAAAGATTAGAATCCAAACTTTACCATGAACCAGCCAATAAAAGTGATCTAATCAATTTTCATTCCATTCATAACAAAATAAAATCAGGAAAATTATAGGTTTCTATCTAAACCCTGTAATGTCGAAATAAAAAGAAAATTATATTACAGAAATCTTTTAATCTTCTCTTTCCATTTTTTCATTCTCAGCTTAAGAAAAAAAAAAGCATAAGTACTGTCAACGCAAAAAATGTATAAGTCTACCGACTAACAACTTATCCAGGTACCACGAAAAACATTTATCCTAGACACTAAAATTATAACCATTAGCTCCAAGATCTTTATCTGGCTATAAAGAAAAATAGAACCTACTTGTTTTTTTTATAAAATATATATAGACGAAACGAAATCTAAAACACCGCATATATATATATATATATATATATATATATATATATATATATATATATATATATATATATATATATATATATATATATATATATATATATATGAAGCCAAAACTTGATTTTCAAAAATACTACCTTAATGACAAATCATCACAATACTTTACGGAGAAAATAAGTAGAAGGAATATTAATAAATAATCCAAACATTTAAAAACAAAATCGCGTTCACGTTTTCCTCTCAACAATACGTGCAAATACTTTACGAATATAAGAATTAAAATTGCAGATTAGGTAATCCAATATTACATATTCTCTTTCAGTATTCGTTATATGTACTATGAATACTATATACAGAGTGCGATAGATTAATTGCCGTCTAAATTACACAAAAATTAAAATAGCACTGACATTTCATTTTAATAGATATACTTACCAAAATTAAACAAAAATATTTTCAAATATTAAAGAGTAAATGTATTCAATAAAATTGCTGTTGTCTTCAACCACGACCTCACAGAATACTTCGGAATCTCCCGAAACTCTTCTGTACGGTCTCTTTGTTTAAGTTGGTGAATTCTGCCATAATCCTTGCCTTCAGTTCATCTTTGGTGTTACAAGGAGTTTTGTTGGCCTCTCGCTCAACTGTGTCCCACGCATAATAATCAAGGGTGCTGTAGTCTTGGAAGTTAAATGCCCAAATGCAAGGACTGATGTGGTCGCAGACATGACTGTGTTTTCCTGCTTGTATGTCATGGTGCAGATTCCTTTTTGCTGGCATAGGGTCTCTCAGCAGAAATTTTGATGAAGCTAAAATAAATAGCGAAACATGTTAAATTTATAAGGGGTTTTCTTACTTATTTAATCCTCTCTCTCTGCTTATATATATATATATATATATATATATATATATATATATATATATGAAGAAATATATTCTTAAGGTGTGCTATATTTATGGGATAAAGTGCTCAATATCAGAGATAGAGCGTGTAAATATAAAATATCTATCTATCTCTCCCTCTCTCTCTCTCTCTCTATACATATATATATATATATATATATATATATATTTGAAAAATGAAAATTTTGTTTCTTTTTTTTTCAATTTTATTGTTTTCTCGAAATTTATTATAATTTACCCCCAGCTTCTCTGTATTGAGATTAAGGCAAATCCTTATCCATTTTTTTCAGAAGAGGTTGAAAGTAAAAGATTCTTAGATGTTAGGTATGTGTTTGTGTTTTCCGCCTCGACAACATGTGTATAAATAAGATATTAAATCCAGACAAATTTAATAAATTTGAGTAATAGAAAACTAAAGGCTTATTAAAACAGTTTTCCTTTTGTCAAAAATTATAAATCTTTGGATTCGATATCCTATTTACACACGCGCGCGCACACACATCGCACACAGAGACTCTCTCACACACACACACACGTCTACCTATTTATCTGTCACAGTCTATTCATATTTCTTTCTCTCTCTCTCTCTCTCTCTCTCTCTCTCTCTCTCTCTTTATATATATATATATATAAGGTTTAATCTCCCTCCTCCTCATACTTACACTCTCTCTAAATTCTGTTTTTATTTCCGGAGTTGGGTTTTTTCTATTTTCTTTTTGAATTTGTAGGTCTGATGAATTGGATCGTATTTACGATTCCAATGGAATAAATTATGACCATGGAATATTAGTGTTTAAGTCTTTTTATTATATCCTTACTCTGTCCTAGACATTGAGTTCTACCTGGATTCTTCCTCTTGAATTTTTTTCTGAAAATATACATGTATGGGTATTTATATATTTTGCATATGTATGTATATTTTCCACTAATATTATCTATATATATATATATATATATATATATATATATATATATATATATAAGGATAATGGTCAGAGTTGAGTCAATCCAGGAAACAGCAGTATTAAAATGTGCTCAATACACGTGTGAAGAAAGTAAAATAAAAAGTAAGAATAGCATGAAGGAGCGTTTAACTTACTTTTAAAATCAGGAGGTCAGTTAAAGCCACTACCTTGGTTTCAACCTTACGGTATCCTCTAGCGATTTTTATAAAAAATATTTATGATAAAAAATGCCTGAGGATACCGTAAGGTTGAAACCAAGGTAGTGGCTTTAACTGACCTTCTGATTTTTAAAGTATATATATATATATAATAAGTAGGAGGATTTGATAATTATATTTAATTGATTCATTGAGTCTGATAGAAACCTCAACAGGAAATAGAGGAAGCACTGGACGGCCGTTTCGTCCTATAATTGGGACTCATCAGCAGCGCGCATCCACCGCTAAGTATCGAAACCCTGACAGTTGGGTTGTCAAGCGAACAACATACCAGCTGTACCAAATGGGCCTCGGTAACGAAGAGATTCCTAATCAGACTCAACTTCTAATGCTCCAGTCGGCGCGGCTTGGTGAGAGTAGTCGTGGCTCCCGGGGGCACAGTCCTACGGTTACAGAGAACACAGTACGGAATATGTGAGCGAGCGGCGCTAGTTGATCCAAACTTTGTGAGTGAACTTGGGTAGACGGAACACTAGCACGAAGTCACAAGTCATTGTGACCGCGGTTCTGAGTTTGCTGGTGTTGTTCAGACTGTTGATCATTTTAGATAATGCGTTCTCTCCCAGAAACTGTGATTCAGGTCTATTCAGCATAGTTGCAGTATAAACCACTGGTTGGCTCTGTGGGTGTTGAATGTGTCTCAGCAAGAGTCTGAAGTATCGGGTATCCTTGAATATGAGTGGTCAGCTATTTATTAAGAAGTCAACACCCAGAGACTTCAATTCACACTTTTTTATACTTACATAAGCTCTATCCCTGATATAACCCATAAATATAGCATATGTTAAAACTATATATATATATATAATAAAAAGGTTTAAACACTCATATTCCATGGTCATAATTTATTCCATTGGAATCGTAAATGCGTTGTTTTTTCTGTTTTCTTTTTGAATTTGTAGGTCTGATGAATTGGATCGTATTTACGATCTAAATGGAATAAATTATGACCATGGATTATTAGTGTTTAAGCCTTTTTATTATATCCTTACTCTGTCCTGGACATTGAGTTCTACCTGGATTCTATCCTCTTGGAATTTTATATTCAAAAAAAATATATGTATGTGTATGCATCTATGTATATATATTTATATTTTTGTATATGTATGTGTATATTTACCACTAATATTATCTATCTATCTATCTATCTATCTATATATATATATATATATATATATATATATATATATATATATATATATATATATATATATATATATATATGCGTTCCCCAAAGAATGAAACCCATTAATAATTAAGTTGGACACGCCATCACTCGCCAATCTGACTGACACTAAATCCCTTTGACCGGACCTTAATGCGGACGTATTTTAATTCAGCATGGAATTATACCGACCTCGACACGCAACATACTCATCGAGAATACTAATATAATACATATCGCCCACTTCAAAAAGAGTTTAAAAGTGATGGTATCCCTTATTATAGAAAACAAGAAACCAAGCCTTAATAACGATATGAACACGGCCATAATGTTATAACCTTATTCGGAAATTAAGAATATGTCTGTTTTCACTATTGACATTATTCACACTACTGTCATCATCTTTGTTGCCATATTTATCACAACGTTTCGGTCGTTGTACGCTCCGGCCTTCTTCAGGTGGTTTGAATGTCGAACTGAACCCTTTATTTCGCTCGCTGGGGTAGACTGTTCTAGTTCTACGTGTCATGTCTAATAGATGTTAGTTATCAGTTAATGGATGTCAGTTATCCACTGTGCCATGTGTCATTAAGGAAACATGGCATAGTGGATAAAGGCGTTGGTTAAATCAAACTTCGATCCAGTGACAGGACCCAAAGAGTTGTGAGTTCAATACTTGTTTAAGGCAGTGGAAAACTTGGAGAGGGGAATTAACAGGAGATAACTGATGATGACAATAGTCCGAAGAATGTAAATAGTGCACATAGTAACTCATCTCACAATATATAGACAGATATCTATTTTCAGCAAGTTTTATATAATCTACAATAGTACTTCCACCCCACATATTCTAGTTGTATAACAATAACAAGAATAATCCTTGAAAATGGCTATCTGTTTAGCCGAAAGTCCACTTCGGACAATTTTTGCATTCATTTAATCCAGCAATTACACAAAAGTAATTTGTCATTCTTGTTCAACCAAACATGTATCAATGAAGGATTGCTGCGAATATACAACATTATCTATCTATCTATATATATATATATATATATATATATATATATATATATATATATATATATATGTGGGGTGGAGAATGAGAGAAAGATAGAATGAGAGTAAGAGAGAGAGAGAGAGAGGAAAAGAATTAAAAAAATAGATATACTTTTATAGATTAATAGACTTCGTCTGTCCTCAGCTTCCGTCTCGTAGCACCTCATACCCAAATTATAAACTGTAATCAAATCAGTCACGGAGAGATATCACCGGGGTTAGATGCTCGTCTGGACAAATAATCTTTAATTCAACCAGGCGACATGTGACACTAATCAACTAACCCTTTTCCAACGCGAACTGACAGACAGTCAGTTACAGGCGGAACCTAGCGAACATGACCGGTGAGGAAAAATCACGAAGGTGACTTAGGGCAGGTAACAACAATGCCACCCTCGCCTGTCGACGCCGGGACTGAATACGCCTTGACTGGTATGAAAATGGCGGGAAGAGAGGGTTTCCCCTCCCACCCGTTTTTTTTTTTTTTTTTTTTTTACGTGAATGACTGAAATGCTTTAGGAGGGAAATGACGACAATTCAATTGTTAGGGACCCTGTGCGAGTTGGGTGGTTTCCTTTGGTTCTTGCTGGTGGTGATGGTTTGGAAGGATATTTTTATCATTTTTTTCTTCTAAAGATGGAACAAAATAAAGAAAAGAAAATATTTATTCTTGTGAAGCATATTTCTCTATTTCAGTTTGTATCTATATACTTATCTATTTTCTTTCTTTTCACTTAATCTGTTTCTTTCCTTCATATTTTCTTTCTTACATTTTTCATTCATCTGAAACGTAACAGTTTTCTTTCTTTCTTTTTATTCACCTTTTAATTTATCTTCATGCTGTATCTTGCTCTTTCCTTCTCCCTTTCTTTCTTTCTTTCTTTCTTTCTTTCTTTCTATTCACCTATTAATTTATCTTCACGCTGTTTCCAGCTGTTTTCTTCTTCCCTTTTTCTTCCTTCGTTTCTTTCTTTCTTTCTTTCTTTCTTTCTTTCTTTCTTTCTTTCTTTCTTTATATTCACCTATTAATCTTCTTTCATGCTGTTTCCAGCTCTTTTCTTTCTCCTTTCTTTCTCCTTTCTTTCTTTCTTTCTTTCTTTCTTTCTTTCTTTCTTTCTTTCTTTATATTCCCCTATTAATCTTCTTTCATGCTGTTTCCTGCTCTATCATTCTTTTTCTTTCTTTTTTCTTTCTTTTCTTTCTTTCTTTCTTTCTTTCTTTCTTTATATTCGCCTATTAATGTTCTTTCATGCTGTTTCCTGCTCTATCCTTCTCCCTTTCTTTCTTTCTTTCTTTCTTTCTTTCTTTATATTCCCCTATTAATCTTCTTTCATGCTGTTTCCTGCTCTATCCTTCTCCTTTTCTTTCTTTCTTTCTTTCTTTCTTTCTTTCTTTCTTTCTTTATATTTGCCTATTAATCTTCTTTCATGCTGTTTCCTGCTCTCTCCTTCTCCCTTTCTTTCTTTCTTTCTTTATATTTGCCTATTAATCTTCTTTCATGCTGTTTCCTGCTCTCTCCTTCTCCCTTTCTTTCTTTCTTTCTTTCTTTCTTTCTTTCTTTCTTTCTTTCTTTATATTCCCCTATTAATCTTCTTTCATGCTGTTTCCTGCTCTATCCTTCTCCTTTTCTTTCTTTATTTCTTTCATTCTTTCTTTCTATTCACCTATTAATTTATCTTCACGCTGTTTCCAGCTGTTTTCTTCTTCCTTTTTTTCTTCCTTCTTTTCTTTCCTTCTCCCTTTCTTTCTTTCTTTCTATTCAACTATTAATTTATTTTCATCTTGTTTCCTGTTCTTTTCTTCTTACTTTCTTCCTTACGTTTTTCATTCCTATAAAACTCACCCTTCGTTTGTTCTTTATTTACTTCTGCTTTTTCTGTCCATGTATTTTCTACAGTCCTTCCTTAATTTTCTTTCATTCATTTACTCTTCATTTTATTCTTTCTTAACTTTTTCATATCACTAAAATTTAAATTTTTCTTTCGTTCTTTCTCGTCTCTCGTAGTTCATCTATCTATCTATCTATCTATCTATCTATCTATCTATCTATCTATCTATCTATCTATCTATCTCTGTCGGTTCATATCTATCTATCTATCTATCTCACTCCGTTCATATCTATCTAAATATTTTTATTCCTTAATTATATTTCTTTTTCTTTCCTATTTCTTTTCTTTTCTTCCTTTTATGCTTTACATGAAACTAATCTTTCTTTCTGTTTCTTTCTATATGTTTATCTATCTATTTATCGTCATTCGTTAATTTTCTTTCTTTCTTTTTCTCTTTATTTTACGTTTCTTAAGTTTTCCGTCCATTTGAAACTTTTCTTTCTTTCTTTCTTTCTTTCTTTCTTTCTTTCTTTCTTTCGTTCGTTCGTTTTTAAAAAATAAATAATGATTACCCATTTGCTTGCGATAACATTTAAATGGATGCATAATGTATATGAAGAAGCTTTTAGGCTACACTCTCATCACGGTGATGAACTAAATTAAAACGCGGTTCCAGCCAGACAAGTTTGGTTCTGCCTTGTTTGGTTGATTCTTAATTCATAGCGATTAAATACGTCATTAGTTTCCGAACACCCCAATAAAAGAGATAATAAATTATTTTTCTTTTGTTTAATCAATTCAACACAAGCATGGCGATAACGCCACTAAGACGCAAGTGAAAGAGAAGCAAAAGACTTTAGAACCAGAAATACAATAATAGTATAAATTTCAGCGTTTAGGCGGAGATGTTAGAAGTAAAGCGTTGAAGTAGAATTTGCAATGAACCGGAAGTCCAATCCCAATCTGGAAACAAGTGATAAACCTGTACTCCTGTTATAAAGACTGGGGATCAGTGTGCAATTTCAGACGCAGTTTCGTAACATTCAACCTTCTTTGGTTGGCGCATAATTCATTACGAGGAAATACGTCATTATTTTCTGAACAACTTTATAGAAGAGATGGTAAACCAATTCCAGACACAGTTTCCTAAGACTCAACCTTCTTTCTGCCTTCGTTGGTTGATGCGTAATTCATAGCGGGGAAATCCGTCTATTAATTTCTTAACATACTTCGCTGGGCGTAGTGCTTGCGACACTAAGCAAAAGGATATTAATAATACAGTCACAGCTTATATTATCAGGCTAAAAATCTAGTAGGAAATTTAAAAGCACTTGAAATATAACTGTTACAATTGGTATTTAGCCACACAAAATTTTATATTACTCTTTCGATAGCTAGGTTATTAAAAGCTATTGTAAGAGTCGAATGCGGGTGACAAAATCAAGCAAGTAAGAAAATTTAAATATCAGGGAATTGTTAACAGACGACGGTAAATGACAGATATTAAGAATACCATGGACGGGTCATTTCAGTAATGAGGAAGTATTAAAGGAAACAGAAACAAAAAAATATGCTTATATTTCGAACCAGAAAGACACAGTTGAAATTTCTAGGACACACAACGAGGAAAGAAGGCTTGGAGAATTTAGTTAGAAATACCTATTATTATTATTATTATTATTATTATTATTATGCTTGTTCATTACTTTGCACGTATGTTACACGCTGCCAATACCTCAAAAATAAATAATTTTGTTTGTCCGATAAGACGGAAGAGACATATCAGAGACGCTGTTTAGTTTCAGTAAAAGAACGAAAGACAAAAAGAAAGAACGTATAGAAGAGGCGATGAAGCTCTCATATGTTTAACGTCTGCTTCAGTGAAATAAAAAAAGAACTTGACAATTTCAAATCTTTTCGTTTGTAACCTCTTACTTCTTTAAATAACGGCATGCATGCATATTTATTGTTATTGTAATATTTTTTTCAAAGTTACTAAATGCAAATATTTAGCGAGGCAATATGGAAAATTCCACAGATATTTTATAGTGTGAAACTCTCAAGCACCTTATTCAATCATTAACTTAAGAATTACGATTCCTCGGAAAATTCAAATAAAAAACAGTAAAATTTTCAAGGATATTTCTAATAAGAATAATTATTATTAAATTAATTATAAATTATTTGATTTTCTCTTTTAACATTGATGTTCAAGATACTTCAAAGACAACGCTGGAGAAATTCCTGGTAAAAATAAATTAAAAATTCTTTTTAAAATACTAGCCTTCGTTGAATTGTAATCAGATTTTTCACTTAGGATTAGTAAATGTACTTTAATAACAATATCACTGGACCGCTAGACGTTATTACAGAATTTTAAAAGATTTAAAATTTAAATTATTATGAGTAAGATTTTTAAAAAAATTGATAACGATTCTTGTAAAATCCATTATTCATCGAAAGATGTTTCATAAAACAATAATATCCATAAGATATTTTATTTTTAAACGCAATTAAAAGATTTTCTAATTAAATAATGCCTTAGTTTTATTACATTTTTATTTTATGATTCAAAGCAGATTTTCTGTAACTGGGGTTCCTGTTTAACCAAAAGGATGTGGCGATTTAAATTCTCCGAGGTACTTATATAAAGATTAATTTCTCGGGATTCCATAAAATGAAATTAGGTACCTCCACTGATTCGCCAAAAAATTAGCATATCGTGATGAAAAAATGCCCCAAACTCAATAAAAGAAACAGAGATTTTTCAAGGACTTTCATCGATAAGTTGTCCAGGTCTCAAAGACATACAGGAGAGTTGGAATTACTACTGTCTTGTCAACTAACATTTTGGTATCTGTTCTGGTGTCACGATCTTGGAAAAAAACTATTTTCGAAGGCGAAAATCTAATATCGACATCAACAGTTGGGGATCCACTGCAATCGGTAGGAATCTCTGGGTATCGATTGTGAAAGATGGGACAATAATCTTCGAATCCAAACGATCACCCGAACTTGAGGAAGAAAGAAGACGTCGAAAAGAAAGACAACAACCAATGCTTGATGCACCATCTGGAGCCATCTACCCTCAATGATGAAGGAACTTTCAAACAAAAATGGTCTCATTAAATATCTCTCAATGTCCACAAACCCAACTGACTGAGGCAAACAGAACAAGAACATCATACTCGACCGCGAGGGACAGCCACGCTTTGAGATTTACAAGGGAAATGATAATATAAACTAGCAGTATACATTTGATTTAACACCAGTACCTTATTTTTGATTCCAATTTTGAAAAGAGCTTGTGGGTTTGGCAGACAATGTAATGTCCTTTGTGAAGCGAGCGCTCCGGGACATATAATTAATAAACTATTACACGCAAAACAGGGAGCAGAAGGTTCAAATATTGCATCAGGCGAAGAATGGTTACTTCCACATATTATTTAAAGGAATGAATGTTTACTTCCACCGTAGAATCTTTTTTTTTAATCATTGTCATTTGTGTGTAAACGTATATATATATATATATATATATAATTTTCCTATATATTTCCTTTCAAACTTATCCTATATATATATATATATATATATATATATATATATATATATATATATATATATATATATAAGAAAAGTTTGTTCCAACTAGAGAAAATATGAGGAATAAAATATATATATACTAAAAAAAAATTCATATTATAACAAAAAAAAGTTTGCGCTTTCTCTTTATATATATAATTCGCTTGAGGATGAAATGGAACTAATGTCTTTAATTTAATTACAAAATTAAATTCAAGCTTTTAGCTTCCATTTTGAAGCATGATGAGAACTGTGTAGCGAAAAAAAACATATTTTAAATCAGTTAATTTATAATATTAATACTCTGTAAATTTACATTGAGCACTATTTAGTAAAATAAAAATATCTATAAGAACACCGGATTATATATCTTACTGTTCTTTCTTTATATATATATATATATATATATATATATATATATATATATATATATATATATATATATATATATGAGAATATAAAAAAATGTTAGGTCAGACTGAGTCAGACCAATCGACGGATATTTTAAGAAATAATTCATGAAACTGAACGTGCAGAGCGGATAATAATATAAAAGATTTGAAAAGAATTCACACGCAACACTACCCGTATTTCAACCTTACTTAATAATTATTTACCAGTAACCACATGATGTGATCGTAAGCTTGAAACCTGGATAATGTTGTGTGTGAATTTTTTCAAATATTTCATATATATATATATATATATATATATATATATCCATTTTGCTTTCCTTCATGGATTACATTGGAAAATACCCAGATTTTCTCTTTCACTAAGCTCAGACAAGTTCATTCTCGCTAGGGACCGTTTTAATTACAACTTAAATGCTCGTAAATGTTGCTTCACATACAGGCGTATACAATCGAGAAGATTAACAATAATCCCGAAAAAGACATTTGGGGAATTAGCGAATATTTATCTGTGTTTAAAGGATTTTCATTCCTTCCTCTCCAAGGAAAAGTAATCCAAGATCCCAACCGAATATTAATTTCTTTGACTGACGGAAGAGGAATAGTGGGTGGTATTTTATTTCATACAAGTTAGATGAAATTTTCTAACGCTTTAAATACACTCCACCAGTAGTGCTCAGCACCCGGGACCACAACTGTCCCTATCTCAAAACGTGGGACATAATAATTAATCACCACATATTACTGCCGTGAAAACATTTGCATCCCTTCACATCTAGGCCCTGGAGCAACTATCCCCTTGAACAACCTCTTGCGACGCTATTTCTCTATCTCTCTCTCTCTCTCTCTCTCTCTCTCTCTCTCTCTCTCTCTTCATATATATATATATATATATATATATATATATGAAGCAATATAGTCGTAAAGTGTGCTATATTTATGGGATAAAGTGCTCAATATCTGAGATAGAGCGTGTGTAAATATGTTAAGTGAACATTGAAGTCAACACTTAGAGGTGACAGGCTATTTCATGCTAGACGCAATCGTCAGGACGATTGCTTCTAGCATGAAACAGCCTGTCGCCTCAAAGTGTTGACTTCAATGTTCACTTATATATATACTAGCAGCATGGCCCGGCGTTGCTTGATTCAAAAATCGTACGACTCATACAACAATCGCTATCACTTGACTTAAAATATTTTTGCCCTTCCTTGCCTTTAAAGGAGTGCCCTTTGCCGTGCTGATGTTGCTACATGCCTTACTTCTTGCCTATCTCACACTGCGAATTTTTTCTAAGCTCTATACTAAACATTAAATCTGTTACGAAAAAAGAACTAAACAAAATGAACACAAAACGATCAGCTTTAAAAAGGATTCGTAACTGGAAAACCGAATGAAAAAAGAATGTTAACAACAAATACTTTTCACACCCAACCCGGTTCTGCGGAATCAGAATCAACGTTGAGTTTAAGCAAGCGAATGAGCCAATTGGAGTAAAGTGCCATGCAGATTTAAATTTTTCCCACTTGTGACGAATGCAGCTATCGATTTTTTATGCATGCTAGCATGCTAGTTAACATTCATGTCAATCACCTGTTGGCTCTCACGCTGGCCAATAGAATCTTCCTGCCTATTCGTGGCAGCCAGCTATAGGCTCTCACTCTGGCCAGTACAAAATGGCCGCAAACTGCATGAAAAACTGCCGTAGAAGCATGAAAAAATCGATTATTTCCACTATCGATGGGAGTTGGGAAATGCAAAGTCGGTCTTGGCCTTCCCGCTAACTTGGAGCATGTGCATGTAAATTTTGGTGCAAATCCGTCGAAAATTGCGGCCGTGCATTTGTTACACACACACACACATCCTGCCTTATATATATATATATAGAGAGAGAGAGAGAGCGAGAGAGAGAGAGAGAGAGACAGAGAGAGAGAGGGAAAGAGAGAGAGATTGAAATGTTACGTTTTTTAGATTTTGTAAAAACATGTTAAGTATCGTTTTTCATGTGAATAATAGTGTGTTTTTCTGAAACTAAAAACAAATCTAATCGTGTTTCTGAAACTAAAAACAAGGAATCAATTACATACATGAATATAAAACGACACCGTACTACAGACATTTCTATCTACATTAAGTTTGAAAAATTGTGCCATATTATTCGTTAAAGTCTCAATGTCGTGCATATATTTCACTAAAATATTTAATTTTTCTCGATATTAAAGAGATCGAAATGAACTGGATGTTCCGCTATTGCGTATTTTTTCTCCTAATTTCCGTTTCAAAACTTATTTTCGACGAAAGGTGCTAAATAGACATACCCAGTAATCGATTTTAAAATGTTAATTAATCAATCATACACTTTTGGTTCATGTGACTTTATTATATTTCTGTATATTAGTAAATCATGAAACTAAGAAAAATATTGTCTTTAATTATGAATGAAGCACGAAAACTTTATAATAAGAACAAAAAAATAAAAACTATTTACACTATTTACATTGTTCATGTGTATTGTCATATTCACGACGTTTCGGGCCTTGTACGCTTCTGCCTTCTTCAGATGACATACGTTGTAATTTCGAACCAAGCCCTTTATTTAGTCCACTGGGGGACACTGTTCTAGTTCCAAGTGCCTTTTCCGCATACCTCAGTTTCAGGTAATTTTCTCTAGCAACTCTACTCTCCAAAAGGTATTAACGAATTTTCGGGGAAAGGTGCTAACTAGGTATACACGGTAATGCATTTTAAGGTGTTAATTAATCTATCATACTTTTCTGTTTGATATTTTTTTACAATGGTGTTCACATTGTACAAGAACAAAGAGTAGAGTGTTAACAAAATAAGAGGCATAGTTTATGGAGATATGAGGGGACGATAACAGTTGACCCTAGACTTAAACAGGTTAAGATTCTAGTGATCGGGAAAGCATACTCTTGGGAGTTGGTTCCACAAAGTAATGATTCGTAGGAAGAATTTGCTCGAGTGAAACTACTGGTCTGTGTAACTGACTCCCAAGAGGATGTTTCCCCGATCACTACAACCCTAACCTGTTCAAGTCTAGGGTTAACCGTTATCTTCCTCTCCTATCCGCATAATGTAAGGTAGACTCAAATGGTCCCTCGTCCGGACTATGAAGATAAACTACATATAGTAGCAAGTCCTTTGATCGGGAGATCGGAGATTTTGAGAAGCGCGGAACCACTTCTTAATCGCTGATGTTCCCAGGTTCACCATGACCCAGGATGGTAGCACCTGTTAGGATCCCAGCTATGGACAAATAGTGGCCACGTCTCCTCCAAAAAAAAAAAAAAAAAATCAACAGGTCAGTTTTATAATAAAATGACCGGCAATACATTGTTATAGCAAAACGATTATCACTCAGTCAGTTATGTGCCATGCGTGATACACGCTTAGGCCATCATGTATCTTTCGATATATGACTGACGAGGCAGATTTTTTTAGTATGGCCAACATAAATATTATTTTTACGTTGAAGATACAAGCTTCCAGAGGGCATTTAAATTTATATAAAATGTTGGTTTCTGCGACACATTGGTCGGTGGGAAAGAGTCGTTGCGATTAAATTAGAGATAGTAGATTTAGTGTAGTATATAATTAATTTACTTTTTTTTTTACTACCATCTGTGGTACTTATGTTGGTATTTAATTATAAATAAGAAGCAAATAGCCTAAAAATATAATAAATTAAAACATATCCACCACAGATGCTAGTAAACAAATTAAATTATAAATTAATTATAGATTAATTTTAAAGTTGGAATTTTCGAACATGCCTGTTTTTTCAACGATGCAAGGAATAAACAATGAAGTGGGACTTCCTCTTTCGAGGACGCTTCCCGCTAGACTCCAGCACCCTAACTCAATCAGTCACCATTTTCTTACAAAAAAACATGTGTGACACGCAAGCGCGTGTATTTCGGGTGGCATTTTATATAATTACAACACTATAATCATTTTTGTATTGGGGTGTGTAAACACCCCAGGAGACTATCCATTTTCAGAAATCCGATGTAACTAACGCGGGGTTAGTTATACTTATCAAATATCCGTTCTACAAACAGGGAAAAGCTAAATTGTAATAGAAGTACTGTTACCTCTATAAAGATTTCTATCGAAAGAATACTTTCAGCAAGACATCTTTTTGTCATACTAAGCCAACCCGAATTTCCTTTTATGGATATAGTTACATAGTTTTAGTCCTTCGGGATGGGAGCAAAATATACTATTTGCCTACGGGAAAATTACATTTTTAACTCTCTTCGGTCAGAACACGATAAATAAATGCGGAATCCTGTTCCTGGGGATTCCAACCCTGCGTCATCACCTCGCTAATTGCGTCAAAAAGATAGGCTCGATAGAATATCGACGCTAGCGCAAGGGGATTGAGTAATTTTTTGCCTTAGCCCGTGTTCAGGCGCTTGGTCTCCCCACTTTAAACCGGTCTTGTGCCATATCCCGTTTGTAATTCAAAGTGGTTATTCTCCGAGACTGTTAGCTTATCTTCTCTATGTTAATGTTATGTCCATTCAGGACGTAGGCGACCATGGATCTCCATATATTTCTTTTCCCTTATTATCTGAAAATTGTTATGGCTTCTTGGGAAAGATAGTAGATTGCTTTCCTGATGCCTTATCCAAGGTTTTTAATTCAGAATAGTTATTTTCTGAGACCGGTTTTTAGCTTTTTTTTTTCTATGTTAATGCTATGTCCATTCAGGGCGTAGGCGATCATGGCTCTCCACGGATTCCTTTTCTTTACTATCAGTGAATTGTCATGCCTTTTGGGAATATATAGTAGAGTGGTTCCCTGATGCCTTCTCTACAGTTTGGAATTCAAAGCTTTCTTTCTCTTAGACTGTTGACTGTCCAAGTGCTAGAGATCTCATTCTTTACTGCTATTTAAACCGTAGATGATAAGATAATGGATAGATTCATACTTTCCCGAAGAGCGCCTGTGCGAAAGGAAACGCAACAAACTAGCCACCATCGCACACCTCGAAAGGGCAAACAGGAACTGGAACTAAAAAATAAAGAATTTTACAGAGAAATCTATTATCGGAAATGAGTCAGAAAACGTGAGGAGAAAAATAACTTTCAGCGATGCATGCTGGGAAATAAAAATTGGGACAAAAGAATGTCAAGCCCATAAATGTTTAATATTAATATTAATATGTTCCTTCAAATCTATAACAAAGGTACATATGTCAAAATAAATGTTTAATATTAATATTTATATATTCCTTCAAATCTATGACAAAGGTATATGTATCAAAATGAATTTTTAATATCAATATTTATATGTTCCTTCATATCTATGACAAAGGTATCACATTCGGCTGATATGTGTCAAAATAGATGTTTAATATTAATATATTTATGTTCCTTCAAATCTATGACAAAGGTCTCACATTAGGTTAATATGTGTTAAAATAGATGTTTAATATTAATATTTATATGTTCCTTCAAATCTTTGACAAAGGTCTCACATTAGGTTAATATGTGTTAAAATAGATGTTTAATATTAATATTTATATGTTCCTTCAAATCTTTGACAAAAAGTCACATTCGGCTGATATGTGTCAAAATAAATGTTTAATATTAATATATTTATGTTCCTTCAAATCTATGACAAAGGTATATGTATCAAAATGAATTAGGCTAATATGTGTCAAAATAGATGTTTAATATTAATATTTATCAGTCATCAGTAAAAGGATGAGCTCAAAATGCGACTTGCAGGTCGGGAACACTAGAATCAAGCAGTCGCAGAAGTTTAAACATCTGGGAAGCGTTCTGACAGAGGACGGTAAATGCGACACTGAGATCCGTAGACGTATTGGGATGGCCAAAGACGCATTCCAAAAGACTTGGCAGAGTATTGCGAGACAGGAAGATATCTTTGGTAACGAAGAAAAGTATACTGAGTTGTTACGTGACATGTGTCCTTCTTTACGGAAGCGAATGTTGGATGATTCCCTCAAAGGTGAAGAAGAAACTCGAGGCGACGGAGATGTGGTTCTTCAGAAGGATGCTAAGGATATCATGGACTGAGCATGTGAGCAACAATAGGGTCTTAAAAAGGATGCAAACGAGGAGGAGGCTTATACTTAATATCAGGAAGAGGCAGCTTAAGTTCCTGGGACACATAAGGAGGATGGAGGGCCTGGAGAATCTGATACTCACGGATCGAATAGTGGGAAAAAGAGACAAGAGAAAACAACGCGTATTTAATTTCATTTAATATTTAATTTAAACCTTTAAATCTGACATATTTTAGACCTCTCGGTCACGAAGTGCACTGATGGTCAACCAAAGTTGAATCGTGACTGTTTGCCCTGGGACAACGCAGGTTTGAATCCTGCCGTAGAGCGCATATTTTTGACTAATAGGATTTCCTGAATATTCAGGTCGGTAAAGGAAAATAAATAAATATCAGTCAGTCAGTTATGTGTCATGCGATTATGTATCCTTCGGCACATGACTGACGAGGCATATTTCCCCCCGCAGCAGGTTGCCATTTCTTTCTGTGATAGACCAGTTGCCATAGAACATAGAACCCGGTCCGTCATAGAACCCGTAGCTGGGGAGGGGGGAGAGGATTCATTAGCACGTAAGTGAATGTAATAGATTCGACTGGAATTCGAACTCGGCTCTCCGCTTCCTCAATCCGAACCGCATTACTCCACCGTGCTTCCTCTAATAAATATACTCTTTAATAAATAAAAGGAACGTCTATTCAAATACGAGTTTCCACTACAAATAACATATTAGTAATACAATCTGTTGGATTAATAAATAAAAATACAAGACTTGTTTGGAAATTACTTTTTAATAGATAGATAGATAGATAGATAGATAGATAGATAGATAGATTTTTTTTCTTTAAGCATTTCACCCCAAGCAAGGCGGGAAGCCACTAGGACACAAGGGGTTACAGAAAATTTAGAGCAAGATCAGATAAGAGTGATAGAAGAAAGGATGAGGGTAGAGGATAGATCAAGGCAACTGGAGATGTCGATTGACATTACACTTGAATAGCTGGAGATTATAGCTCACAGGGAAACAGGAATAGGGAAGGGAGTTCCACAGGCGAGAGGTGCGAGACATGAAGCTATTAGAGATAGATAGATAGATAGGTGTAAATCAGTCCCTTTCTTTAGAAATTGTTATGTTTAAGCTAGGATACTAAACTGAGCAGATATGTCTATTTCGAGAGACAGAGAAAAATCTGTATTTAAAGACACTAGTCAACTTTACTTTACCATCGACACACTCCGTGGACGAGAGGTCCAAATAACATCGGATCTAATGACGTTTTCTCCTAGGTTCGCTCCTGCCGAAGATCATATATATATATATATATATATATATATATATATGACATTGCCTCTCCCGAGTAAAACCACACATGAGCAAACGCTACCACCCTGTGCCTAAAGTGACACTTTATAGCTATATATTTAAAAAGAGAAGCGTATTAACTATTTATTACGCATTTATAGACTAAAGAAGAGGAAATATTTTTTATATGGCTGTGAATATGAGAAGGCCAGATTTTCGATACTGAATGCTGTAGGTAAGCACCCTAGCCACCTGCGTATATCAAATCTGATGCGTGGGTGTTTGAATTCTTTGTTTTGAAGTAAGAAACATGCTTTTTCAAAAAAGTTCGAGGAATTTAAGACGTCTCATAAGTTTGTGTATCTGTGAAAGTTACTCAACGTTTCCCGTGTCTCGCCACGAATTTCTAACATCTCTAAAAACAATTCCGTCGGAATATTTTAACAAATAATAAGGCGAGATAAACTATTTATTTTCGTAATTTAAGTTCTCAAAAAACTTTCAAGGAGTATTGTTTTATTGATCCCATGTCCCTACAGGATGTAGGCGATCATGGCCCGCTTCATATTATAAAGATTTGAATCTTCATTACTTAACATTTATTCGCTCCAATATTTTGTCAGTTATTTTCAGTCAGTCAGTGATATGCCAGCGATTTCGTCTCTCGGCCCGGCACTCGGACCCTACATTCTCTGTCTGAGGTGAGTTAGAGACTGCGCAAATCATCTATGGGTTGGTTGTTTATATAGCCATGTGTCCAATACTCTTGTTCCCACATAACTGGATACAGGGGTGAAGTCAAGTACTTCTACATTCGGTAGCCGGAAGGAACCCCAGGTTGATCCTACATCTGGCACCCTTTAACGGCCTATATTTAAGTCCCCACACGAGGAATGTATGTAGCACAAGGCCGAGTTTAACGTGGGATTTTCCGAGCCCGTAGGCTCGGCCAAAAAATAATCCCTTAGAACCCGCATAAGCAGGTTCGAGAATTGTCTACCTCCCCGGGCAAAAACCCTTTAACAGCCTGGTTTGAAATTTGAGTGCAATATCTATTCCACTATAATACCACATGCAGTTTTCTACGATTTAACTTGTCTTTAATGAATCTGTTCTTTTTTTTAACAATCAGACATCTTGAGAAATATAGTGAAGTGGTTTCCCGTTTTCTGTACGGTTTTGTATCTAGATTTATCCTTCTTCAAGACTGGATGTCATCCAAAGCTAGAGAGAAAAGTCTTTCCATCTTAATTGACTCATAACTGGCTGGCTTCAAACTTTTCCCAAAGAGGTGGGAAGTAAACGTAACAGACGCAGTCAGAATCGAACTTGGCTTGCCCATTCCACTTACTGTTACGTGTACCTAAGCGACACTAAACAATAAAAACTTAATGATAAAAGTACGTTAATTTTGTAATGTCATTTGTAGGAGAGACGTTGTAAATCACAGATACAATACGAGTAACGCCTTCGAACAATACTCGGTCAGACGCCGCTAATTCCCATATATATATCTTTCCTTTACCCGTCACGTAATCTAATTATTTCAAGATGAGGTCAACTGTGCTTGCTCTCTGGCGACCCGTGTTCAAACCCAAGTGTCGGCAGCGACACTTTTTTTATTCCTATATGACAATTAATCAGCAAGAAAATATTTAATGAAGCAGATGACACAGAGAAAATATGCAAAATATTAAGAACCTTGACTAAAGACATGAAATCATTCAAACTATCACCTTTAGGTCAACATCTAAAAAAGAAACCTCAGCAGTATATAACCTTCTGGAGGCCCTAGGCTAATAAAATTATGTAAAATTATTATCTCAAACGGATCCACAATCTAACTCGCCCGCACCCGTCTTGAATATTTTTTTTTTACTTATGATATATTTTACCAACATTTACATAGCTTGAAGTAAACTTATTGTAAATTCTTTAAATAAACTAGAATACCTATCTTTTGTTTGTCAATAAAAATATTCTGTAAGAAATATTTTTACTATTTATTGCGAATCAAATTAACATATATTTCAGCACAACTGTATTATAGTCCTGAGTATGACCATAAACTACATACGGCAGCAAGGCCTCTGATCGGGAGATTGAAGGCTTGAACAGGTTTAATTGCAGTTGTTCCCCGGTCCACTCTGGTTTATAAGTTTATGAATAAAAAAATGTTTTCATATTTATTTCTTTATAAAGTGGTGAATAATAAATATTCCACTGCATTAGTTTTATTACAATTGTATTAATTTTTAGTATGTTGTAAATATAAAATATTTCTTGTAAATAAAAAATCTAATAAATAAATAGTGATTAATATTTTTGTGGTAAATTCTCAAGAACAAAATAAATGTATAAATTCGCTTTCATCATATGTTTAGGTTTTATTACAATTCTAATCATCGCTTTTTAAAACAATAAACATTGCCGAGGAGTGAAGGTAGTTAAAATAACAGCGGCGTCAATGGAAAAACCGACCTTTGACACTTCTTTTCCCAGTAATCCAATCGAAATCTGTGGTCGATTATTAAAGGAAGATGCATATGAGAATTAAAAATTAGTATTCAGCCAAATATAAGACCGTTACAAGTAATGTTAAATACAAAAGAGCAGGAAACTTTGCAAAATCATTGATTGGCCTCTCTCACTACTCGTGTGAGAGTCAGTACATTTGTGAACTTATAAAAGTAGTAGCATTTATCTGTCTAAGCGAACGTGTCTGGGTTTGCGCGTGTTACAATAAATGACAAAAATTACCTCCGAGCAGGTACACTTAACGAAAAATAATAGGTGAAATATATAGTCATTAGTGGCATTTGGAGCATTTAGTTTTAACTAACTCCTTGAAAATCAGTGTTCAAAATCCTAGCTGTTACCTGAGCTCAAAGACCAGTCACAGATGACGGACATGCAACACTCTCAATCACCTTGCTGACTTGAAACAAACCAATATGACACCTGAATGCTAGACCCCTTCCTTCGTGTGTGTCTCAACGTGAAGCCGTTTACCACAGTCTTGTGAATGTCGCGTCTCAACCTCAATTTATTAGTTTCTTTCGCTCCATTTTACATTTTTATGGGCCGAGCAGGCGCCGTTCATTCTGCTGAACGCTTTCCGGTGGGTCGACGACGTTGCTCGGGAAAGCCAAATGTCTGACCCAGGACAATTTTGTCAATTTGTCGCTCATGCGATTATCTTTCTTTAACAAAACAAAGGAAAGAGTCAATGAAGGTCGATATTTCCTCTCATGGTCTTGGTCGGTGAGGCCCGTGTCCTGAAGTGACATTCTTTTAAGACATTGACAAACGTTGTTTGATAGCAATTTCGGTATTTTATATACGGTACGTTAATCTTTAAACGTCATCCAACTTTTATGATTGTTTTTTTTTTTTTCAGTTTAAATTTTTAGGCACAGTTTCCACTTAAAACATTTCACTACTTACCACCATGAACTTCCTAAAAAATAAAAACGACAAACGCATCCTATTATAATTGCACTTGTCCCTCTCTTCGTTAGATCGCACCACCATTACGTCCTGCCAATAGCTTATAAATAATGGTTTATACCGTTTTGATCGCGTGGAAAGTGGGGAATCGCGTGAATTGACCTAAAGTGTTGTGAGTTCAATTCCTGGCTACAGCTGAAATGAACAAAAAAAATTTAGAGTTGAGTTAAAGGGAGATAACTGATACTGAGACACCCCGAAGAGGCAATCTACCCCTGTAAACAAAATAAAGGGTTCAGTTCAGAATTTCAATCCTGAAGAAGGCCAGAGCTTACAACGGCCGAAACGTTCTGAATATGGCAACAAAGATGAGAACAACAGTCCGAACAATGTAAATAAAAACCTACGATCACACACATTTTACATAGATAAAACCCTTTGTAAGATGGGAACTATACTTATGGGAACAATTTTTTGTATTTCTTTAAGGCATAGGTTACCAGAGATCCATTCAATGAGCCTAGAGGAACTTTTTCCAGTCAAACCGAAGGTTTCTATTTTCCTTTTCCATTTTTCCATTTTCATTTTTTCTATTTTTCCTTTTCCAATAAAACCAAGGACTTTATTATTATTATTATTATTATTAGTATTAGTAGTAGTAGTAGTAGTAGTAGTATCAATTATTATTCCTTTGATTTCCGGTGTGTACTCATTTTTTCTGGGTCCCAACCAAAGACCTGAGGTCAGAAATGACATCATGACATTTCCCACTGAGCAGTTAAAAAAAATATCACGCATAAATAAAGATGTGGGCTGTACTCGTGAGAACAATTTTTTGTATGACTTTAATGCATGGGCTACCAGGAATCCCTTCAATTATTCCATTGAATTATTTCCAATCAAGGCTCCAACTGGAATTGTTTATGTTCTCATGTGCCACATTTCTGAGATTTCGATTTCAAGATCCATGTATTTTGATAGTTTTTTGAATGATCTTCAAAGACACATTACAATCTGCAGGGACTGGCATGTCAATAAGAACTTCAAAAGATCCATTATTATTTTCATCATCATTTTTCTGAATGGACACACTCTTCAAAGACCTAAGGCAGGTTACAATTTCTGCATGGGACTTACATAGACAAAGTTCTCCTTATGTGTGTGTGCAATAAGACAATTTTCTGTATGTCTCTTAAAGGGACTTTCAATGTGTTGTTTTTGTTCCATTTTTTATAATTCCAAGTGCACCTATTACCACTGGTATTATTCTTGTTTATTATTATTATTATTATTATTATTATTATTATTATTTATTTCCTTTGACTTCTTTTATATGCACATTTTCTTCCGGGTCCCAACCAGAGACCTAAGGTCAGATATGGCATTATTATTATTATTATTATCTTGTAAATTGCATGATGATGGATTCAAACACAGGAAATAACTTCTACTGACTCTCTGTCAAGTGTCAAGACCGCAGACAGCAAGCACTTTCCGCGGGATATTTACTGTGTCCTTTGCATTTTTTTTATGCTGGGTGCAATTCCGATGGTACCAAAGCAATCTGGAAAGTCTTTGGAATCGACACAAGTTTCTAAATGATAACTGGCACAATCTTGGCATGTATATTCCCCGTCCTCTCAACATCTACACTGAAATTATTATTATTATTGTTATTGTTGTTCTTGCTGCTGATTAAGAAAGCAGCATTCCAACAAAGCAATGCTAGAATCCAAATATACGAAGCCCGATATAACCGTCATGGCAACCAATCCGATAAAGATATACCTGGTACATCCATTAAAGGCAGATGTGCGCGACAAAGTGACAGGTTTTAATTAAAGCAGCGCATCACCTTACAGGTGCGGTCCAGTTAGAAATATTTTCTGGTCGAGTAGCACAGTTCAGTCGGATAGCCTCCAATTGATGGTGTTTCCAAGTGTCTAGATAGCAGTTCCGAGTCACCTTGGCTGCCTCATCTTTTAATCTTATAACAAAAATCAAGCCAGGCCATCACTACTCCCGCTCATGAACAGAGATGCACATTGCGTCGTCCACGAGGCGACATGCCGAAGTGTTACAATCAAGAAACTGACATGCAAATCTGTGTTACTGAAAGGGCTATTTACTGTATCCCATCTTCATTCAGCAGGACAAAACCTACACATGTCAAAAGCTCTAGTAAGTTAAGCTTAGAAAAAGATGAGGACAATGCCTGGTATAGAATACTGTCGTTTATTTTTGTTATTATTATTATTGTAGTAGTAGTAGTAGTCATAATAATAGCAGCAGTAGTAGTATTAGCAGTTGTATTTGTCTTTTTGACAGCTTACTGAATTTTGTTAGCTGATTTAGCACTTGTCAAGTTGCTACCCCTCGCTCACTCTTTCTCTCTCTCTCTCTCTCTCTCTCTCTATATATATATATATATATATATATATATATATATACTTGTGTGTGTGTGTGAGAGAGAGATAGAGACAGAGAGTTAAAGATCAAATATAGATCAAATGTGGATCAGAATCCAGCAGGGTGATAAAAGTAAGACATGTTTGATTGTTAGATATACGTTTCCTATTTGTTCTTTATTTTATTATCCTCTGATTCCGATCCCCATGTTATCTACATTTGAGCTTTAACTCACATAATATATTATTAGTAGTAGTAGTACTACTACTAATTGTAGTATTTTCTATAGGTTATTGAATGTTCTTAAGTGAGCTAGAGTTCGTCAAGCTGCATCCTCTCTCTCTCTCTCTCTTATATATATATATATATATATATATATATATATATTATCAGTTAAAGAATATCAAACACTTCAAATCCCATAGGTAATAATTTATATTTCATGAGCAGATAGGTATTCTAGTTTATTTAAAGAATTTACAATAAGTTTACTTCAAGCTATGTAAATGTTGGTAAAATATATCATAAGTAAAAAAAAAATATTCAAGACGGGTGCGGGCGAGTTAGATTGTGGATCCGTTTGAGGGGGGGGGGGGCTACATAATTTTATTAGCCTAGGGCCCCCAGAAGGTTATATACTGCTGAGGTTTCTTTTTTAGATGTTGACCTAAAGGTGATAGTTTGAATGATTTCATGTCTTTAGTCAAGGTTCTTAATATTTTGCATATTTTCTCTGTGTCATCTGCTTCATTAAATATTTTCTTGCTGATTAATTGTCATATAGGAATAAAAAAGTGTCGCTGCCGACACTTGGGTTTGAACACGGGTCGCCAGAGAGCAAGCACAGTTGACCTCATCTTGAAATAATTAGATTAGATTACTCTCTTATATTTCAAAAGCAGCTCTCAATCTTCCAGACCTACAAACAAATCACAACTGAAATGGAAAAAAAAAAATATTCCGGGTTAAAATCGAGAGATATTACTATTTTATATAAAGATTGGGAAAAGGCAGTTGTGCGAGTTAAAGATCAAATTCAGATAAAATGTGGATCAAATCAGAGGATGATCAAATAAAGAACAAATAGCAAACGTTTATCAATCTAACATGTTTCACTTTTATTAAAGCTTTGTCAATCTCTGACGAAGTTTCAATAAAAGTAAAACATGTTTGATTTATATACGTTTCCTATTTGTCCTTTATTTTATCTCATATATATATATATATATATAACAAAATATAATTTTAAGGTATACTATATTTCTGGATAAAAGTGGTCAATATCAGGGATAGAGCGTATATATTAAGAAATGGACAAGGTCCGACAATTTATTTATTAAAGACATTTTTATGTTTAACTTTCTTTTTATAGATACAAGTATTTAAGCAAATGCTCTGTTTATGATAAACAGTATTAAATAACATGTATAGGATGCAGGTTCGAATCCTGTCAAAGAACGAATATTTTCTATGAAAATTTCTCGGACATTCAGGCCGGTAAATGTTATTTAATACTGTTTATCATAAACAGAGCATTTGCTTAAATACTTGTATCTATAAAAATAACAACGTTAAACATAAAAATGTCTTTAATAGATAGAGCGTATGTAAATATAAAAGTAGACATTGAAGTCAACACTCAGACACGACAGTCTGTTTCATGATAAACGTAATCCTCAGGCCTGATGATTACGTTTTTACAAATGTAAAAGAACGAAAAATAAAATTCCAACGTTCAAAACATTAAAACAGGGCTCAATACAAGAGTAGAGCAATAAATATCTATTATACACTGTTACATTAGAATATGGGAGTAATTACTACATTTTGTTTCGACGTTTAAATAAAACGTCTCTTCATGTCATTAACAATAATAGTAATAAACGATCTTATTTAAAATTGCAATTTATGAAACATCACTTCATTTTCCGTTTTTGGAAAAATTTCCATACAAGGTAAAAATGATTTTTATAAAGAAAAAGGGAAGGAAATAAGAAATCAACAAAAGGAAGAGGAAAGAAAAGAAAGGCAAAAGAAAGCATAAGAAATAAACCTTACCTCCAATAGAGTAGACAAAAAAAAGGTAAAAAAAAAGAAGAATATATTCAAAATTACACAGATACAAAGGAAGAGGAAACTTAAGAAAATAACATGAAATGATGTTGATACGAATTAAGCCAATGAAAAAAATCTTCTAGAATTGCAACAAAATCAAATTAACAGTTTCTGTTTTAAAGAAACGTAGACATTTTTATATTAATTTTTAAAAAAATCTTTAAATAACTTTCTTATCGCTTGACAACAGGTGTCAGAAATTGGTGTTGAGTGATGACTGGAAATATGAAAATTCGTAATTTTTGTCGTAAAATAAATTAATATTGTTTTAATTTAAATTGTTTTAGTTCTTTTTCTTTGTTAAATGTTCTTTTAAGATAAAGTTCAGCCTTTCTACTTTAAAAAAACATCAACATTAATACATGAATTTAAATACTTTTATTTCAATTTTAAAATTTGGTATTCCAGTGAATTTTTTAAAAATTTCCTTTAACAAAATTTAATATGTTTAATGAAATAATATGCAATATTATCAAGAATTTTTTACATAACTTTAAAAAAATAATTTTGAACATTGAAAATTAAATCTTGAATCATTGAAACGCATGAAAACTTTATCAGAAAAAAGTAGTCTTCGTCGGTTACTTTTATTCATTCCATGTACTTCTGGATAATGGCTACGTGATTGAATCTGGGTTTTAAGACGGGGTCAAGAATACTCTCCATGTGTTAAAACTTTGTAAAAGTCATAAACAAAGAGCTGTTGATGTGACAGTAAAATCGTCAGATGCTCCCTATATATACTCTTGATAACAGAATAATACAATTTTTTCGTTTAAATCTGTCCGACTATAATTTGTTGATTTCAGTTACACGCAGTAAAAAAATCACCACTTCAATAGAGAGTTGGCTGAATACGACTGGAAAGCAAGCAAAAGAATTTCTGCTTTTCGGTGACTTTCTTTCTGTGACCCCACTTTATTATTCTGTCTCTCTTTTTCATGCACCTAGCTTGAAGTGAATAATAAAAAAGGAAAGGCTAAAGCCACGGCCTTTTCTAACACAAGCAAAAGAATTTCTGCTTTTCGGTGATTGTCTTTCTTTCACCCACTCAATATTATGTTGTCTCTCATGCTCCTTACTAAAAAGGCTAGTAGTAAATTCTTAAATTTACTTGCTTCTTTTCTCTTTAAACAACAAGCGTTTTCTCTACTTGCACTCCGTAAATAATATTGCGTGCAACAATTATCCTCAGAAATTAAGAAATGTGAAATATAAAAAAGATTAATAAATACTAATATATCCACCACATATGCTAGTAAAAAATGAAAATTAAATATACTACACTAGATCTAATATATATAATTCAATCATTCATAACGACTCTTCTCCATCAGCTAACGCGTTGCAGAAAACCAACATTGTTTATAAATTTAAATGTCCTCTGTGATACTGTATCTCTAACGGAAAAATATTTATGTTGGACACACTACGACCACGTTGTCTCGGCGGCTGAGTTTTCATTTGATTTATATGTACAACATTTCTACAAATTTATGCCTGAATTAAGAAAAAAAATTCTTGTTCAAAATACATCTATACTTTTTCATGAAAAAAACAGACATAATCAATAATTCTTGAAACTATCTATATTAAAAAACTGAAACCAAACATTAATAAAATGAGTTAAAATACTGCACATTTTTTTTTAAATGTATACAATAGATAGTTTAAAATATCAAGGTTTGTACTAATAGTTTTAATACTTATTTCTTAAAAACTTTCGACGCACCATACTTAGTTACGTCCCCTCAAGCGGTGTCAAGCGATCACGTACGCAGTCAACGTTCTTCACTTCACAAGTAAAAAAAATTAGCTTTCAGATGAACACAGTAATTTTGTCTTTGAAAATGACGAACATTACAATATTTGTCTTGAAATGTCAAAAGTACTCGGGCTGCGATTATCTCTTTTCTCTTAATAATGACACCAAAAAGATTGTCGGTGAATATGAAAGGATCCAACTGAAAATAAGTAGACAAAACTTGTCTAAATTATTCAATGAAACATATCTCAATGAAAATATGCTGCCAAAATATACGCAATATATATATATATATATATATATATATATATATATATATATATATATATATATAGTCAGCTACAGACAAACTGTTTCGCTGTATCACAGCTCATCAGTGTGACTAGACACCCGATTGCCTCAAGCCAGGATCGAAACATGATGATTTGGCATCAGTCGGAGATTGTTCCCCTAAGCTATCGGCTCTCGGCAGAGAGGAAGATGAATTTTTACGGATTTATTTTGAATAAACACGCGAGTACTCGATTCATTGAAAAGATTTACATTATTATATATATATATATATATATATATATATATATATATATATATACTGCGTGCCAAATTATTATCAAGATAACTTTTTTTCTAATATTTCAAAAACCGTCCAATCAATTCACACAAAATTTTTACACAATGTTGGCAATACTGACTTGCGTAGTCACTGAAATTTTCGTACTGATCTGCACAATGTAAACAAACTGGCGCCATATTTGGTGATTTGAGCTTGCCAAATTATTAGAAAAGTGTAAGAATTTAGTGAAAAGATGGGCCGTAAAAGCAGTTTAAGTGATGCTGAAAAGAAAACTATCACCTCAGAACTCTCAAAAGGTAAATCTACCCTAGAAATTTCTAAAATGATAGGGAGGTGTCATCAAACAGTGAAAAAGTTCACCGCCGACCCTACACAAGTACGCAAAAGGGCAGATAAAGGCAAGCCGAGGGTTATTTCATGTTGTCACGACTTAAACGAGAGGCCACGAAGAACCCTGGACTTACCAGTCAAGAGCTTTTCAGTAGCATTGGGGATCCTACTCTGTCTAAAAGTACTCGGTGTCGGTATCCAAGGGAAATAGCAACAACAGTCAAACCTCCGTTAACGAGAAATCACATTCAAAATCGATTGAAATGGGCCGAGGACTATATGAAGATTGACTCCTCTAAAGTTTTGTTCACACACGAAACTCGAGCAACACCTGATGAGCCAGATAGATGGTGCAAATGCTGGGGAATGAACGGACAGAATCGCCATTAGCGTTTGAGACGCTAACAAGGCGGTGGAGGCATAATGATCTGGGGTGGTATTATTGGAAAAACATTAATGGGCCCATGGAGAGTACCAGATGGCGTCAAAATGACTGCTGATGCATACATAGCGTTTATGAAGGAGCATCTTGAACCGTAGACGAAAAGGCAAAGGGTTGCCTTCAGAAGGCCCATTGTTTTTATGCAAGATAATGCTCCCTCACATGCCGCACACAAGAATACTGAATATTTGAAACAGTTAGGCTTCGATGGATCTCGAAAAATGAAGTGGCCAGCAAATTCTCCGGATTTGAACTCAATCGAAAACTTTTGGAGCATCATAAAGCGAAGACTGTACGCCAACGGACGACAATTCAGGAGCAACGCTGATTTGTGGTAAGCAATTCTTGACATACCTCGCGGCATTACAGCAGATGACATCCTACAATTAACAAATTCTATGGATCGTCGACTTCTTCAAGTAATTTCAAAACTGGGAAAGCACATTCCCTATTAATTTATTTAAAACTGTGCCTTTAATTGTATGTTATTATTTGTATGATTACCTTATTTATTAGCTTCTTTTGAAAATAAACATTCATGTGCAACATTAATAAACGTTTTGTTTGCTCAATTCTGGGAATTTCACTAAACCTTTCTAATAATTTTGCATGGTCAAATCACCGTGCTGATAACAAATATGGCGCCAGTTTGTTTACATTGCGCAGATCAGTACAAAAATTTTAGTGATTGCGCAGTTCAGTGTTGCCAACATTGTGTGAAAATTTTGTGTGAATTGATTCGACGGTTTTTGAAATACAGTGTAACCCGGATATAAGAGAGTTGACGGGACCGAAGAAGAAGTCTCTTATATCCTCTTATATCCGGGTTTCTTATATCCGGGTTACACTGTATTAGAAAAAAGTTATCTTGATAATAATTTGGCACGAAGTGTATATATATATATATATATATATATATATATATATATATAGTGCACAATGCGTGCTTATAGTGCTTATAGTACACAATGCGTGCTTATAGTAATAGAACAGTCCTCGATATAATCACCTTTTATACTAATAAGAATTGTACGCACACGTTCTTTCCTCACCGTTTGGTTCAACTCTGAATTTCATGCACATGGCAATCGTCGGACACAAATTAAAAAACTCTCCTCATGTCTCCTGCTCTCTCTCTCTCTCTCTCTCCCTTCCTTCTTTATTTATATATATATATATATATATATATGCTCCTGAAAAATTTATTTCGGTTGAGCTCACTGGGGAGGAAGTGTGAGTTTGTAAACAGTGACTATTACTGCTAATAAGGCAAGACTATTCGGTAAAACGAATCGAGTTCTCTCAGTCACTGTGTGTTTATCTAAAAATAAATACACTTAAATTCACATTCATCCCTACCGGGTTTCGATCCTAGCTAGAGCCAACCGGACGTCTAGCCATACTGATGAGCTGTGATACAGCAAAACAGTCTGCCTGTGAATGACAACATATATATATATATATATATATATATATATATATATATATATATATACTAAATAACGGATTTATTTTGAACCCAACATTTTATTATCGCAAACGTTATTATAAAACTACATTCTTATTTGATATTGACGCTCCATTTCCGACATTTTTCAACCGATTTTAGGAAACTTCACAGGACTACGTAAAATTACCTCGCGGTGGTTCTAACAGCGCCAAAAATTGGAAAAACACAATTGTTTTTGCACGAAATCAATTTGAAAACACGATTAAGAGGCATTAATGAAAGGGGGACAACTCATATCGAGTTATACTTATTAATATCGAGTTATCGAGTTATACTTCTTATAAAACTCAGATTGGTTGTTTGAGTGTGTGTGTGTGTGTGTGTATGTGTGTGTGTGTGTGTGTGTGTGTGTGTGTGTGTGTGTGTGTGTTGTGTTTCGTTTATATATGGGATCGGATTTCCTCCATTTTTCAACCGATTTCAACAAAACTTCACTTTTTTTGGCAGGTAGTGTTTCTTATTGTCTTGCACACTTTTTTCTTTATTTTTATATTCAGAATGCTTTAAAAATTCCATTGTTTATAATAAAATTCTATTCAATCGGTAGACTCATAACGATTGAAAACAATGTTTTTGTTTGAGTTTGGGTTTGACCAATTTGTAAAAAAAAAAAAAAAGAAACAAAAAAAACTAATTAAGATATGCGTGTCCATCAACCTTAAACAATAATCTTTGTCAATTTTATTTTTTCAGTCTTTATGATGGTCGATACTTGATCTATCTGTTACTGTTACATCCCCGGGCAACGCCGGGCTCTACTGCTAGTATATAATATATATATATATATATATATATATATATATATATATATATATATATATATATATAAAAACTTAATAATAACATAATTACAACTATAAACACACGCCTGGAACATTATATTACAACGCCTTCTTTCTTTGAATTCATTCTTAAAGAATCTAAGGTATATCTATCTAATTGAAAGAATACATTCTTAAATAAATCTGCGATAAATTAGAATCTTCTGACACCACGCTGCGCGGGTTGACCCCACAAGGGTGAAGATGGAACTTCCTCTAGACAGACGCACATGCACAATTACGAATACACGTTACCATCCGATGTCCACATAGAAATATGAGAATCTTCACAAACCTACATACACATGGAGTTATCTACGGTTTTAAGAAACTTGTCATGTGTCTAACCTTTTCTTTCTGCGGTAGAATATATTACTTAAACGTTATTTTTAAATATATATATATATATATATATATATATATATATATATATATATATATATATATATATTACTTAATATATATATATATTACTTTATACATATATATATATATATATATATATATATATATATATTACTTTATATATCTCTCTATATATATATATGACTTAAACATTATTTTCAGTAGTTACTAGTATTTATTTTGAAGATATAGGAAATTTAGATTTTAAATTATATATATATACTTAATATATATATATATATATATATATATATATATATATATGTATAACTAATATATATATATATATATATATATATATATAATATATATATATATATATATATATATATGTGTGTGTGTGTGTGTGTGTGTGTGTGTATGTGTGTGTGTGTGTGTTTATATAATGTAAGTTCACACATGTACATACATACATACACAAATAATTTTATGTATGCATATTGTATAAGCACTGTATGTATTAACACGCACACATAGTCATGTTCACACAGACCCACAAGAAAAAAAACCACTGTTAATAAATGATTCTCGTATTAAACCCCATGTTCTTAAAAATCAAAGTGCCCCTTATGTGGGTGTACGCCCCACTTTGGGAACGACTGGATCAGATGAACATGGAAAGGCAGCTGGCCAGTTATCTGATGAGCTTTTGTGGATGGATGGCTGAACAGGGATTCTGGAGGTTTGGCAAAGGGCCAAAAGTTGCTAATGCCTACCAAAGATAGGAGGCTGATTATTCATGATCGCCCATGTCCTGAAAGGACACGGCACATAGAAGAAGACTCTTACATGATAACAGCAATCTTACAAAACCAACCGACACTAAAATGGTCGTCAATTTGTCTGGGCCACTTGCCGCCTCGGCGACCACCAATCCTCGTATCGGCTTGTTTGATTGCTTCACGGCTGCTTTGTGACTTTCTGTATTTATTTACCTGAATAATTTATATGTTTAGAAGCGATGGTAGGAATATCTTGGTTGTATCTGTTGTCTGGTATTCGTTTGTGCCATTCGAAAGAGAGATCTTATTTAGTTTGTCTGCTTCTGTCAACCGGCCTGCTAGTTCTTTATATGTCGTTACAGAAGCAGAAAGGAAAAAATTGTATCAAATAATAAAATCCACGTCACTTGTGGAATTTCAACAGCCGCAACAACTAAAATGTGTAGTACATGTCACGCGAAAAGAAAAAAAATAGCATAAAATACTGACGTTCCACTGTACATTGGACAAAAGGTTAATAAGGAAACCCCGATTGCTATTGGAAATTTGCATTTTTTTTTTCATTATCGAGCTAGACAAATATTTGATCAGCCTTTGTCGCTTGATGGCATTAGGATCATTTAGTTGTAACGAACTACATTGAAGTCTTATCATTCTGCTTGTTTCACAGCGTGTCTACCTTGGAACAGCCGGTTGAGATCAAAGTCTAGCATCCACATTCGATCAGACAAATTACATTTTATCTGTCAGTAGTGTTTTTCTCTTCGGAGAGAACACAATAAATAAATGAGGGGACCCTAGACCCGGATAATCCAGCCATGCGGCAGCACCCCCATCCTCATTGTACCAAAGAAATGTTTGATCCGCCTTTGTCGCTTGATGGCATTAGGATCATTTAGTTATAACGAACTACCGTCAAGTGGTATCATTCTCCTTGTTTCGCAGCGTTTCTGACTCGGAGCAGCGGGCAGGGATCAAAGTGTAGCATCTGCATTCGGTCAGACAGACTACATTTTATCTCTCAGTAGTGTTTCCCTCTTCGGAGAGAACACAAATAAATGAGAAGTACCTGGCTCCGGGGAATCCAGCAGTCTTCTTTTTTTCTAACAATAATTTCTTATGTTTTAGTACAGGGCTTCTCAACCAGGGTTGGAGGGATACCCCACCCCCAGGACGAAATTTCAAGGTTTCATGAGAGTAAGGAAAAATCTTGTACTTTTTCTTGTTTTTTTTTTGTTTTTTTTATTTAGAGAATTTACTGCCCAACTTGATTGTAAGAAAAACTGCTCTATAAAAATAATCCATTTATATGTACTAATATGGAAAAGAATTAAGATTTTCAAGAATATATGCATATTATTTCAAATACACGTTTTGAGTTGAACTATCTTGAAAAGGGAGAAATGACAAATAGGGGGAAAAAGTTTATTGGGGGAAAAAAGTTGAGAACTGCTGTTTAAGAACATTGCTTAGTTTCTCTAAAATATATTTGACTATTTTTATGCGTCATAGGATTGCTGTGCCACGTCTTCTTATTGTATGTTACTACAATATCCAAGGAGCCGAATTTTTGTACCTACTGCACATACCTATTGTACCTACCTTCTGTACCTACATCTCAAATAACTAGATCACATCTTGATTTGTCTCTTTTGCTAACGACCATGCATTCTGTTTGCTGACAACTAATAGTTAGTCCTTTATTCTTGCTTTCTATTACTACCTTTTTTTTACAGAGTTCTTTCACTTTCCTTCCTATTTCCTTTATATATAAACGAATGTCCATATGTTTATAATTGAATTTACATCAGCATAAAATAGCTAATTCCAAAAATGCACAGATGGGAAATAAATTAATTTCAATTTATTTTATTGCAAAATATGTGGAATTTAAAAAAAACAAAAACAAACATGTATAATTTTGACTCGCCCTAATATTCAGGCATATGTGCGTGCGTATCCATGTGTGCATATGTGTGTTGGCTAGTGAGTTGTTTTTATTTAGTGGCACATCAATACCTCTGGGTTATTTAATGCCGAAATCTAAATATTTCATACCCAATTTTATTTTATTCATTTATTTATTAGATAATAAGGGTTTTAGCGATACAAGTTTTAATAATTAACCCACAGCTGTGGGGTAATGGGAAAAGGTGTATTCATACTTTTCCCAAAGGTATTTGCTCGTAAGTGAATATAACAAACCCAACGCGAATTGGAACTCGGCTCTCCAATTAACAATTCCGAGCCATTATTCGTTACACCACCCACACATTCGTGTTTACAGCGGCTGGTATTTTCAAGTGTCACCCATCTAGCTACTGATCAGACTCGACGTTGCTTAAACTTCGATGATTCAACGCCATCTGTCTGTAAGCCAAAAGGACAAAGAGAGATGTTGGAGAGTCAAATGTTAACTTAGATTACAGGAAACTGTGGAAAGCCGCGATGGTCCGTCCTAAAAAAACCTTCTGATATCTGGGTGCCAAAATATATTTAGCGATAATTTTTAAAATTTATGTATTCAAGTGACTAAACATTATCTTCTTAAATTTTTAACATTTAGCCTGCTTTAACCCCTTGCTCGCCAATTATTTTGCGAAAAACGTTTCTTTTTCAGACGAATTTTTTTTATTTGCTTCTAATATAGTGATTTTCCAAGCATAGCTTAGGTGTGGCACAAGGCCTAAAGTAGGGGGCACCCAGTGAGGATCGACCTCACTATTCAGTCGTAATCGTTTTAGCGAGACAAGCTTGCTAACCATTAGGCGCCCCATTTGCTTCTAATATATTAACTAAGAAACTGAGGTACCTTGAAGTACCTGAGTAGTGGCCAACACCTCTACCGGATGTATGAGTTGGCAACTGGACTCATTTCAATCTCAGAAGAGCTTAAAAAGAATCAAGATCGACTTTTAAACAAGTCTAGGACATGTCTTGAACGTGTATATTCGTCCGTGTCTGAAAAAGATTCTTTTCGGTAAAAATGCATATAAACGTCTACACCGGGCAAGGTTTGAATGAAGAACGTTTAACTGAAAAAAAATTGAGTGGAGAAATGTTCACTTAAATGGTAGGAAGGACTCTGGAAATATATATGTCCGATACAGTTTTTGTTCCCTCGCGTCAAAACTGACTTTGAGCGTAACAGTGTTTTGCCGTGACTGTGTTGGTAATTGAGGTAGTTATGGAGCAATGGTTTACTCCATAGGATCATGTGCTTAGTCAATTCTTCGTTAATCGTTGTGACAAGCCAGTGACGGGACATTTCGTCAAAATATCAGACGATCAGACGGAATGCTGGGAGATGTGGCTTCATGGCATTCCCAGAGTGAGCATTCGAACAGAATATATATATTCTGTATAACCCGATCTCTGTTGCTTCAATTCTCCTCTTCATTTGTGAGGAAGCTCACAAGTATTCACTGCCATCGGGGAGGATTGATATTATTAGGAGCAGTTCAGCAATCTTTTCTTTGTTTCTTAGAAACATTTCCTGTTTATGAATATTTTATTTAGAGCAGTAGTTTTCGACTTTTAAAAAAAAAATTTTAAACATGAACCACTTTTACTATTAAAGTTTTTGGTAGACCCTCAACATTTCGATGAAAAAAAGCATATTTTATTTTTCCCTTGCGTCAAAATTAACTTTGGGTGTAACAGAGTTTTGCCGGTACTGTGTTGGTAATTGAAGTAGTTATGGGACAGTGGTTTACTCCATATGTTCATTTCCTTAGTCGATTCTCAGTCAGTCGTTGTGACAAGCCAGTAACGAAACATTTCGTCAAAATATCTGACGATCAGACGGAATACTGAAAGATGTGGATTCATGAATTTCCCAGAAAGAGCATTCTAACAGAATAACAACGGGATTCGAATACGACCCCTCGTATTTCGTATTGATGGCAATTATGCCGACCTATTTTGGCTACCTTCTTTTTCTGTGCATGTCCTTTCATGACGTGATTGATCATGATTCAACTTTTGATGCTTTAAGCAATTTTTGAGTCTATGTCATCATTCTTTAAGGTTACATCTGGACAAGCATTTTAAGTAGGTTACTAGTATTTCCTCTTGCTTATACTTCCTTCAGTAGGCCTTAAGAGTTTTAAATTCTCTAGTCTCTCTTTCTTCGTAATGTGTTTCAGAAATTTCATCTTTCTCCCTGGTTGTAAGTATACATTTCTTAGTTGTTCGTATTTTCCTAAAAACGTCCTAGTTGCTCACATGCTCCATCAATGGTATTCTCAGCATCCTTCTGTATAACCCGGTCTCTGTTGCTTCAATTCTCCTCTTTGTTTGTGAGGAAGCTCTCTAGCATTCACTGTCATCGGGGAGGATCGATATTATTAGAAGCAGTTCAGCAATCTTTTCTGTTTCTAACGAACATTTCTTGTTTCTGAAACTTTATTTAGAGCAATAGTTCTCGACCCCCCACACTTTTGTTGTTGTTGACCGTAAATTTGAAGCGGAAGGTTCCTGTACTTTTAACTTTAAACGTAATATCATAACCAGTGTTTGTTGTCATATTAAACCTGTACGGTAGAGTAATTGACAGCAGCTCGAATTAAGGAATGGGAGAGGAGATTTAGAATCACATTCACTTTTACTTGGGAAATTTCTTTACCCCGTCTATGGGTAAAATGGCAGAACAGACAGTCCTGTAGGTTTGGATGGCAACCAGTCTAGGAGAAGGACAACTCTGAATTCAAAACTTGGGGACGTCATTTGGGGACATTGTGATACGGTGTGCACCATTTCTCTGTATTCGGCTCTTCCAAAAAGTGTGGTCGGTTCTGCATAAGACTTTTCACCACGATAATCAAATCATCTATGTGTGTAGTCTGGCTGTTTGATTCTATGAACTGAGCTGGTGGACCCTCATACATCGAAAATGACGGGATAGCCCTCCACACACATATGTATCGGAATAAAGACAAAAGAAAAACTTTTTCTTAACCGATATATATATATATATATATATATATATATATATATATATATATATATATATAGAGAGAGAGAGAGAGAGAGAGAGAGGCACTGTGGAGTAATGGATAGCGACTTGGATTAAGGAATCGCAGGGCCGAGTTCGAATCCATTACATTCACTTACATGCTAATACCCTTGGGAAAGGTATGAATCCTCTTCCTCTCCCTCCGGCTATGGGTAAAATAGCATGACAGACTGGGTTCTATAGCCTTGGATGGCAACTGGTCTAGGAGAAGGATAACTCTGAATTCAAAACCTGCGGAGGGTCGTTTGGGAACCTTGTGGCATTCGGTGCACCAGGTCTCTGTATTGGTCCCTTCAAAAGGTGTGGATGGTCCTGCACGAGGCCTTCACCACTATAATCAAATCTCATGTGCCGGTGTGGGGCTGTCAGTTTCCTGGAAACTGATCTGCTTGAACCTCATACGTCGAATCTCGACGGGAGAGTCGATTATATATATATATATATATATATATATATATATATATATATATATATATATATATATATATATATATATGGTTTTAGGCCAATTGCGTATCTGACAATTGCGTCCCTGGACATTTGAAAGCTTTTAAAAGCAATAACCATAAATTTTGGAAAAAAACATAGGTAGTAATCATAAATTTTTAAAAAGGAAAAAAGGATAAATTTAAAAAATAGTAAAAGTTTATTTTTGTTTAAAATGTAGTGTCAGATCACTCTCCACATCGTCTGTAATGTTTTTGTTTCATCGGCGTTTTTCTTATGATACTAGCTGTAATCTTCCTCATCCATAAATATTTTTCCACCAGAGTTACATTTTCGGAACTTAGGCATGGTTCAAAATAAAAATATAATCTATAAAATCCAACACTCAATAACATTAACTATGAACACGGCCACAATATACTGATTATGTTTGGAAAATAAAACATCCTTATAACTCTAGATACATACATATTAAAACCCATACATTCAGTTCAAAGCAAAATATAATCATCCTTGATAATGGTTAAAACTATAGGCGAAAGCGCTCGGAAATACAGAACTTTTGTACAATTCACTATTTACATTCTTCGGACTATTGTCCTCATCTTTGTCGCCATATTTATTACAACGTTTCGGCCGTTGTACGCTCCGGCCATACTTCAGATGAGGACAATAGTCAGAATAATATAAATAGTGTACATAATACCTCATCTCAGAAATAAGATGAAAACATTATTTAATTTGTCTTGTGCGAACACAAGACAAATTAAATAAAAAAGCACAATCGCAGTACCTTGGCAGTCGTCTTTAACGAAACATGTATAATAGAGGGATTGCTGGCTAAATACACAATATGCACACACACACACACACACACACACACACACAGATATATATATATATATATATATATATATATATATATATATATATATATATATATATATATATATTAAATAAATATATATACCTACGTAGGTATATGTGTATTTATTAACATATATCTCTTAGCTCTGTCTAATCACATTGAGCACTATTATGTCTACACCTCTTGGCTAAATTTAGTAATTATCTATTTGTTTACCAACGTATGCACGCCAGCACGCGCGAATACGGTTGCTAATATCTTGTTATTTCATTTATTTACCTAACCATATATATATATATATATATATATATATATATATATATATATATATATATATATATGATTAATGTATATTTGGACAGAAAACTTTCTTTAAACATCTTCCGTTAAATACGACGGACAAGGAAAATTTTGGTGGAAGTGAATAAAAAAACAGTCCATTGTCCCAAGTGCTTTCGGCCACTTCTTTAGGGAATATTTTGTTTTGGTTGTTGTTCGTTTGTTTTCATGTTTTGACTGTGCCAGATGTATTATTTGTGTGGTTTTGAATTCTAATATGAACGTTAATTCCGAGCCATCGCGTGTTGGGCATGAATAAAATTCATGTTCAAAACCGAAAACAAAAAAGGGGGTTAAAACCATATAATATCTCTGTTTACTTTTACCTTTTTTTTTTCTAAATATTCTAAATTTACATGGTTGCTTAGTTCTAATGCTTTAAATATATTTAATTTTATTATTATCAAATATTTCCTTATTGCTGGAGTTGGTAGACAATCTAATTTAAAATATTGAATGGGTGGTTGGGCTCCTTATTAAGTTATTAACGTATCTATAGTTATGAGTTTTTTTTTTATTAATTTGTTTTTAAAGAAACCCAGTAATACACTTATATCATTTTCCATATAGTTTTAGGCCCTTCTATTTTAATATAATTTTTTTTAATAAATACCTTTAAGCCCTGTTTAGTTTTACATTTATATATATACATATATATATATACATACATATATATATATACATACATATATATATATATATATATATAGATAGATAGATAGATAGATAGATAGATAGATGATAGATATATTGATAATATTAGTGGTAAATATACAGAAATATACGTAAATATATGCAAAATATATAAATATATATATATACGTAAATATATGCAAAATAAATATATAAATATATACGTAAATATATATAAATATATATTTATATACGTAAATATATATATATACGTAAATATATATATATCCGTAAATATATATATATATACGTAAATATATATAAATATATAAACATATATATGTGTGTGTGTGTGTGTGTGTGTGTGTGTTTTTGTAAATATATGCAAAATATATAAATATATATATACATACATGCATACACATACATTTTGTATAAAAAGAATTCCAAGAGGATAGAATCCAGGTAGAACTCAATGTCCAGGACAGAGTAAGGATATAATAAAAAGGCTTAAACACTAATATTCCATGGTCATAATTTTTATTCCATTGGAATCGTAAATACGATCCAATTCATCAGACCTCCAAATTCAAAAGAGGATGTAACACCTCGGTTAAGAGAAGTTTTTCTTTTGTCTTTATTCCGATACATATGGGTGTGGAGGACTATCCCGTCAAAAGTTTTTGAATTTGTAGGTCTGATGAATTGGATCGTATTTACGATTCCAACGGAATAAATTATGACCATGGAATATTAGTGTTTAAGCTTCTTTATCATATATATATATATATATATATATATATATATATATATATATATATATATAATTAGAAATAAAATAAGCACCTCCGAAAAGAGACTGCTTATGATTGTTCACAGGATGAATGACTGTTCAATGCCTTAATAAATTGCAGAACTTTTACGTTTTAAGTAAAATTTCATGCGCGCAATCATCAGGCAGTTGTTCGCATGAAGATAGCGTACGAAACTGGCAGTCATAGTCGGTCACTGCCCACTTGAAATCTGACTTAAAACACAAATATATATATATATGTGTGTGTGTGTGTGTGTGTGTGACTGACTGACTCGCTAAAACCATATTAATCTTAAAATCTTTTTTTCTGTAGATAAAAAGCGTTTTTTTTAACATTTTGTCATTCTTTAACTCATAGTTATTAATTCATAAATTTATTTATCAGTCACCGTGATCAAACGAATGAGTGAACTGTTGGAAGTGAACTGCTTTTAATTAATTTCTTTTGCTTCGCCTGTAAATCACTTATTGATGTTATCTTTTCTTTTTGCTCGGATTAATTCTTTCAGTTTGTGTTCCACTGTGACGAAAGGCAAATATCATATAGAAGAAAATATTTAAATACAATTTTTATTAAGGACTCTTTTAATCTGCCTGCATTCTTCGATATAGAAATAATGATTTGGAGATAAGCCGAAGTAAAAGCATTTCTTTTTATCATAAAATATAGAAAGTAAAAGTAACTCCGAAAGGCATCTATGCTTAAATAACAATCAAGTTTATCCCTCGCTTTTGCATATTAATTAACAAATTAATACTAAGAAAAAAACCAAAAAAAAAAAAAAAACTCAGCCTACTTAAAGCAATGACTTCTTAGTCATAGAAACGTGGCTTGCTATTTAAATTTTGATTTATTTTATAACATAAAATAAACAAAAACACTATTGAGGAGAGAGAACAATAAAAGAACAGGAATTAAGAAGACAGAGAATAATAATTAATATTGCATTTAAATTTTTTAAGATTAAAGTTGACTGGGAAGCAAGAAGCAGAAAGAAAGTTTCACTAGTAAAAAGTGTGGAAGAAGAAACTGTTAGCATAGAACTTACGGTTACATCTAACCAATTCAACTGTAAAATGATGATAGCTTGCCGCCAGCCTGGCACTGCGCTTAAATTCATAAAGTCTAGGCACCATAGCGAACACCTCATCGGAAGAATTACTCTGAAAGTATTATAGAAAAAAGCACAGGGAAGCAACTCTACGGCAGTGGGAAAGTGACTGAAGCCGAGATGCCAGGTCAGAATCAACAATATTGCTAATTCTTCTTTGGTTTTCAAACAGTCTGCATAGTCATCTTTTGAAATCGAAATAAGCTGTCTGGTCATATTCTCCTTCATTTCGATCACGGTCTAAAGTATCCATTCTTTCAAATTTTAACTTTGATGAAAGCCAAAAAAAAAAAAAAAAAAAAAAAACAGGATCTAAATCTGGATATTGGGGAGGGTAGACAGACCTGTGTAATGAGATTTGGACCCAACGCGAGACGCGACTAATGTGTCATGTTAATCCTTGTACAGACCCAGAAGATCTCGACGCTAAATCCTTCATACGTAAAATTATCGTTTATTCAACTCTGGACTTCGTCAGTTAATATCGAGGAATGGGTGTGTGATTTGGGAGGCTTTCTCCGAGCGTGGATTTTTCTTCTCGTGAGAATGAAAGAGACCCTATTCTTCCTACCTCTCGGATGGAAATCTTGAATGTGTATCTTTCGTCTATTTATGCCACGTATGCACATCTTAAGTGGAAGTAGATCGACTACCTGTTTATATATTGGGGGCAGCAACTGACAGCCATTGAAGGTACGAATCTGTACCTGGTGGTTAGGAGGTTACCTTTCAGATTAAGCCGCTGCTTCGCCTGGCTTCTCTGACACTCTGGTGTAACACTGAGTGTACAGGCTATTTTGGTATTATCTGGTATGATCCCAGTACATACTGGGATTATAGCAAATCAATTTCTATTAGAAAAAAGCTTCAGATCATCGGTTATTTTTTGACCTGAATCATGTACTATAAATCTATCGTTGAGATATTCTATATGACTGTATACTTTCAGGGTAACAAGTAGAATTCGCAGACCATTTAATATTTACATCCCTGTAACAAAGCTACTGTTGTAGATTTTACCGGTAAGTGAAACTATAATTGCACCAGAATTTATCTTACATATTTGTAAGTCTGTAGTTCGTCCGTGCATCGAATATTGCTGTCAAATCTGATTTGAGGCTTCTGTTATGCATTTAGAAATTCTACATGAAATACAAGGAAGAATCTTCAATGTTATTGGTCCTGACAAACCATATCGGCTTCAGTCGTTTTGTTACCGCCTGTGCCTTTTCTATAAATACTTTCATGGTAATTATTCTGATGAGCTTTCGTCTTTAGTACCTAGACTTTATGAATTTAAACGCAGTACCAGGCTGGCAGCAAGATCTCATCATTTTACAGTTGAATTGGTTAGATGTAACCGTAAGTTCTATGCTAACAGTTTCTTCTTCCGCATTTCTTACTTGTGAAACTTTCTTTCTGCTTCTTGCTTCCCAGTCAACTTTAATCTTAAAAAATTTAAATGCAATGTTAATTCATTATTCTCTGTCTTCTTAATTCCTGTTCTTTTATTGTTCTCTCTCCTTAATAGTGTTGTTGTTTATTTCTCATAATATCTCACGTTCAGTAACCCCTTGCATCTTAGTGGCTTTATTGCCTTGCTTGAGGTGAAATGTTAAAAAAAAACAATTTAATTATATCTTCCTGAAATACTAATAGTAGAGTTTTGCAGTAAAACCAGTTCAACCCAGTTTGTTTTATTTTTTCTATATTATTATTATTATGTTCTTTGATTTCTGGTGCGTCCTCATTTCTTTCTGGGTCCCGCCCAGAGACCTAAGGTCAAAATGGCATCATAATATTTTCCACTGAGCAATTAAAAAAACATTATTATTATTATTATTATTATTATTAAAAAAGAACTAGATATCTAGATATCTCTAGACATGGGCTTTAGAACGAAAACAGTCGACACCCGTAGATGAAATAAATTGTTCAGATCTGAATTTCCTGTAGGATACACGGATCGACATACACCTGATGAAGGTCAAGAAGTATAACGGCCGAAACGTTGTGGTAACAACAACAAAGACGATGACAATAGTCCGTATGTAAATAGAGTAAATAAAATTAAGAGTGACTGGTCCGCAGAGAGCCGAATTTGAATTCCAGTCGAATCCATTACATTCACTTACGTGATAATACCCTTGGGAAAGGTATGAATCCTCTTCTTCTCCCCACTCCCAGTTATGGTAAAATAGCAGGACAAACCGGGTTCTATAGTTTTGGATGGCAAGTGGTCTAACGTAGAAATACATGGCAACTTACTGCGGGAAAAAAAAAATCTGCCTCGTCAGTCATGTATCGAAAGTTACATAATCGCCTAAGCGTGTATCACGCATGGCACATAACTGAATTCGACATAAGCAACTTCGTTAAGAAACGAAAGTGGACATGATATGATTTCTATATTTTTTAAATGCCATGTCCCTTCAGGACGTAGGCGACCGTGTCTCTCCACAGACCCCCCTCTTTTCTTTATTATCTGCAAATAGCCATAACTTTTTCAGAAAGAAAGTTTTATTGCTGAATCCTCGACGGTTCTAAATTCAGAGTAATTCATCTCCGAGACTGGCTGACACCCCCCCTACCCCGAGGTTAGAGAATCCAATCTATCTTGCTGTTTAACCCATAACTGGGGGGAGAAGATATTGATTCGTGCCTTTCCTAAGGGTGTTAGTGAGAAAGTGAACGGAACTACCGAGGCCGGAATTTGATCTCGGCTCGCTAATTTCATTTGCTGCGCCAATGACTATTACAATGTCTATGGGTGTGTTTGCATGTAAGCGTTGTGTGTGTTCCCCTTCGCCTTTACAGCACATATTTTATGTGCCCAGGTGAGGTGTAGCTTGGAAATCATCAGTATACTCTTATGGGTACGTATGTGTGTGTAATTCTATACAAGTGTTTATATACTTCGGATAAATGACGTTGTTTATATTAGCTCAAGTTTTCGAATATATAATCCAAAAAAGAAAGAACAGGGTGTGTCCTTTCGATTATATAAATAATAATATCGAAGAAAGGACAAGGAAATGACATAGCCACTGTCTGCCGGGCGCACATAATTATAAATAATTCTGTTCTCCCCGCTGTTTTACCGCCGTCCGACTGTTCGACTATTACAATAGCCGTCGTGATCCTAGAATAAACGTGAACGCCATCTTGCTTCGACAGACCGTACGCTACAGTTAGAATGGTAAAATCATAAACTTAAATGAGACAAAAGAAAGAATTAGACATTCATTTGTATGTGTATAAAAATATACTTATATATTATATATCGGAGAAGTATACACTGACGTGCCAAAAGTTTTTGGATTGGTGTCTAACATCGTCTTGGAACTCTTCCTGCAAAAGGAATTTATATTATGTATTGGTGTATGTAGTTTCAGCCAAAATTCAAAGATTCAATGACTCCGTTTTTCATACTGATCTGCGCAATGCCAACCGATTCTAATTTTTTCTTTTTTTATCCTAATGTCTACCGTTTACAAGACCCAAGAGCCACTCGAAGTAGAGGGTTAATGAAAGAGTTTGTTGTATGAGTGGTAAGAGGCATAGTCTGTTAGAATATGTGGGAAATATAACTGACCTGAGATGGAACAAATACATTGAATCAATAGCTTCATCTATCGCAAAGAAAGTTGGTTCTTTATGTTATGCCAGATCCTTCAAATCTATAAATCAGCAATTTGTCTTTGCATGGAATACTGCTGCCATATATGGTCTGGATCCCCCGCTGTTCATCTCAAGGTCCTCGAAAAAAATCCAGAGACGGATATGCAATGTTATTGGTCCTGATCTGGCATCTCATCTACAGTCACTTTCTCACAGACTTCCCTCTGTCTTTTCTACAAATAGAGCTATTTTCGCTGGTTCCCAAACTGCCTGAATTTAAACGTTCTACTAGGTTGGCTTGTCAGTCCCACCCTTTCACTGTTAAAACGGTTAAATGTAGCTGTCTCTTCTACTTCAATAGCTTCATGTTTCGCACTTTTCGTTGGTGGAACTTCCTCCCTTTTACTTGTTTCCATGTAATTCAATTATTTAAATGCAATGTCAATCGACATCTTCAGATGCCTTGATCTAATTTCCCGTCCTTCTCTTTATCCTTTCCTCTACCATGTTTTTTTTTTACAATTGCTCCCACTCTCTGTAACCCCTTGCTTGGGGTGAAATGCTTAAAAGAAAACAAAAAGCAAAGATTTCACAAAGCATTTCCTCATATGACAAGAATGGGTACGCAGCGTGTCGGGTTTTTTAACCGTGATTTCAAAGTTCATCCTACATAAGACCCAAGTCCCACTGAAGGTAAAATTTACGGATGGTGGTTGTTGTGAGAGCAAGGGGTGTAGTTTATGCGGATATATAGGAAACTGTTAACTCTCGACATACACCTGATGAAGGCCAGGGAGTATAACGACCGAAACGTTGTGATAACAACAACAAAGACGATGACAATAATCCGTATGTAAATAGAGTAAATAAAATTGACTTGAACAGGTTAAGATTGTAGTGGTCTGGAAAGCAACCCCCAGGGATTCTGTTTACAAAGCAACAGTTCTGGAAGAAGCCATCCGAGTGGAACATGTGAAATGAATACAAAGGGAATGAGAGTGGTTCGCGGCGTGGTGAGGCTTAGCTGGGAGGGTTACAGTTGGTGGAATTGAGGCTTGCAACATTTCGTCTTTGGGAAAGGGGTTGTAAGGTGGGAGACGATTCATCACCCACAAGGCCGTGTATACACTTTTGGAATCTGTCAAGATTGGAAAGTGAGGACTAGACAGTTCCAGCCCAGATGTGTACAGCTGTTACTTTCTAATTAAAATCTTTTATGACAATCCATATAATATCCTATTTTTTTTGTTAAAGAAATCAAACTGTATTCGAAAATATAACTTCGACAAAGCTACAACATAAAAACACGCATATCACTGCCTCTAGTAATTACGTTTGCACCAGCAGGTTTATGCACAAAAGCTGAGTATCATCTACCATGTATTAAATTGCGAAAGCATAATAACATATATCATATTTTTATTACTCCAAAGAAAATTAAATTTCGGTATTAAACAACCCACAAGGAGTTGATATGCCCTTAAACAGACAAATCATTCACTCAACAAACGTACGTACATAAACTGACTTATGCCCGAAATAACGAGAGAAATAAACAAGACAATAATGTACACACGCACAGAGCCGGTGCAAGAGTGCACCCCCTTGCCCAGAATCTATGATACTCTAAACATCTCAATTTTTATGAGGTAGTATGCTTATAAAAAAAAATTATATACAAATTAGACACTTGCCCTAATACATCATTCTATCTTAAATAAATCAAAAATGTTTTGCGGCAATTAATCAACTTGAGATTTTTCTTGTTAAAAAGGTGAAGAATTTTAACACATTCAACATTATGGATAAAAAAAATAGTGAATTCTATATAGTGAAGATTAGCTTCATCCATTTGGTCAAAAAAAATTGACCCCAGATTGAAGTCAAAATCCGCGAAAATTTTCATCCTTTAATAATTATGCTTAGTTTAATTTGTAACATATATAAATGTAGGTAGAAAAACAAATGTTTATAAGAAAGCGAGTGTCACAAAGCACTGCCCGGTGTTCCCAATCAGACTTGCTCCCCCCCCCAGTCGGGGGTGTTCGGAGGTAGTACGCACCGGCCCAGCATACACATATATGTTACGAGGTATGCTGAAAAATTCTCGACTCGACTCACTTCCTCAAATCTGACCACATGATCAAACATCAGGATTTTTGTGGAAAAAAAGTCGGACCGAAAAAGTTTAGCGCCTCTCGTACATATGTGACGTCACCCCCGGCCTCTCCGCGCTCGTGCTATCCTGTGACGACCAATGTGACTTGGTATTGGTCGCGGCACCAACTGTGACGTTCTAACACTTGGCTGTTTCGGATGGGAATCTGGTTAGATTCGGTATCAGCTTTGTCATTCCCAGCTCGCCTCCAACGTCTGGTTACCGAAGTAACTGCTTTGTTTTCTAGTCTAACCTACCCACGTTGTGATTTGATCTTAGGTAGACGAAATCAATCAGTCGCCGGGCCGCAATGCAAGCCGAGTCCAAGCAAAGGTTACACCGCACAAGTATATGTAAAAGAAAATAAAGTAACAACTCGAAAAGTTCAAATGTGTTGAAAAAAGAATAACAAATATTTTTATATCTGGTTTCTGAATACAGGACTGCATCTTTCTCCCAACCCGCTTCTATGGATTCGTGATACTTTGTGTTTTGTAGGCGAGTCTTAATAACTTAAGTTGTTTTTCGATAACTGGTTTTTGGTGTCTTCAGGCGATATTCGTTAAACTTGTTTTGGTGGTGTGAGTCTAAGTCGTTCTTCAAAAATAAATTGTTCTTGGTTAGAAGTCGGAGTCGGAATGCGTGGATCTTCAGTCAGCTTCCTGCGAGGCTGGTCTCAGAGCTCACAGCTCAACTCTGTCTGCATCTGCGTCTGCCTCTTCAACTCCAACTGCCTTTCTGCAACTCAACTAACTCGCTGCGACTCTGCTTATATGGACACCGACCAAAACCGGGTGTGGATTTGTCGAGGTTTGAGTTCCTCGATAATTCAAAATCCACAATAAGGATTTTCTTTGTTTTCGGGCAGGTAAATTTATCACTTTCCATTTTTGGTAGCCCATTGCTTTTTTGCTTCAGAGGGGTTCTTAAGGGTATCGTCCTCCCAAATTCTTCCTTTCTCATATTGGTATCTCACACCATCCCCTCAGAGGGCGTCAACAGGTTTCCCCTCTCTCTCACAGTGGTATCTCACACCAATCCCCTCAGAGGCGTCAACAGGCCTCCCTTCTCTCTCACAGTGGTATCTCACACCAATCCTCTCAGATGCGGGGCCGCAATGCAAGCCGAGTCCAAGCAAAGGTAACACCGCACAAGTATATGTAAAAGAAAATAAAGTAACAGGCCTCCCTCTCTCTTACATGTTTACCTTCGCTCACCGCTCACGCCACCACTCAGCCAATGACGTTTGGCAGCGCGGGTGTTTACAATTATCGCTCAAAGGAAAAAAAATTATCTTCTTTTTTTCTTTTATTTCTCTTCTCGACAACAAACCCCTACGACTTGTAGTGTGGTCCTTAATCTCTAACTTAACTGAAAGTCACCAGGACTTTATCGACGAGATTTTCGCCAGCGTCAAGTGGGTGGTCATCTGGACGTCTCCGCGCGCTGTATCCAATTATCTATCCTGGTATCAAACTTTTATCATATTCAGGTCTGGACAATAAAACAGGTGGTCTCTTTCCAAAAACAAATGATATCTTCGAAAGATAGTTAATGGTTTATTCTTTTCCTTTCTCTTTTCCCTCCCCTTCTTTTTTTCTTTGGCGGTGGTCTACTGATGCCATTCTCGGTCAGTGCGTGACCTGATTAATATTAGCTCTCAGCTTCTGTTTCGTAGGCCACTTGACCAATTTGAAATTTTCATTATTGCCATGGGCAGATGGCTATATATTTTATTCGCCGCCTCGTAACATAAATTAATTCGACAGATCCGTGATCTTACGAATTTCCTATCTTCTGCGAGAAAAAAAATACTTTCCTTCGCAAATGAAAATAAAATCTTTACCACTTTTCTTTGTTAAAAAAAATAACATCGCTCAGTATGTCTTTTCGTGATAGCTTCTTCTCGCCTTAATTATTTCTCGCTTTTAATTTTCACGCGACCGCTAAATAGTGTCACACATATACAGAATACGATGGGTAAATTGTCGCTACTTCATATTTTTAATTTCGCGCATGCGCGTTGTTGGTTTTCGATTTTGTCGACTGCGGAAGATAATAGGTTCAGTTGCGCACCCTCTGTGAGAAAAAGAGTGCCATAACGCAATTCACTCCGCCAGAAATTTGGAAATGGCGTACTGTACTGTTTAGCATTCAAGCCCTAAACACATTTCACAGTGTTTGGGTGTCAATCTGAAGACAGTGCAGATGGTTCTAAAAACGTTGTATAATATATCCAGTCAACATGTTGTTTAAAGTGATCAATAGTCATGGCGACGTTATGCCTCCATTCATCTTCGTACAGGGCCTCAGACTCAACACGGAGGCCTACATCAAGTACCTTGAGGAGGCAGTACTACTATGTGTCAAGATGGTAGCTGCTGGAACCTTATGTTTACAACAGGACTCTGCACCATGCGAGACAAGCAGGAGAGCACAGTCATGGCTGTCAGATAATTTCTGCGACCATATTACCCCTTATATCTGGTCACTTAACTCCCCAGACTGCAACCCCCTTGATTATTATGCGTGGGACGCAGTTGAGGATAAGACCAACAAAACTCTTTGTAACACCAAAGATGAACTGAAGGCAAAGATTATGGCAGCATTTACCAACTTAAACAAGGAGACTGCCCAGAAGAGTTGCTGGAGACTCCGAATTCGTCTGGAGGCCCTGGGTGAAGCCAATGGTGATTTTATTGAATAGATTTACTCGTTAGTATTTCAAGATATTTTTGTGTAATTTTGGTAAATATATCTGTTAAAATTAGATGTCAGTGTTATTTTCATTTTTGCGTAATTTACACGACAATTTAAACATCGCACCCTGCATAAAGTTATGATACCTGTCGACTCGTTAGGCGAGTAAGACTATTGCTGACAAGCAATGACCGTGTTGCGATTATAGTCGTGTACGGCTTGCACAACACCGCAACGACTCACACAAACGATGTTAAGAATCCAAGAAACAAATAAATGCGAAATAATTGGATTAGCGCTGAGGTGTGTGTTACATCAAAGTTTTTCTTCTCCTAGGGACTTACGGTGATATCACGTTGAAACACTGGTTTTCGTACGATCACCGGAGCGACGTCGAATTTGGTCAGTACCTAGCCACTGTAAACTTGGACGTGCGGGTGGTGTAATGGATAACGGCTCGAAATTGGAAATCGAAGAGCAGGGTTCCAATTCCAGTCAAGTTTCTTATATTTACTTACGCGCAAATACTCTTAAGAAAGGCATGAATCCACATCTTCTCCCTTCAGATATGAATTAATTAGTAAGACTTGAATCAGTAAATGTTGTTCATGATGACGGTCGTCTTCGAGTATAGAATCCAGAGGTTAGCAGTGAATATTTCGAAGACAGTAGGGAAGCGTTGTTCAGATTAGCAGTGGATATTTTGGTAAAAGTAGCAGAGCGTAGTTCAGTAGTTCTTCCTTCTGTTCCTCTTCGCCTGACAAGTTGGCACTGGACATTCGGAGAGAGTAAACAAAATGGCCGCCTTTATACACGACGGATTGAATACTTTACACTTTCTGATTGTTTAACCTTCTATTGGTGGACTATAAAGTGAGTCAAGTCATTTGGGTTGGATCACTAGTAGTCTAATGTATCCAAAAATTGTAACAAACCCCCTTATTTTGGGTACATTATGGAATCTTCTTTCAAAATATTAGTAAAGTCAATATTCATATGGAACAAATACTTTAGTATTCAGAAAAATTATTTTTTTTTAAGTATTCATAATGTAATAAAATTGTTTCTTTTATTTGTATTTTTTTTAAGTTAATATCCACAAAAATTAGATATATCATTTTGTCCACTGTTAAGTATTTCAGGTTAATAAACATTAACAACAATATTATAAATTTGGGTTGTGATCACAACGAAAAAAAAAGTGGAAAAAATTGTTATTTTATCCATAGCTGGGACCCATTAAAACAGTCACTATCACTCCGGGTCAGAGTGATCCTGAGGGTCATTAAAGGAGGACTGGGCTAAAAGTAGGACTATTTACATTTATACTCCGAAACTACGGACTCACATTCATATCAAAAACTGACGTTTCTTAAGACAATAACTAATGGATGCAGTTTTACGTCCTACCCAGGACTAATAAGGGCCTAAGAGGGACTTAATGGATGCAGTTTTACGTCTTGCCCAGGACTAAATTGTAACAGTAAATCCTTACTATTTCATTAATCTTGCAGTCTAAAATATTTTCTGGCTTTAAATCAAAAAGGTTGATAAGCCGTAAAAAACAAATTAATCCTTCTCCTAGACTGACTGCCAAGCAAGTCTAAAGAGCCAAGCCTTTGTTACTGTTTAACCCATAGCTCAGGGTGGATACAAGAGAAGAAATGGATTCGTTCCTTTCCCACTGGTATTTGCGCGTAAATTAATATAACGAACACGTCTGCAATTCGAACTCAAGCCTCTAAGAATTACGCCATCTGCACATCCATCTAATCAGGTAGATAGATATGAGGAAACTGAAATAGACAGATAGGCAGATATGAAACAATACCGTATTACAAAGATGTTACTGTCAATCGCCCCCCTTTGCCAACACCTGTTTACACACCGAGAAGCTCCGTGTGGGCGTCCTACTTTTGCTTAAGTATTGTCCCCGCCGAGCACACCTTGTCCATCCAAATATACCCACTCTGGTCTTCTCTGGCCATTTCGCCATTTGCCTAATAATTCATCTTCTGTTGTCGGACAAAGGGGTGTTTTTTACAGGGTGGCGTTGAATCTATCGATACCAATTTCTGTGAATAGGCATTTTTAATCAAAAGATAATCGTAGATTTTACAAGTTCAAAAGCATGAAAAAAGAACGATTGATGGACTTTGAGCAGGCGGCACTCTTCTTCTATGAGCCGTTTCCCTTCAAGCAGAGGGTGATCGTGGCTCTCCACATCTTCCGATTCTTGGCAGCTCTTAGCAATATTTGATTTTTTTACTCTACTTCCCACACCATCTTCGGTAACCATTTACATAAGCTTGTTAGATAGGTTACTCGCTGTTTAACTCTGTCACTTCACAAGTTGAGCAATCATGGATCTCCACAACATCCTCTCCTTTTCAGCGCTAAGCAATGTTTACTATTCCTCTCAGTTTATGTTCTACTATCCATTTACAAATGCTTGTTAGGGTTATTTTTCAGCCCGCCCACGTCGCTACCGAATGTGACACAAGGTCGCGGGTTAAAATGGGTTTAACAGCAATACCGAGGAAAAATTGATTAAGTCCCTCGGCACTTCGCCTTTTGGGGACACCTCAGGCGCCGGTTAATGTCTCCAGCCCTCTCCACGAAAGAAAAGTAGAAAAATGTATTGCTGGTAATTTTTATTTTTTTATAAAAATGTATTGCTGGTAATTTTTTTACTATGGAAATATATTACTGGTATTTTTACAATAAAAATTTATTTTTAAATTTTCATGTTTCGACCCCAGTTTGGGGGTTAACTATTTGTCCATAGCTAGAACCCCAACAGGTGCTGCTACCCCGGGTCAGGGTAGACCTGAGGACAGCAGCAATTAAGAGGTGGTTCCATGCAACATAATCTCACTACACGAGTGGCATGTTACAGTTTTTTGGATACATGTGTGTACTAGTGAGCCAACCAAAATGAGCTGACTCATTTTATAGTCCACCAAGAGAAGGGTTAACCAATCAGAAAGCTCAAAATATTCAATGCGACGTGTATAAAGGCAGCCATTTTGTTTTTTCTCCCAAAATATCTCCACTGCCAACCTGATTTCGAAGACTTAAAGAATTAACAGGCTACTTTCTCCGAATCTCCACTGCCAACCTCTGATGTTGAAGAGATTACGGACTTCACTGGATTCCATATTCAGAGACTACGGCAAACATGGTCAACATGGCATGCCTGAAATACAGGTCAGATAAAACTTTCCGCTTAGCGACCATCTTGTTTTTCGACCTGGTCGTTAAGTGAGGGACGGCTGTATTTTGTAGCCACTTATTTTTCGTTTCTTCTCAGTCGCTCTGGAATCCAACCTACCGTTATATAAATGACTCAGAACTCGACAGTTACCAGTTCATTCATCAATGGCAACGCAAACAGCCTGATTTCTTCGCTAGTCGAATTGTCCAACGAGGCCTTTGGTATCTCTTTTTCTCTGTTAAAGCATTTCTTAAGCATTTTCTTATGTTCCTCACACAAATAATTGTCCCCACAAAATTATCGTTCTAGCACGGTTTTTTTTTCTAATATTCACTTAATGCAAAGCCTAAGAGCCAGTTACCGAATCAGATTATTGTATGAGAGTAAGATGTAAGAAATGCAGATTATGAAGATATGTGTGGAAAATACTGGTTAACCATGGATTTGAAGAAGCTAAGATTCTAGCGATCAGCGAAGCAATCTTTGGGGAGCGTTCCACAAAATAGTGGTTCTTAAGAAGTAACTGACCGAGTGAAATTTCCTCCTTACTAATGAAATACGAAGGAAATGCGGATTATATGACGCTGTGTATATGGCGTAGCGGTTCTTAGACGTGAAGGTCTGAACTGGCGGAAGTAAGGAATGAAACTCGTCCGAACATTGTCCATGGAAATAGCAACAGAATCGAGAGAGGCTTGTGACGTTTCGTCTATGGGAAAGGGGTTGTAAAGGGGAAAATAATCCATCATCCATAGGGCAGCGTAAACGATTTTTCCATGGAAATAGCTATAGAGTATCGAGAACTTGCGATGTTTCGTCTATGGGAAATGTGTTCTAGAGTGGAAAATAACTAGTCACCCAAAAGACCGTGTAGACTCTTTTGAACTCTATCAAGGCTGGAAAGTGAGGACTGAGCAACTCCATCCCAGTTATGGAAGCTGTGCTCCCATTTTGGGTCTGATCTGGCGATAACTATGTGCTAGGTACTTAATGAAGCAGTACAAGGAAGCGGCCATTTTGCCGGCCTCTTTAGCGATGGATTGTACATATAAGTTCCACTTTAGGTCTGAGGTGAAACCGAATCCCAATACGCTTTCAAGGCAAAGAACTTCCTTGAGAGGATGATAGGCGAAAATTTACGGACTGTTCGGTGGCGGTGGAATGTTACTGGTTTGTTTTTTGAGGGACTGAATGGGACCAACCCGTTGTACCTTCATTGAGCTCTTTTATCTGATTATCTTATTCTTCTTATGCCGTATTCCTTCATGACATAGGCGATCATCGCTCTTCATATTTCTGGCCACTTCCAGCTCTTAATAAATTTGGCCTTTTCGTTATTTCTCGTCATTCATTTACTCAAGCTCGCTAGGAAGGTTATGCGTTGTTTTTCTCTTTCCCTCTTGCCTTCAGTCTGTCCTGTTTCAGATTTTTCAAACCCTCTTTCCTGTGCCCCAGAAATTTCAACTGCCTCTTCCTGATGTTAACTATGTTACCTTTTCGTCTGCATTTTCTCTAAAACCTCGTTGTTTCTCGCTTGTTTTAAATTTTAAAATAATTATAATGGAGTACTCACCCGTTTGTTTTTTTGTTTTTTTTTTAAATCACCATCAAAGAAATGCAGATTTAATTGCAGTTACAATAAGTTGTCTTTGTAATGTACCCCCGAGGATGATCTTAGAGAAGATCGAAAGTACTTGGGTAGAAAAATATTACGGCTCCTTCCTTGATGAATTTCATCTTAGCAACAAGAAAATGATTAGAAAACTGGAAAGGATTACTATGAAAATAAATAGACATAATATGTCTATATTATTTAATGAAACATGTTTGAATGAAGATATGCAGCCTATATATATATATATACATATATATATATATGTGTGTGTGTGTGTCTTGAACAGTAAAAATATTGAAAAATTAAAATTTTCAGGGACATTGAATAGTATATTAATATTTTTGTTTTATTATTTCAATAATGTTCCTCGACTAGTTTCGGCCAGCATGGCCATCATTATCAGAAAAAAAAATTGCATAATTGCCTATCCCACAAAACGTTTAATATCTAAAAATAAACACTAATTAAATTTCTTTTTTCCAGGTTTTCAGATAAGACATTTAGCCATCTTGGCCATTTGTCGTAAGGATCACTGAAAAAAATCTTTGAGTTATTGAGATACAAAGTGAACAGGTTAATATCGTTTTGTGTCGGCCGCACTGTCTTCTCAACTGACCAATGGTGAGCGGAAAAAGTCATTCAGGCCTTCAGTAATGGTACCAACATTCATAGTTTGGCTTCCATCAAAGTCCGTTCAAGAACCACCAAGAGAACAGTGAATAAAATTTTAAAAAAAGAGAGAACAGTAGAGAGGAAAACTAGATCAGGAGGTAACAAGAGGAAGAGGAATCATCATTTCAACTGAAAGCTAAAGAGATCAATTAGAAAAGATCCAACTCAATCCATAAGACGTTTGGCACGTGAGAGGGGAGTTTCACCTATGACAATTCAAAGAGCAGTGACAAAGGACTTCAAAATGAAACCGAACGTCAAAAGTGTGAAGCACCTTCTTACTCCAGGACAGAAAGTTAGAAGGTTAGAGAGGGCGATGTTCATCTTGAATAAGTTGGAAACTGGTCCTAAATAAAATATATATTAAACCTCGGAGAATTCCAGTAAGACATCTTTAATCATTTCTAAGATACAACGGTTCAAAGTTTGATCTAACAATTGTACAATTTTACATGATTTGAACAATTTTTCTGTTACACCACATACACACACACACACACACACACACACACACACACATATATATATATATATATATATATATATATATATATATATATATATAATGCACCTGAAAAACGCCAACGTGTAGCGTTTAAATTATATTGCAAAGTACAAAGGGACGTATTTTTATTATTAAGATTTCTCGAATGCACACTATTTAATAAATAAAATAGGCGTCTATTTCAATTACGAAGTGTCCACGATAATAACGTTTGAAATAATAAAAATGTCGTATTAAAAATAAATCCATCAGTTATTTAGAAAGAACTCAACCCAAAAATACTTAAAAAGTAAAAATTTTACACTTTAAAAAGCGCTCAGCAAAAGGAACGTTATATTAAACACAAAATTTGCGTAAAAAATGCTAACGTAATAAAAAGTATAGTGCTCGACTCTAGTGGAATATATGCATAAAAAGTTATCGTTATTATATATATGGCTAGGTTGGTTGATTTAGTTACATTCAACCATCGTTGGGTTATTTAATTTTGAGACTATCTGCGTTATCCATATTTAAATTGTAAAGTGTTTAAAGCAGTTTTGACAACGATGTGATATCCGGGGTCAACAGGTGTAATTTCAGTTTTGCAAATGATCGCTCAAAGTACGGCCAATTTAATGGTGTTTAAAGGTTATTTTATCTTCTTTTATTAATCCGTTAAGTTTGGGCGAAATCCTTTGATTGGAATTAATATAATTGATTAATAACATCTATGTCGCTCGATGTTCGTCCAGGCCCAAGTACTCCATTACAAATCTCAAACTGGCTGTTTGCAGGAGCAACGTGGAATTTTATTTATATGATTCTGTTATCTAAAGAACAGAAAAAAACAGGCCGTTTTTTTTTTCTCAATGGTTGAAATCCGTCTCTTTCGTCTTGAGATAGAATGCAAAAACATTTAAATTTAATGTTGCAGTTAATCGCTTGATGTTTCGACCGACCTCGGATTTCTATTTATCCAATCGCCTACGTTTATAGGTCTATCCAAAACCCATGGATAATCTCAGTTCAAATCTTATTAAAGGAAGAACTAATATATATATATATATATATATATATATATATATATATATATATATATATATATAATTAAACAGCACTAAAATTTACGATTACAAATTTACATTATTTACAGTTCTCTACTGACTTAACTGGGTATTGAACTCACACTCTTTGGGTCCTCTCACTAGTTAAGGCAGTGGAGAATTTTCAGAGGGAAATTAACAGAAGATAACTGATAAATGACATCCATTAAACATAGTAGGTGGAACTAGAACAGTCTACCCCAGTGAGCGAAATAAAGGGTTCAGTTCGACATTCCAACATCCGAAGAAGGCCGGAGCGTACAACGGCCGAAACTTTGTAATAGATATGGCGACAAAGATGAGGACAATAGTCAGAATAATGTAAATAATGTACGTGATACCTCATCTCAGAAATATACAAATTTACAATTCAACAATATCTCATTTTGAATTTTGCAAGATAGATATCAGTCTTTAAGTATGTTATATTTAATCTTATTTTTAATATCTTTGCGTTTGAAAACTGTCCGCTGGACATTTTTTTTATTCTTATAGTAAAGTTCACCCTTCGAAAAGTGGGTTGGGAGCATTGGAGAGAGATGGTTACGTTAGGAGGCAATTTGTGCGGGTAGCGCTTGGAAGGCAAACGTGTAGAGCCTGAACGTCTCACTGCCCAGCAGAGGTTCCATCATTGCAGCAGTTTTTAGCCAAGGACAACATTCCCCAAGTCCAACAACCGCCATATTTCCCAGATCTCGCCCCTTTCGTGTTTTGCCTAATTTCAAAAATCAAATCTTACTTGAAAACAACATGATTTCAAGACGTCGAGTTAATCTAAGAGAATGCAACGATATAGCTGACCGCTAAATAAAAAAAAAAAAAGAAAAGAAGTCCAGGAATCTTCCCATCAATGGAAACGACGCTGGATAGCGTGTGATGCTCTAGAAGAGGATTACTTCGAAGAAGATTAAATGCAGAATTGATATAAGTTGTAGTTTTCTTTTTATAGCACCCGTCCCGATACGTTTTGACCAGCCCTCGTATATACAGGGTGTTTCCCCTTAAATAGACATGATTTTGTAGTCTAATAACATAGCCAATTCTCGCTCAAATGATATAAAACTTTAATAAAATATGTAAAAACTAAGTTGTCTATGCGGACTTATCTCACTAAGAACCTACCGGGAAGATGGATCGGGCGTGCCAGTGATAATGACAATGTGCTTTTGAAATGGCTATCACGTTCACCTGACTTGAGAACTTGTGATTTTTTTCTCTATCAGGCTATGTGAAAAGACAGGTCTGTATCACACTCTTTCTATAAGCTTAGAGGAACTTAAGTATAGTATCACTGGGGCTCTGGAAAATGTTACGCAAGACATACTACAGTGTGTTTGGCAGAAGCTGGACTCTCGACTTGATGTATGTCGTGTCACAGGTGATGCGCATATTGAAGGTTTTGGAAGCTTCGTGAAATCGATTATAAAATCAACATTCCTTTGAATATTTTGTTTGGATTTTGTTAAATAAATGTTTTACTATTCAACATGAAGCTTATTTAATTTGGTATATATATATATATATATATATATATATATATATATATATACGTGTGTGGGTATCTATCTATATTTCTGAGATGAGGTATTATGTACATTATTTACATTATTTGGACTATTGTCCTCATCTTTGTCACCATATTTATTACAACGTTTCGGCCGTTGTATGCTCCCGTCTTCTTCAATTGGTCGGAATGTCGAACTAAATCCTTCATTTCGCTCGCTGGGGTTCTAGTTCCACGTGCCATGTTTAATGGATGTCAGTTATCAGTTATCTCCTATTAATTTCCCTCTGAAACTTCTTCACTGCCGTAACCGGGTATTGAACTCCACTATGCGCACAGTGGATAAAGGCGTTGGTTAGATCCAGTGACAGGACCCAAAGAGTGTGAGTTCAATACCCGATTAAGGCAGTGGAGAACTTTTAGAGGGAAATCAACAGGAGATAACTGATAACTGGCATCCATTAAACATGACACGTGGAACTAAATGTCTTCCCCAGTGAGCAAAATAAAGGGTTCAGTTCGACATTCCAACCACCTGAAGAAGGCCGGAGTGTACAACTGCCGAAACGTTGTAATAAATATGATGACAAAGATGAGGACAATAGTCCGATTAATGTAAATAATGTACGTGTGTGGGTGTTTATGTGCATGTTATCTTAGTGGATTCTCTGATCTATCACTTCGTGTTGAGTTATTTAATGTCGAAATATTTTTTCTACTCCTTCTTGAGTGTACAGGTAAACATTGGTTGATTTTATACCCAAGTCTATACGTAAGCATCTGTCGGGTAGGTGGTAGAATTTTCTATCATTCACCAGGAAAGTTTCTCTTTTAGGAGAATTTATACCATTTCTGCAGGTGATACTATCGGCTTATACTAAGCCTAACTAACAGAGCAAATGTACGTATATGTGAGTACATATATGCGTTGATATACACTCATATTCATATATCGACATATGCACACACACACATATATATATATATATATATATATATATATATATATATGATTCATAGATTGCTTCTAATAAGTGTTGTCTTAAATGCTTTTGAAAGCACTTTTTAATACGCATGACGTTTGAAAAAATGTAAAAGAATTATACCTTAATAAGAAAAGAACATAATTTATTACAAAGAAAATACTTAGAAGGAAACCTGTTAAATATTTTCATTAATAAATACACGCCAAACATAATGTATTATATCATCAATTTTTATAAAATCTATACTTAAATAATCAAAGATCGGTCTACCTACAACCACAACCGGTGTAACGTAAATTCTTTCATTCCCAACAAACTTCCCCCAGTCAACATACGGACACTATCAGACAGAAATAAAAATGTCCACTAGATGCATAAACGCACACAAACACGCACATTATCAACCAAATCCCGCATAGACCAAATAGTATTATGATACATAAACACACAATGATTATACTCACGAACGCTCCCTAACAAGACAAATAAACGTGAGGTATTAAACAATGCTTAACCAATGAAAAACAAACAACACAAAACTACCAGAATTATATATTTAATTTCTGATGAAGCTTAAATAAAAGCAAAACATGTTAAATTTATAAACATTTTCTATTTTTTACTTATCCTGTTATTTTCTCGGATTCTAATCCATATTTGATCCTAATTCATGTGTGTGTGTGTGTGTGTGTGCGCGCGCTCACGTGTGTGTGTGTGTGTGTGTGTCCTAGGTATAAATAACGGGAATTAATACCCTGTTGTTATGAGCAAATAAATAACAGGACAGACTCTAGCCTTGGATGGCAACCAGTCTAAGTGAAAGAAAACTCTGAATTCAAACCAGCCTGGATAAGCTTGAGTTCTGTCAGGCTATCTTGTCCAAGGCACACTACTGCTGCTACGGCCAGCACATGTGTGGGTTCCCTCTACGATCCTAGAATTACGTGTCACGTAATCGTAATCGTAATGTTGATTACTATGACCCCAACAGCCATTTCGAATATACACCTGAAAATAAGATCAAAATCGAGCGAGATTGTCTCGGTACCTGGCACCCTGCTTAACCATGATATTTCTGACTAAAGAAGTCCTGCTGTGCGGACGCCTGTGTAACGTCATGGTTTCACTTCTGATTTAAAAAAGGGTTTCAAACAATCCTGTTTAGATGGTCACCCCTATACTCCCTACCGGCATCTCCTTACTAATGCAGTCGTTCGGCAGGGGATGTCAGTTCATCTCCGAGCAACCTTTGTAACCCGCCTTCTTCGGGTAGGTGCTTTGGTCCTCATAATCGAACGAGTTTTTCTCGGCGACGAGGCCTCTGCTTAGACATGAAATTCCTGGCTCAGGAGGTTTCTTCTGCCTTGATACCTGGGTATAGTCATGGTTTCATTTGGGACAATCAATTGTGATCTATCTGACATGTCTCCATATTATGCACTTCCTATCTCCTCCCATCAGTCTTTGCACGATCACCGAAGTTATGTAACATCGAGCATGCTCAGTACCTAGAATACCAGGTGCTGTAAACTTCGGGGAGGTAAAACCGGCCTTGAACCCGTTCATACGGGTTCAATGGGCATATTTTTGGCCGAGCCCATGGGCTCGGAATGCCCACGTTAAAAAGGCCTTGTGCCACATGACACCCTCGTTTTGACTCAATATCGTAAACTTGGATGTGCGGGTGGTTTAATGGATAATGGCATGGAATTGTTAATCGGAGACCCAAGTTCTAATTCTTGCTAGAATCTTTATATTCACATACGTTCAAATATCCTTGGGAACTGTATGAATCCATCCATTCTCTCCCAGCTATGGGTTAATTAGTAAGACTTGCATCACTAAGACATTATCGTCAAAAATTCTTACAATTTAAAAATATTTTCTGGTTTTAAATAAACTGCAAACTGTTAATAAGACATAGAAAACGAATCAATCAATAAATTACCTCCTCGCGTTATATACAACCTTATTCAGTAAACCTCTTCTTTGAGTGGCTCTTGCGCCTTGTATTGGACGTATAATAGTGTTATATACCGTATATATGAACACTAATGGGTATGTCCCAATCCTCATATGTTGGACAGTATTGTAAGTGAGTGGGGGTAATATGCTGTCTAAGTAGTTCACCACTAGCAGTGGCTTACCTACTTCACGCCGCTGGCGAGTATTGCATTTTGTTGACGTTATAAAGATTACCATTTCATTTCCAACCTCCGTTTTGGTTATTCCTGATTCAGTAACCCTTTCCAGGTTACAACAAATAGTATAAAGAAAAAAGAGGACTCTTGATCAACAGTTACTCTGTTGTCAGAGCATTAGTAGCGTCCTAATAATCAATTGATCCACACAAAGCCACAACTGATCCGTATCATTATCTCCGCCATAGAAAAACACAATTAAGTATTTGATGCTAATTGTTCCGAATAATACCACAGGTCTCATGTTTGATGCTGGGGCAGCAGGTACATTTGGTGGGTTGTGGTGAAGGGAAGGAGATAATGATATCTGACGCGGGTTAGGGTCCCGTTAGGCTGTTTTCTGAAAGTATGTATGAGGGGGGAGGTGAAAAAGTTTCCAGTTTAAAATATAAACAAAAAAGACTTTTTTTTTTTCTATGAAATGGATACATGAATATCTTTTTACATACGAGGCTGGGCTGAAAAGTTCACAGGCTGACTACGAAGGAGTGATGCGAGAACTGTGATATCTTGCATGCATTTATTTCAACTCTTCTTATTAATAAATGAATTGTTTATTTCCGGGTAAACTGACATCTGACTGTTCAAAGACTTCAAGCGAGTTCTCTTGAAGATGGACAAAATTTGGCATCGTAGCATCTGCAGAAAAAAAAGGTTTTGCCCCCAAGGACATTCATTCTGTCAGTGTCGCTAAATTATGAGATGTCACTCCAGATTTATTAACAGTGCAAAAGTGGACAGCTGCAAAAGTTGTCAGCAGGAGAAGAGAAAGTCTTGAAGGAAGTTACCGGAAAGTCTGGACTTCCTGCAACTGCCACAATTGTGGAAAACACTGATCGTTTTCCCCACATGCTGATGGATGACAGGCGATTGACAAATAGAAACCAAATAGCCAATGCTATTAGCATATCCCATGAGAGTTGAGAATATTCTGCACAATGAACCTGGCATGACGAAGGTTTTTGTTTGGTGGGTGCCACGTCTTCTGGCAGCTGATCAAAAAGCGCACTAGGCTGATCACATCGCGAGAAAATCTGACATTGTTTGAGGAAGATACAGCTGGTTTCCTTGAACGTTTACTAAGCCAGGAGAGTGTTGGGTTCATCACTTTGAGCCAGAGACAACCGATGCAGGTGAAAACACTCCTCTTCATCTGCTCCAAAGAAGATTGTTTCATCCGCAGAGAAGGTGATGAACTCTGCTTTTGAGGATGCAAAAGAAATTGTGTTTATTATCTTCAAAAGAGCCACACCAGAAGCAGTTACGAAAGTCTCTTAATCCAAAACTTTCAGGAAAACTGATAAAATGAGTCTTGTTTCATCAGGCCAATGCTCCAGCAACAAATCCTTGGTATCAATGGCTGCTATGCATGATTGGATTTCAACTGATTGATCACCGTCTGTGGTCTCCTGGTTTAGCCATATTTGATTATCATCTCTTCCCCTGCATGAAAAAAAAAAACATTGGGCTGAGAAACAGGACGCCATATCTGCTGTTGATGACTTTTTTGGACCAACCGGATTAAAGCTTCTTCACAAATGGGATCCAGTCTTTTGGAACACCGATAGAAGGAGTCTGTGGACCGCAAGAGGGACCTTATGAACTTTTCAGCCGACCCTCGTAGACAGCTTTACTTATATATAAATGTATATACATATATAATTGTAATGTGACTACCATGGGATGCATATATATATATATATATATATATATATATATATATATATATATATATGCAATCTTCTGGTTTTAGTCCTAATAAAGAAAAATTGTGAAAAGCAGTGATATTTATATACAGTGTGCCCCCAAAATTTAGATCATTTAAAGTGTGAATATCTGAGAAAGTACATGACAGACGAAATGAAATAAGACTTCAGGTTGAACAATAAAAGATTTATTTATCAAAAATCGAACATGATACTCAAAGGGATGTAGATTTTATAACCAATTTCATAAGGCTTCACAAATGTTCAATATGCGCACCACCTGTGACATGACACGCGTGAAGTCAGCAGTCCAGCTCCTGCCAAACACGCCGTAGCATGTCTTGCGTAACATTCTCCAGAGCCTCAGTGATTCTCTGTTACTGTTCCTCTAGGTTTGTAGGAAGAGAAAACATATAGACATGTCCCTTCACATAGCCCCAAAAGAAAATAGAAAAAATCACAAGGTGTCAAATGAGCTGAACGTGGTGGCCATTTCAACAGCACATTGTCATTATCAATGACACGCCTGATCCATCTTGCTGGTAGATTCGTACTGAGATAAGTCCGACCAGACAACTTAGTTTTTACACATTTTGTTAATCTTTTGAGCTAGAATTGGCTATGATATTAGGTTAAAAAATCATGTCTAGTTTTAGGGGCCACCTTGTGTGTGTGTATATATATATATATATATATATATATATATATATATATATATATATATATATATATATATATATATATATATATATACATTTTTTTATAGATACAAATATTTAAGTAAATGGACTGTTTATAATAAACACTATTAACATTTACCAGCCTGAATGTCCGAGAAATCTTGTAGAAAATATGTATCCTCCGACAGGAATAAAAACTGTATCCGACATGGAATATAGGCTGGCGTGCTATACCATTCAGCTACAGAGGAAGAGTCTGTTTACCAAAGTTAAATTACAGTTTTTAAACTAGAAAATTTCCAATGATTTCTCTCGAAGGCCCATATCAGCTCCAAGCATATCTTAACCTTGCTAACCAGACGCTTCCTCTGTAGCTAAATGGTATTGCACTTCAGGCTATATGACGGTCCCGTATAGGATAGAGGTTTGGTACCTGTTGGAGGATACATATTTTCTATGAAATTTACCAGACATTCAAACCTGTAAATGGTTTTAATACGGTTTATTATAAACAGAACATTTACTTAAATATTTGTTTCTATAAAAATAACGTATAATCAAAAAATATATTAAAATAATTGTAGAGCTTAGTCCATTTCATTATACACACACACACGCACGCACACACACACACACATATATATATATATTACGATAAACGTGCAATCAATTTACAAATTCATGAATTATTCACACAAAAACAAAAGCAAAGGTTAATGATTTAATTGGCGAGAAATCCATCATCGCAAACAATTCAAATAATATACAAAAACCTCCGAATCCGTTATGAATGAATTGATCCTTGTTTCCATAAATTTCTGCCGTATTAGTTCTTATTTTTTACTACAAGCTTTCGTCTGTTCCTACAGACATCTTCAGGTATAGAATAGATGTTGTTCTTGTTTTTCTCTTTTCTAAGAAAAAACAAAAACAACATCTAATCTAATCGTTTTCAAATTGATTTCGTGCAAAAACAATTGCGTTTCTCAATTTTGGCGCTGTCAGAACCACCGCAAGGTAATTTTACGTAGTCCTGTGAAGTTTTGTTGAAATCGGTTGAAAAATGTCGGAAATCCGATCCAATATATAAACGAACACACACATACACACACACACACACACACACACACACACACAGACAAACTGGGTTTTATAATAAGTAAGATCTGTGTGTGTTTGTGTGTGTGCGTGCGTGTGTGGTAAATATCCCTGTTTTTTTCGCTTTTTTTTCAGTAGGATTTCTCTATTTAGGTCGGTTATTAAATTCAATGTTAGCAACTCAAACACGTGTACCCGCGTTTACAAACAAATAATGTTTATAATAAGAGAAAATAATGTCGTTTAAAAAACCTTTCAAAGATTTGTGTTGTTTACGTTTCGGATACGAAATTGAAACTAGGAGAAACTGAAACTCGGTTCGATTCCTAATGGAGGCATCATCCTTTTTTCAAAATTTAGGACGGTTGTCATTTCTTTCAACAGTTCTAGTAACTCAAATACTTTACAAAATAATTTCTTTTCTGCAGTGTGATAAAATCGACACATTTAGTTAAAAAAAAGTGAATGTAATGTAATAGATTCAAGTGGAATCCTCTTCTTCTCCTCCCAGCTATAGGTAGATAGCTGGACAGCCCGGGATAGCAAGTGGTCTACCACAGAAAGAAATGGTAACCTACTGCAGGAAGAAATGTGCCTCGTTAGTCATGTATCAAAAGATATATAATCGTCTAAGCGTGTATCACGCATGGCACATAACTGACTGACTTTTTCAAGAACTAAAACAAATTAATGCCTTTTTCATTAAATTTGAACAAAAGTTCATCGATTCGAAAGTCCAATATATATCACCTGAAGAAGGTGGGTACGTACAACGGCCGAAATGTCGTAAATAAGGCAATAAAGAAGAGAACAACAGCCCGAACGATGAAAATAGTGTAAATTTTTACTATTGTCTTTAATAACCGGGGTGTATGTGTAGAAGTGTGCTTAGCTTAATGGTTTTCAGCGCGGAAGTTAAGATTGGCGTTCCGAGTTCAAATTCCAACCGAAGCTGCTGGGTTTGCTTTCTAACATATATTCTTGGAAGAATTGGGACCCTCGAGACGGTGTAATGGTTAACAAGCTTCTTTCGCTAATACAAATACGACTGAGTACTGTGTTCGATCCTCACTGGGTGCCCCATACTTTTGCCATTGTGCCACACCTAAGCTACGCTTGCAAAATCACTATACCCCTTGGAAGGATATGAATCCATTTCTCCCATGATAAATTTGGGCGGCAACCTGTCTAAAGGAAGGAAAATTCAAAAACAGCCTGAAAATGGATGAGCTCTGTTAAGGTAATATACTGTAGAGGCACCACACACACACACAAACACACACACACATATATATATATATAAAATTAAGTTAAAAATTAAAATTAAATTGAAAATTAAATTAAAACTCAGCCACCCATAATCAAAATAGATTGAATTTTCCTTAGCTATAACAACTCAAAATATTAAGATTGTCTACACTTCTACATTAAGTAAATTTCTTAGAAAGTTATTCCTAACATCGCTTGACAATGGAACGAGACTGGATTTTAAGTTTAATTTTGATAATTAAATTTACAAGTTTAGAAATTTCTGTGACGCGATGGAATCATATTTTGAAAAAAAGAAACGATTACATATATATATATATATATATATATATATATATATATATATATATATATATGTATGTGTGTGTGTGTGTGTGTGTGTGTGTGTGTGTGTGTGTAAATAAAAAGCGAACATTGAAGTTAACACTCAGAGACGGCACTCAGAGGCGGCACTCAGAGGCTAAACGCAATCATCAGGCTTGATGATTGCGTTTAGCATGAAACAGTCTGTCACCTCTGAGTATTGACTTGAATGTTCACTTTTATATTTACATACGCTCTATCTTTGATATTGAGCACTTTGTCCCATAAATATAGCAGACCTTAAAACAATGTATTCATAGATATAAGTCTGTATATATGTGCGTGGGTATTAGGGAAATTAATTACAAAATAGATAAAGATTTTATGTCGCGTTTCGTTCTTTAGGATTTCATTGGGCGAAACGCATCTCCCAAACTTTTTTCCACTTATTCATTAATCTTCCTGACATTGTTCTGATATATATAAAACTTTATACATCATATTCTCCATTATGTACGGTGATATTCTAGGCGTAGCCGAAAATTATGGGGCGTTCAGTGAAGATCGGATTCACTTTTCAGTCGCAATTAGTCTTGGGACACAAGCTTGCTAACCATGATACCACATCGAAGTGCCTATGTATAGACTGAGAGAAAATGTCGTGTCAAAATTGTAATAATTATACTATATGGTTGATTAATTGTTTTCATGGTTTACCAACTCTTTATAGATTAGTTAAAAGCATATTTTTAGATTGTAAGCATATACTTCTTCTCTATTTTCTTTGCGAGTTAATAATGCATTAACATTTTTTTGAAAATATCAATGATTTTTCCAGGTACAAGTTCTATTATTTAATCCATGGCTGAGTTGTGTAGATAGAGCCATGCTTTTCCCAAAGGTATTTACGTGTAAATCTACTATAGTATGGTAATGAAAACACTAAATTCTACATATTTTTACACACACACACATATTAATAATATCAGTGGTCAATATATATATATATATATATATATATATTTCCAAGAAAATCCAGGTAGAACTCAATGTCCAGGACATAGTAAGAATATAATATAAAAAGAAACAAACACTAATATTCCATGGTTATATTAATATTCCATGAAATATTAGTGTTTGAGATATATATATATATATATATATATATATATATATATATATATATATATATATATATATATATATATATATATATATATATATATATATATATATATATATATATAGTTTAAGGTATACTATACTGTAAGTAAATATAAAAGTGGACACTGAGGACAGAGGCAACGTTCTGTTTCATGCTTAAACATAATATTGTTTTAATATTTGTCGCTGCTTGGTGTTAATTCAGTGTTCACTTTATTTATATATATATATATATATATATATATATATATATATATATATATATATATCATCCACAGACAGACTGTATGTGGTTAGATGTCCGGTTGTTCCAAACCGGGATCGAAACCCGACTGATATGAAATCAGTCAGATGTTACCAATCAGCTGTTACCATGGAAATTTTGATTTCAATTATTAAAACACGTAAATTTCAGAAATACGTTATTCAAAAAAAAATTCGCTCGAAGATGGAACAGAGCTCACTTTAACTCAATTTAATTCAAATAATTATATTGAAATTTTCGGCTCTTGTTTTGAAACATGAGACTTCTTATGTCGCGAGTTGGAATCATATTTTTAAATAAATAATTATATTTATGCTCTACTTTTGTATCGAGCACTATTTTTTTTAAAAATAACTAAAATACTTTGGATTATTTACCTAAGCAGTTCCATCCTATTTTCTATATATTTTCACACGCACATATATATATATATATATATATAGAGAGAGAGAGAGAGAGAGAGAGAGAAATAGAGAGATGGTCAGAGATAGAGAGAAAATGTACAGATGTGAGTGGGTACACATTTTCGTGTGGTGCTGAAAAGTTCTCGGCCTGATTTTGGAAATCGGATCGTACCGAAAAGTTTTCGGCACCCCCTGCTCATATATCTGATTCCAGTATCCCGCATATATATTTATATATAATTCTTCTGTCTCTGGATTTATCTCTTTATCATTAACTTTTTAAATCTGTGTATTATGTGTTAAATACTTTGTCTACTTTATCTTGAATTTATGATCCAATAATTATAGGGTAGATCTATTAAGGGACCAACCAGGCGAAAAATGACCTGACATTGACCACACTGTTCCCATTAGTCGTCTTAATCCTGCTCTTCCGACGCCGTTCGTGCCCCCACCAGCATAAGGATAATCTTCAGTTCGCCCTGAATCAATTTGAGACCTAAACATTTTAATTCTCACCACACAGAATGCTGACTATGCGTGTGTGCGCGCGCGCGTGTGTGTGTGTGTGAGTGCGTGCGTATCTGAGAGACAGAGTGACAGAGAGAGAGAGAGAGAGACTTTTTAGGCACGTGCAAATTTTAACTCCTGTCAAGGAACCACGAACGAGAAGAGATGTTTGCGAACAGTAGACCCAACAATAATATCTTAAATCTTTAAATAGTGTACGTCGCATACACACATACACACACACATACACATACACACACACACACACACACGCACAGAGAGAAAGAGAGAGAAACAGAAAGAGAGAGGGAGATACAGGGTGAGAGAGACTTTTTAGGCACGTGCAAATTTGAACTCCTGTCAAGGAACTACGAACTAGAAATGATATTCTTTTCTTTCTATGTGCCGTGTCCTTTCAGGACGTAGGCGACCATGGCTCTCCACATCTCCCTCTATCCCTTGCAGCTCTCATCAAGTTCCTTCCCTCTGCCACCTCCCCCAGACCACGTTCTGTCATCCACTTGTTTCAACCCATTAGGTATATCATGCGTTGTTTTCCCTTGTCTCTCCCTATATTCGACCCGTGAGTGTCAGATTCTCCGGGCCCTCCTTCCTCATTATTTGTCCCAGGAACCTCAGCTATCTCTGTCTGATGTTAAGTGTGCATTGCACACACATACACACACATACACACACATATATATATATATATATATACATATATATATATATATATATATATATATATATATATATATATATATATATTTGTTGGATAGATGTGAGTTTGTGACCTGGGTTTCACGCTTTTATCGTCAACAAACTGATTAATTTTTTTTAAAAATTTGGGTTTATGGGTTTGTCTGACGATCGCTTGAAAAAGCGTGAAAACCAGGGTCACAAACTCACATCTATCCAAACAAATATTCTATCTCTGATATTGAGCGCTTTCTAATAAGTCCCGCATATAATATGTAAATAATTATACATATATATATTTATTTATATTTATATACTTTTCACATATATATATATATATATATATATATATATATATATATATATAAAATAATATCCTATATATGGAAAAATAAATCCTAATGAGGTCGGTTTCTTCTACCTCGGTTTCACCACATGGGAGCATCAGGCGAAGCCATGTGGTGAAACCCTAGGTAGCTAGTACCTAGCTCATTAGGATTTATTTTACCTTTACTCTGCTCAGCGTTTTGCGCAATCTTCATATTAACATATTATTCGCTGTTTTTTTCCCCTTTATGCCAAAATTTAAGGTGCTGGACGATTTGTTTCGCTCTGTTCGGAGGTTTCTTGTACTTTGTTTCTTTTTATTTTCCTCGGATGCCAATTTGTTTGAAAATTGTGCTATCCAGGTTTTTTTCACTCACCGAGTTTAAATAGATTTACATTATTATATATGGCTGATATTGACTGTGATCCAGAGAGGTTAAACTCTGCGATAATAACGCATGAGGACTTTTATTCGGAGTTTCCGTGACAAGTCTTTTGCACCGTTACATTTTTTATCGACATATCCAAAAACTGTGGATGGCCGGACACAAGCCTTCACCACTTGAAACAAATCATTGTGTTGATTTTCTAACAATTATATCTAATTAGTTCCACACATATCCGGCTACTGCGAAAAACTCTAGGAAACAGCATCAACTACCTTTTTGGCATTTGGAATGTACGAACTCTCCAGGACAACAACTCAGCACCAGAAAGAAAAACAGCTCTGGTCGCATTGGATCTAAAGAAATACTACATTGATATAGCTGCACTGAGAAGTAACCATCAGTCGACTACATGAAAGAAGAAAGAAAAATAAGACATTTAACAGTGTTTCTGCTGCACTTGGATACAATAAATTCTCTTGTACTGTTTGTGGTCTTTTGTCAAACGTCATGCCCGTCATAGGTATATAGATAATTAGTTCGTGGTCGTCGGAACCCCATACGTCGAACTGGACGGGAGAATCTATCACATATATATATATATATATATATATATATATATATATATATATATATATATATATATATATATATATATATATGTGTGTGTGTGTGTGTGTGTGCGTACGTATATATATATGTATTACCATAAACGTAATTTTCAGTGGGTGTTCGTGTTTGAACACCTATCCCTTTTTATCTTCTTAAATAGTCAAAATAAAAAGTAGGGCTATCAACTCAATCACTTGTATCCACTAAAAATAAAGTTTATAGTAATAAGAAACAATATCGAATTAAAAAAAAATCAATATATATATATAAAAGAAAAAACAGACCACTTTAAGGTACCATTACAATAATTTATTTCACCAGAGTCCTTTTAAAAGGACGCCGGATCATCAGATAGCACTTCCAACAACGAAATGAAACGAAAAATGAGATTAAAATTGATGGGTAGTGTAAGTTTTTGTAATGTAACAGGGGGTGTGAGAGTGGTAGTTAAAGAGACAAGGTAGAGTATGGGGGGGTTAATTTCATATTTTACATTAGTGAGACGAAATGAGATTCAGAGCTTGAATTTTTATTTAACTTCATCGTTATAGAATTTGGATTTAAACTATTTTTTGAGTTATTTACTTATTTTGTGGTTTCTGCAATCCATATTGATAAGTATCTATTTACTGATAACAGATGATAAACAGAATTAACCCGTTTGGATTTCGTAGGTGATTCGTAGGTCATGGCAATTTCAATCCATCTTCTTCTGAATAAATTATAAGCACTTTTTTTTATTATGAAAACGGCATTATCCTGTCTCAAAATTGTGATCACGAAGTTTTTCAGCGGCATACAAATATACTGCTTTTTTTTGTTTGTTTAATGTTAAGTTCATTCTATCTTCATATATTTTCTTTAAGCCTCAGGATGTTTCCATCGATGTGTTTTTGTGTTTATTTAAACCACGATTTTCCCTTCATACATGTTTCCCTAAGAATCGTACGAGACCCAAACTTTAGAACTTAAAATCTACGCTCTGTTGTAGGTGAACTATAAAAGCTAACAATAAAACAAAATTGTAATTGTCTTTTTTTTAACGATACAAACCTCAATAGATGAAACTCTCTCCAAAATTAATGCCTTATTTTATAGTTGGCTCATGCGAATATGTGTGGCATATGTAAAAATATGAAACTTTTCGCCAATACCCCATAAAGTTTCTGTATTTTATTTATTGCTTTGTTGCAGTCTGGGAAAATGACGTCTGGTATGAAGATTCGTGCGAAGCAGAGATGTCACTGCTGGGAAAAATGCAGCAGGGACCTTCATCGCCGATTTCTGAACGTTTACGAAGACGGAACTGTGGAGATGATCACAGGTGGTGGTAATGGCCTTTAATATTGGCAACAGCGGTGTGTCTGTGACAAGCCATATTCCAAATGCGGCATGCAGGCTTTATCTAATCGCTCGTAAAAAAAACAAAAAACAAAAAAAAACATAAATAGCGGAAACATTTTGCAGCTGAAAACTTATTTTTCCCAAAGGTTTTATTCTGCTCTGTTGTAATTTCATGGAAATTAACAGGAGACATTATTTTTGTAGCGTCTCTTGTATGCATGCACATCTATCTATCTATCTATCTATCTATCTATCTATCTATCTATCTATCTATCTCACACTTTCTCTCTCTCTACACACACGCACACACACACACACACATATATATATATATATATATATATATATATATATATATATATATATATATATATACCGGTGTAACAGCAAAATTGTCCAAATCGTACAACAGCAAAATTGTCCAATTGTTAGATTAAGTTTGGACCGTTGTATTTTAGAAATGATTAAAGATATCTTACTGGAACCGATATATATATATGAAAATTTCTCCGATTTAACCAGTAGAGAAGACAATATTTATGAATAAAAATGACAATAGGAAAACTGGTATTGCTGACGCGTTTCGTCCAATGTGGACTTTATCAAAGCAAAATACGAAAAAAAAAATTTTTTTTTTGCTTTGATAAAGTCCACATTGGATGAAACGCGTCAGCAATTACCAGTTTTCCTATTGTCATTTTTATTCATATATATATATATATATATATATATATATATTCCAGGATCATTTTCCAACTTATTCATGATGATCTTTGCCCTCTCTATCCTTTAAACTTTCTGTCTTGGAGTAACAAGTTACTTCACAGGTTTCACGCACGATTTCATTTTCAAAACTTTTTTCACTGCTTTTTGGACTGTCAGAACGGAAACTCCTCTTTCATGTGCCAAACGTCATATGGATTGAGTTGGATCTTTTCTAACTGATCACTATATCTCTAAGTTGAAATGATGACCCCTCCTTTTCTTGTTGTGACCTTCTGATCCAGTTTTCTGCTCCCTCTGTTTTTTAAACTTATTCACCGTTCTCTTAAATAGAATTTGAAGATAAAAGTCAGATTATGAATGTTGGTGCCATTACTGATGGCCTGAATTATTTTTCCATCTCACCATTGCTCATTTGGGAAGATATAGTGGAGCTGACACAAAAACGATTTTAACCTCTTCTCTTTCTAGCTGAATAACGCAAAGGGTTTTTCAGTGATTCTTACGTATCTTGGTATCAAGAGGAAAAAATGTCTCATCTGAAAACCTGGAAAAAAGAAACTCAGTTTAGTTGGGTTTTCTCTTAGATATTAAAAATTTTGGCATGGACAATTATGCTGTAACACGATTTGGACAATTTTGTTGTCACAACCAGTATATATACAGTGTGGAGAAACAAATATTCGTACACATACAAATTTTTAATTTATTGTATTTCCAACTAATGAATAAACATATTTTTCATATAATAAACTGTACACAGATGCATAATAACTAAATATGCATAGAAAACAAAAAAGTTTTGATTTAATAGAAATAAATCCCATTTATCCATTTTAATGGGTGAAAAAAGTATTCGTAGAATGAAAATTTCGGATTTTAAAACTTTTAAATTGCTTTAATATTCTAGATTATTCAAGTGGAATATTCTAGAATGTCCCAATTATGTTATCAGTAGGTATTTTTAGCCTAAAATATAAGCAAAACATTCTGTAATTGATTTTCGTGCATGAAGGTTATCATCATGGCAAGAGGTAAAGACTTCGAAAATTCGCAAAAAGATCTGATTGTTAAGCTCTGGAAAGAAGGTAAAAGTTGCAGGAAAATCTCAGACAACCTGAATATTCCATTTACTACCATTAGTTCTTTCACTGCAAGGTAAAAAAAAAACCAAAAATCTCAAAACTGTTGAAAATCAAAGAAGAACAGGTGGTCCACGGAAGATTTCTTCAAGATCTTCGAGGAAATTAATATAAAAAAAAAGAAAACAATGGTTACTCATTAAGAGTTGCAGGATGATTTGCTTTCATCAAGAATCTGTGTCACTAAACGGATAATAAAAAATGAAATTCAGAGGAACAATCTAAAGTCAAGCTCTCCTCGGAACACTCCGCTGCTATTAAAAAGACACAGAAATTCCAGGTTGAAATTCGTTCGTGAACATAAGGATAAGGAAAAAAATCCTATTGAGAAAGCGTATCATGGACAAACGAAATCAAAATTGAGTTGTTTGGACGTAATTCTATAAATCATGTTTGAAGGAAAGATGGCGATATATATATATATATATATATATATATATATATATATATATATATATATATATATATATGTGTGTGTGTGTGTGTGTGTGTGTGCAGATATGTAGAAAAATAGGAAAGAACACGTTAGGTAAATAATCCGGGGTTCTTTAGTATTTTTGTTTTTATTAAAAAAAAAAAAAACAGTGCTCCACACAGAAGTAGAGCTTAAATTATAATTATTTTTTTTTAAAAATATGATTCCTTCGCTACATAAGAGTTCTCATGTTTCAAAAAATATTTAAGTAAATGCTCTGTTTATAATAAATAGTATTAAAAAACATTTCCCAGCCTGAATGTCCGAGAAATTTTCATAGAAAATATTCGTCCTCCAGTAAATGTTGTTTCATAGCGTTCATTATAAACAGAGCATTTACTTAAATATTTGTATCTATAAAAATAATGTATAAGCATAAAAATGTCTTAAAATAATTGTCGGACTTTGTCCATTTCATTATATATTTCATATATATATATATATATATATATATATATCATAAACATAAATCTGTAATTGGTATATTTAGAGGATACACATGTTTTGTCTACAAATCCACAATTCGCCCTTGCATGGAATATTGCTGCCATATATGGTCTGGTGCCCCTTCTGTCTGCCTCGGGGTTCTTGATAGGCTCCAGAGGCGGATATGCAATGTTGTTGGCCCTGCCCTGGCGTCTCGTCTACAGTCACTTTCTCACAGACGCGCCGTCGTCTCTCTCTGTCTGTTTTACAAATACTTCCATGGAAATTGCTCCGAGGAGCTGCATTCGCTGGTTCCCAGACGTCATGAGTTCCAGCGCCTCACGAGGCTGGCATCCTTCACTGTCGAAACTCCTAAATATAGCCGTCTCTTCTACTCTAATAGCTTCATGTCTCGCACCTCTCGTCTGTGGGAACTCCTTCCCTATTCCAGTTTCCCTGAGCTATAATCTCCAGCTATTCAAGTGTAATGTCAATCGACATCTCCAGTTGCCTTGATCTATCCACTACCCTCATCCTTTCTTCTATCACTCCTATCTGATCTTGCTCTAAATTTTCTGTAACCCCCTTGCGTCCTAGTGGCTTCCCGCCTTGCTTGCGGTGAAATGCTTAAAAAAAAAAAAAAAAAAAAAAAGAAGATATACCTGTTTTTATTTCTGTAATTGACGTTTCTACCGGCCTGGTCTTTAGTAGTTTTTAATAAAGTGACCATGTCTTTCGGCAGGGTACGAATTTGCATCCCTATTATATAGAGAAAAGCATTTTCATTTGGCTGTGTTTTAGAGTGTTCGGCCTTGAAAAGTGCAACTTCTTTATTGAGTCACCCGAATGAACTTACCGCTCTATGTCTATTGCACGGTCTTACAATGAAGGTTATCAAATCAAACACGGTTAACCCCCCCCAAATACCATTTAAGTAATAAGAAATAATATCCGATAATAAATAAAATCCTTGATCCTATATATATATATATATATAACAGAGCATCTACAAAATATGACTACTCATTTAAAATAACGTTTAAACGAATAAATTTACATATATATATATATATATATATATATATATATATATATATATATATATATATATATATATAAAAGAAAGAACAATAAGATATATAATCGGTGTTCTTATAGATATTTTTTTTTTTACAAAATAGTGCTCAATGTAAATTTATAGAGCATTAATATTATAAATTAATTGATTTAAAATATGGCTTTTCCGCTACACAGTTCTAACCATGTTTCAAAAATGTTTTCATTTACATGGTTAGAACTGTGTAACAAAAAACCATATTTTAAATCAATTAATTTATAATATATATATATATATATATATATATATATATATATATATATATATGTGGGGGTGAAAAGGGCTTATTTATTTATTTATCAAGGGGTTTATTTGCTGATTTATTTAGGAGTTACGGTGTAAATGTGGAGTAATGGATAGCGGCTCGGCTGAGGAATCGGTGAGCCGAGTTCGTTTAAACAAGTAAATTAATTAATTATTATCTAAAGATTCGTCATCTTCGGAAAGGTTATGCCAAGGTAGAGTGGGGTATCTATTTCAAAGCTAATGGTAGCGGTCAACGTACCGTTTAGTTAGTTTACAGCGAAAGATATTTCATGGCGCGACGGCAAGTCGTTAAATGTCGAGAGGATTTTGTTTTATTATTATGTATCTGTTAATCTCTTTATTTATTTGTTTATTCAAATGGCTGTTTCATTTACAAACGTGTTACACTGAACTGCAATTCGTTTTTTGACAAAGGGTTTGCAATGGACCATACATATAAACACGCGCAAACAACAAGATAGCTTATTCCTAAATTTTCGCTTGAGGATGAAACGGGACTCGACACCTTAATTCAACTTAATTTTAATAATTATATTGATGGTTTCGGCTCTCGTTTTTTAAACATGAGAACTCTTATGTAGCAGAAGGAATCATATTTTTAAAAATATTATAATATATATATATATATATATATATATATATATATATATATATATATTATTTAAAATATATATATATATATATATATATATATATAAATGGTGGTACTCGCTTGGAAAAACCTCAGATAGCTCGACTTGCAGTAAAGCAAATTGAAAGAAACAAGAAGATTAAACCAAGGCGAAAACAATGGTCCAGTGTTCAAGCTCCAAGTCCAAAGAAAAAAAAAAGAAGAGTAAAAAGACAACTACGTAAAGTGCTCAATGCACAAAGTAGAGCAAAATCTAAGATAATCCTTAACTAATCCTAATCCTAATAACTGATCGTCAGGACCAGCATCGCCCTGACGATCCGTTTAAATGAAACCTAACAGGTTTGCCTGGCTCCTTAGGATGATCTTATATATATATATATATATATATATATATATATATATATATATATATATATGTGTGTGTGTGTGTGTGTGTGTGTGTGTGTGTGTGTGTGTGTGTGTGTTAAATACTCAAGTACTTTCGACTTTACGTCCAGTCATCATCAGGCATGAAATTTTTTTTTTTTTTCGTAAAATTCAAGTAGCATCCGAAAGGAAAAAAATATAATGCGAATTGAAATATGGTTTTTAAATGCGTTACTTATAACGGATGTAAACTTGTGGAGCGTGAAGTCACAACGCTAAGGTTGATTTTTTTGAAAATTCTAGTGAGTGCGTTTTTTACTAATATGACAATTTAAGAATTTTTGTTGTTGTAGGAGTTTGTCAGTCAATTTTTGGGTTAACAACTGAGACATTACTTATTGAACTATTTAGTTCATGCCACGTTGACAATCTAATTTATACTACGATAGAATTTGTTTTAAATCAAAAATCAAGTGTTCAAAATGTTTCCTAATTTTGGGATACTCAACGATAATTTTGCATCCTAAGTTATACAGCATCTCCGTATTCCTGGATAAATTATGATGAATACAATGTTGAATAAATAAAAACGATGAAAAGGTGAATTTATCATCTTCAGTACCTTAACTAGGTATTGAACTCACACTCTTTGGGTCCTGTCACTGGATCTAAATAACGCCATTATCCACTGTGCCACGTGTCCTTGAGGAAATGTCGTGAATATGGCAACAAAGATGACGACAACAGTCCAAACAATGTAAATAGTGTAAATAATTGCAATACTTCATCTCATAAATATAGACAGATCCTGAAGAGTGCTGAATCGCACAACGGCCGAAACGTCGTTAATATGGCAGCAAAGATGACGACAACAGTTCGAACAATATAAATGGTGTAAATAATTACAATACAACCAGAAGTATAGACAGAAAAAGAAGTTCTGTAAGTCTCCTGTGTCATCATTTTTCTTTCGATTAAATCTGTAAAACAATGATTTCCTCATACCCCAATCCTGTCGACGATTTTCTCATACTCTGATCCTGAAAACTCTATTTTCTTTAGTGTTTCTTTCTAACTTTTATTTTATTGTCATTGTTGGGGTTTTTTAATGTAGTGAGCATATCTGTTAGTAAAAGCTCTATCCCATTTAAGACACGCGTAAACATAATCGCTCAAGTGCACTTACAAGCCGAAATTTATGTTTTGCTTCCACTAAGCTAAAAAGCAATTTTTCATCCAGAACGAGGCACTATCCGACGCATGCTCAATGAGATGCATATCACGAGTGTCCACTTTTCCTACTTTTTGATTTACCGCCATTCACTCATTATTTCTCTTTCTCTTTCCTTCTTGCTTCATTAAGATCTTTATCACATAGTATTTTGATCCCATGTCAAACAAGCATAAAAAAGCCGAAAGTCCCGATATTACTAAACATCATCCAAGAAGCAAAGCTTTCTGTATTAATTCACTTTCCATCGTCCAACGCAGATTGTCAAATTTAAGATGATAATAAAAAGAAGCGACGCGTGAAAAAAGAATTGTTTACTAAGTGAAACAGTCAGTAAAATATGGAAAAGGAGTGAGTTACAAAAATTATAAACAGACGTATTTATGTCACACAGCTTTAACAGTTGTTTTTACAAATGGACGAATACACCGCCTGCTTGGGGAATTACAGGCTTAGTTCCTACAAAATAAAATGTCGGAGGTGCTAAATCAGATTTTAAAAACCATATTTGGAATTTTAAAGATTCCTGTTTGTTTTTTGATTTTTTTTTTTCCTGGTCGTCTCATAAAATTAATATTTTTAAATATGGTCTTCTACTATAAAAATTTATTATATAAGACAATAAAAACAATTTGGAAACTTTAAATCTTAACACCTGACTTTTAACATCTGATTTAGCCCATCGACTTTGTATTTTATTTAGTTTTAGGTCTTACAGTGTAAAGTAGTAAAAGCAAGAAAGAAGAAAGTACGAACCATCAATTGCAAGAAGACAGAATATATGGTTGCCATCAAGAGGAACAGTCCAACATACAAACTAGGAAATGGAGATGTCACAATCAAACAAGTACAGAAATTTAAATTTTTGGGAAGCGTTTGTTTGTTTAATGGCTTATCAACTCCTCATGGGTCATTTAATTCCGAAATGTTTTTTGGAGCCTTGAAGTAAAGAAAATATGATATATGTTATTCTGCTTTCACAATTGAATACATGGTAGATGATACTCAGATTTTGTGTTTATACATGTTTGTGTGGTGTCACCTCGGCGTGGAGTAATGGTTAGCAAGGTTATCTCACTAAAACAGTTACGACTGAATGGTGAGTTCGATTCTCACTGGGTGCCCCATACTTTCGGCCTTGTGCCACATCTAAGCTACGCTTGGAAAATCACTATACATGTTTGTGTGGACATAATTACTAGAGGCAGTCATATGTGTGTTTTATATTGTAGTTTTATTGAAGTTATATTTTGGAATAGAGTTTGATTTAAGAAATTGTAGGATATCATATGGATTAATGTCATGGAAGAGTTCTTTTATGTTGCTTGTTTTCTTGTTTGGTTAGTTGGTTCACTGATCGTGTTTCACGGCATATCAACACCTCTATGGGTTATTTAATGCCGAAATCTAAATATTATTAAACAATTGTATGCATTCAGCTACAGATCAAGTTATATTTTGGACTTCAGTTTGATCCTTTAAGAAACTGTAATGATATTATATGGACTAATATCAGGAAAAGTTATTTCATGTTGATTGATGTACTGTTAATAATTTTACTATAAATATATATTGTTGGTAATTTCTTTTAATATAAAAACGTATTGCTGGTATTTTTACTATAAAATGTATTTTTATCCTTTCATGTTTTTTTTTTTGTTTTTTTTTGTATTGGGGGTCACTATTTGCTCATAGCTGGGACCCTAACAGGTGCTACCACACCGGGTCAGCGTCGACCTGGGAATAATAGCAATTAAGAGGTGGTTCCACGCTTCTTAAATTCTCCAATCTAATTATTACTGCCGGGGTTAGTTTTCTTAGTCATACCCAGGACTGGGAAGCATTTTAAAAGAGGATTAAAAATATGACACCGAAATCCGAACGAGCATTGGAATATCAAAAGATTCATTCCAAATGCTAAGCAAACTTTTGTCCAGCATCTTTAACAATGGATCACTTGAGGTCTGGGTCGTGCTTATGTCCCAATAGGAGCACAAGGCACGGGGCCTTCCTTAAAGAACACCTGTTCAACGCGTTAGGCGAAACTTCATGGCTCATTCGGTGATGATGGAACGACACTTTTTTATTCGAGAATTTTCGAAATGTCTGAGCAATCCCAATGAGTTCAGACTTCTGTAAGTGTCGCATCTTGACAGATCGGATATAACAGCAATATCCAATGCACAGACGAGCTGTAGATTTCTAAATGTGTAAAATAGATTCTGAAGAGAAAAGCTATCTGACACGACACAGTGAACCAACTTTCCTAGCAACAAACCTAGCAATGGATTCAATATAATCACTCCTCTTTATGTCAGTGGAAAACACGAGGAAAATGTCGTTGAAACAAAGAAATGAGTGATGAAATGTCATGTAATACCAATACTATTATACGGCAGTGAATTCTGGAGAATCTCCTCACAAACGAAGAGGAAACTGGAAGCAACAGAAAACTAATTCTACAGAAGGATGCTGAGAATGTCACGGACGGGGCGGGTAAGCAACGAAAAAACTTAAGTAAAATGGAAACAAAAACAACCTTTGTATTCAGAATCAGACAGAGACAGCTGAAATGTCTTGGACATATAATGAGGATGGGTGGGTTAGAGAATATAATACTCACAGGACAAAGGAAAAAGGAACAGGCAACTGTCCTGACGAGCTTGTGTGAATAAATAATGGAATGGGGGATGGGAGAAGATCCAGAAAAAACTTATGTTATTAAAAGCTATAAAGTATAGGATGTTGTGAAGAGTCGTGATCGCGGCACATGGAATAAGATCATATTGTGAACTTTTTTGCTTTGACTCTAAATTCGCTTTTTTTTTTTGTTCTTTTGTACTTATTTTCTGGAATATGACCTATAGACATTTTCAGCATATAAAACTTTTATGGAAGTCTTAGAAGCTAATCTTTCAAAATAAAAAAAAGGGAAAATAAAGTTTTTTGAAATATTTTGAAAACTGCAGATTTTAGACAAATGGTACAGCTCACGTCAATACCATTGTCATCGATTGAAGACAAGATAAGAAAATGTTTTATTTTCAGTTTCAGCCAAAAGGCAGACCATCCCAGTCCTCTCAGTAGCGTTGGGTGAGTTATCGCCAGTGGGAAATACAAGTGAGCCATAGGAAAAAGTAATAGTTGTAAGATACTATGTGGACAGCAGAGTGAAGTGTGTCTAAATGATACTAGTTGTCCGTGACTGTAATCAGAATTTCAGTTGCTGATTTTTAAAACATGGAAACTGCCTTTCATTGAAAGAATGATTCGGCAAAATCTTCTTGCCGAGATTTCCCCGCTCAAAGACATTAAATTTAGCGTGGAATAATGGATAGCGGCTGGAATTGAGAAATCGGAGAGCCGAGTTCGAATTCCAGTCGAATTCCTTACATTTATTTACGTGCCAATACCCTTTGGGGGAAGGTATGAACTGTTTCTTCCCCCCGCCCCTCTCCCCCGCCAGCTATGGGTAAATAGCAGGACAAACCGGGTTCTATAGCTTTGGATGGTAACTGGTCTACTGCAGAAAGAAATAGCAACGTACTGTGGGGAAAAAAAATCTGCCTCGTCAGTCATGTATCGAAAGATGCATGATCGCCTAAGTGTGTATCACGCATAGCACATAACTGACTGACATATTTTAAAGAAAAAGCCTCCACAGAAGTAAACATTGCAAAGAAAGAAAGAAAGAAAGAAAGAAAGAAAGAAAGAAAGAAAGAAAAAAGAAAGAAAGAAAAATTACTACAAAAATAATTACAAAGAAAGAATGATAAATGGAGAAAAAGGAATGGTTACGAAGAAAGAAAGAAAGAATTATTGAATTACTGAATCACTACAAAGAAAGAATGAATGAAAAATTACAAGAAAAAAAAGAAAGAAGAATAAATACGAAAAAGCATAAGTACAAAAAATAAAGAAAAATGGTCATTAAGGAAGATGAAATGGATTAATGAATGACTGCAAAGAAAAAAAGAATAACTACAAAAAGAAAAGAAAGAATAATTATAAAGAAAGTGGGAAGAAGAAAGAAAGAAAGAAAGAAAGAAAGAAAGAAAGACTACAAAAAAGAAAGACTACAAAAAAGAAAGACAACGATAAAAGAAAGAAAGACTACAACGAATGAAGGAGTATAAAAAAGAAAGAAAGACTACAATGAAAGAAAGAAAGAATGAAAGAAAGAAAGACTACAATGAAGGAAAGAAACAATCAAAGAAACGGAGACTACAAGGAATGAAGGTGTATAAAAAGAAAGAAAGACTTCAAAGAAACAAAGAAAGAAAGAATGAAAGAAACAATCAATGAAGGAAAGAAACAATCAAAGAAACGGAGACTACAAGGAATGAAGGTGTATAAAAAGAAAGAAAGACTTCAAAGAAACAAAGAAAGAAAGAATGAAAGAAACAATCAATGAAGGAAAGAAACAATCAAAGAAACGGAGACTACAAGGAATGAAGGTGTATAAAAAGAAAGAAAGACTACAAAGAAAGAAAGAAAGAAACAAACAAACAAACAAACAAACAAAGAAATACTACAATAAAAGAGAGAAAGAAACAAGTAAAGACTATATGGAATTAAGGTGTATCAAAAAAGAAAGAAAGCCTACAAAGAAAGGAAGAAGGAAAAAAGAAAGGATGAATGACTACGAAATGAATAGAAAGTATAATTCTAAAGAAAAAATGAATGCCTACGAAGAAAAAAAGTAAAACAAACTACAAAGAAATAAAAAGAAAGAAAGACTACAAAAAGAAAGAAAGACTACAAAAAGAAAGAAAGACAGCATAGAAAGAAAGTTTGCAATGACTACAAAGAGTTCGTAAATAAACAAAGAAAGAAAAAAACAAGCACGAGTGCAGATAAAGATTTTAGAATGAGAATAATGTATTGTCCACATGCATGAACGCATGCGCACGAAGAATCTCACAAATACACGCATTCTGTGTGTGTGTGTGTGTGCGCGCGTGTGCGTGCGTGTGTGTGTGTGTGTGCTTTCATCTGCGTGCTTCAGATGAAGCCTGATAAGCGCGATAAGAAAAGCAAACCAAGGAACCCGCCACTAAGTAGCCGCTATGTAAGAACTCATGTTATTTGGTTGCGTGTTTTGAACAACCTATTGCATTAAATGAAAGACATATCCTTTGACAATAACACTAAATTACAAAGTTAGATAGACAAACAGATAGATAGATACACAGATATTTAGAGAGAGAGGGCGTCGAGACTATTCGTTGAATGAGGATAAATCAGGAACAAACGTTTTCCACGTCAAGACAATGTCACGGAAGTCCGACTAAAATAGTCTGGCCATTATAAATGAATTATTGAACAAAATAGCGAAGAGGTTTTACATTATTCTGAAAGCTTTTTAATGACAATAGAATTATAAACCTCGGTTTATGGCACATCGACACCTGCAATTTTTATATCTTAGCATCTTGATGATAGAGCGACCTGCTGGTTATCGCTCGAGATCAAACGATTGCAAGTCACCTTATATCTTTATTGCTATTGTTGTTGTCCTTTGATCTATAAACAGAAAAATTTGCTGGATATGGAACCAAAACTACACACTGTCAACAACCAGTGAACTCAGGTGACACATTTTTTATTATGATTCCAAAATTCTCGGACTATACTAGTACTCACCAAAAAAGTGCAGCTTTCTGTAAGTGTCTAATCTTGACATTGACCTCACTCTCTCTCTCTGGTAGTAATTATGTTGACCCAAACCCAAACAACAGCAGAGATGACTTCCACCTATTTCATTGAACTCAATTTGTATACTTCTCCTTTTAAACTATCACATTTTTCTTGTTTTCTTTGTCGACTGTTCTACGGCTTTCCCTATTTTCCAAATAATCTACTTTTTTTTCTCAGGTTCATCGCTGCTCATCCCCGCGTTCGAATAACGAATAGCAGGACTGTCACCTTCATACTTCACAACTTCCTTTGTTATTGTTGTAACCTAGGGAAGGTTACTGAATAGAATAATCAAACGAAGATTGCTAATGAACGATAATACTTAGGACAAGAACAACACATATAAGATTCGCCAGCAGTGCGTAGAAGTAGTCAACTGCTAGAAGGAGTCAGGTGAATTCCACAAGGAATCTCCAGCTGCAGGATATCTACTAACCGCCCCACGCGGTCATATGCGGCACAAGGCCGAATTTAATGTGGGGTATCTGAGCCCGTAAACTCGACCAAAAATTCCCCGTAGACCCCCGTATAAAACGGGGTTGGGTAGCTGTTTCCCGAGACGTTACTCTGCCCTTCGACATAGCCTCGTCTGGGTATCCTCTCTGCCCAGAGGCAGAGAGTTTGACCAAAATAGCTGGAAACGAATGTCCAACTGCAGACCAAAATACAGTATTTACTACTGTATGTCTATTAATGGGGATATACCCATTATCATCCAACAGTTATCTAGCAAGCATACTTATCCATCCGAGTCTATTATTCTTCAGACCTTGTCAGGACGGAACCGAAGTACCAGCTGTTTACAACCAGAGGATTGAAGCTGTAGATTTTTATCAGGATTCAAGAAATCTTCAGAATATATATGCAGTTTTAAGGGGTGCCGTTTCGGTGGATATTTTGGTATTGCAAATAAAATATTGTAAACATATGAAAAATAATTTTGTATTTTTTCTTTTGTAAATACGTCAATCGCCATTTTCTGTATTCTTGAACCGGGTTCTTTTATTGTCCTCTCTCAGTTTCTTTCACTCTTAGATATTGTATTTCTGTTAAAGAATAATAATTATTCCGCCAGTTTTCTTTGACAAAAGGTTGACCGAAAGGTTCCTAAGATATATCCCACACCGAACTTTTTTTAGTATTAAGATGTTTACATCAGTTCTATTTAAGGTAATAAATATATTTTTTTCTTTTTTAATCATTTCACCTTATCAGTCGTCTTTAACGACCCCCCCGACGCCCCCACCATCGAAATCTAACTTCTTTTTACATAATATTATACTTTCAGAGATGTTTTTAAATATATAGTTTCCGTTCACCTGTACCGCAGCACTGGGAGCGATACAGGAGGCTAATCTACTTGCAGAAGTCAGGTTCGAAGGACAGCAACCAGATTCCGATGGTCGACCCTATTAAATGCCTTGATCCGGCTTGCTCGTCGTCTTTTACACCGTCTACGATCAGATGTAGGTTGCTCTGAATTGTTCGACTCTTCACAGAACAAGTCTGATCGGGTCCCAACAGACTCTCAGCAACTGACTACAAACGCTCAATCATGATCTTCGCCCAAATCTTTAACTCTGTGTTCAGCAGAGTTATGGGCCTGTAATCGTCTAAATTCCGCCCACCATCCTTGCTCTTTTTCAACAGCGTAATCACACTCCTGATGATCCGACTGAGGATGGACCCCTGCCGGAACCAGTTGTTGAACACGACAGTCAAAATCAGTACAAAGATGTGCGACAGCCTCAAGTACAATTCATAGGGTAAACCATCAAGTCCCGGAGACTTGTCATTGCCGACCCTATTCAACGCCAAGTATACTTCGCCCTCCGTGATCTCACCCTCGCAGCTAGCCGCTACAGTCGAAAGCCGAGGAAAGTTATCCAAAGAGCTGCGAAACTCAGCGCCAATGAGACCAGGCTACTTGGTAAAACGGCTCTCGAAATGCCGCCAAAATACCTTGCGCATGTTGTCAGTCGACCTCGGAGTACGCCCCTCCGGGGTTTTAACTTCACGAATTTAATCATCGGAACCACGACGGATCTCTTTCTTGCGCAACTGTGCGCCGATGTTCACTTCTTCATTAGACATCTTGTTTAACCTATGTCTAACTACTTGACACTGGTAGCGCGCACTCCAGAGCCTGCCTAGCTAACCCTATCTCTAGGGAGTCCCCCCAGCCTCCACCTGGAACATCTTTAAGTGTCTTCACCTTTTTAACCTTATCTAGTGTGAGCTGCTGACTATATTCGGTGGTGAAATTTCGGGGGTCTTCTATAGAGCGTCCGTCTACTGATAATGTTTCGAGTAGGGGTTTTAATAGCGCTCTTTCTTTTTTTCTACTGCCCGCCTCTCTATTTGACATGATCTTATTATCCCCCCCCTCCCCGGGAATTTCTTCTTATGAGAAAAACTCTGGTGGGTGATGCTGGGCGTTGGGGAGTCGCTGGACGTTGTGCTGGTGGAAAGGGAGTGTTGGGTGAAGTGGAAATGTCATCGGCTGCAGTGGTAATCAGAGAAGGTGTTTTTGGAGGAGGTGTATTAGGAATGGGGGGGAGTTCAGTACTGTTTTCAGAGGGGAAGAAAGAAGGCTCCTTATGGTACTTTCTTCCTGTTTCTTGACTGGCGAAGCAGGGAGGGATTGAGCCTTGGTTTGTTTCTTTTTTTGCCTTCTTTGATCTTACTTTTGCCAGCTCGCTTATCCGTTTTCGTTATTTTTTTCCTCTTTTTCTTCTACTTCATCTCTACTCCTTTTCAGTGATGACGACAGAGGTGGGGGCATCCCTCCATTTCAACCTCTACTGTACTTTGGTCTACTTGCTTGTCCTCCTACTCAGGTTGGGGCTTCTCATTCTACTGCTGCTGAAGGTAACTGGTAGCCACTTTCGATCCCTTCTTTACGACTTCCGTCCACTCTCCAGTTTTCTGTGCTGCTGTCTGTGGCGTTGATATTCCCTCTTCATTTTCTTTTTAGGGTTAGGATTCTGGATTTTGTCCCGGGCAAGCCTTCGATAAATGCCCCGCGGCCATACAAACCCAACAAAGTGGTCGGCGGCCCTCAACAACGACATAAATCATTCGTCCTTCACACATTAATGTGTTCGGCATTTCCATGAACTGCTTTCTGTTCAAAGTAATAGCAATGTCGAAATCGCCTGTGGCTATACACGCCTTCCTTTTAATAGGGGAGCTGTCGGAGACATCCCCGTATTTGGAAAAGAAAAAGCCGAGATGATCTTTGGATATGAATAAGGCGACTTTATGTAGAGTCACATTCGCCTTTCTTGTTCCCATGTATTCAGTCTGTAGCCTGATTGTAGCTGTAGTCAGAATACAGCCTGCCAGCGATTTAGCCGAATCTTCTGTAGGTAACAAAATGTCCCATATTGACCTACTTCTCTTTTCCAAAATTGTTGCAGGCTTTTCAAGACCTCCTCCATAACGTCTCTATTCGCTGTATTTAGTTTTCGAGTCTTTGGGTTCGTTGTTACTAAAGAAACTGTACGCGTGTTCCAACAGAGACGGCACCAGTAGCTACACTTTTCCATTAACAAATGGTTCAAATTTGTCCTAAAGTTTTTTTTTTTTATAATACTCTGACCCTTTTTGTGGAAGCCTATCCTTTGCCCATGCCGAAGGAGTCACTTCAGTAGGCGAAACATTAGGAGATTCGGGATCCGCCATGATGATGGTGTATCCTCGTCACCGCAAACAATTCAAATACACGTCAACAAAACACGGAATTTACACGAAAAAGACGACAATAAAAGCAACAATAAATACAAAAGACGGTGGTAAACAAAAATAACACTTACTTCCCAGAATATCCAATGAAACATTCAACAAACTAACGTGAAATAACGCCAATTTGCTAATGATGTAATTGGATAGTACTTACGTACTTTTTAACACATTTAACATTTTTTATAATCTATAGCATCTCTATCTATAAAAGGCAGGATGTCTGTGTGTGTGTGTGTGTGTGTGTGTGTGTGTGTGTGTGTGTGTGTGTGTGTGTGTGTAATGAATGCACGGCCGCAATTTTCGACGGATTTGCACCAAAATTAACATGCACATGCTCCAAGTTAGCGTGAAGGCCAAGACCGACTTTGCATTTCACAACTCCCATCGATAGTGGAAATAATCGATTTTTTCATGCTTCTACGGCACTTTTCATGTAGTTTGCGGCCATTTTCTATTGGCCAGCGTGAGAGCCAACAGCTGACTGACACGAATGATAACTAGCATGCTAGCATGCAAAAAAAAAATCGATAGCTGCATTCGTCACAAGTGGGAAAAATTTAAATCTGCATGGCACTTTACTCCAATTGGTCACATTCGCTTGCTTAAACTCAACGTTGATTCTCATTCTGCAAAACTGGGTTGGGTGTGAAAAAGTATTTGTTGTTAACATTCTTTTTTATTCGGTTTTTCCAGTTAGGAGTCCTTTTTTAAAGCTGATCGTTTTGTGTTCATTTTGTTTAGTTCTTTTTTCCTAACAGATTTAATGTTTAGTATAGAGCTTAGAAAAAATTCGCAGTGTGAGATAGGCAAGAAGTAAGGCATGTAGCAACATCAGCACGGCAAAGGACACTCTTTTAAAGGCAAGGAAGGGCAAAAATATTTTAAGTCAAGAGATAGCGATTGCTGTATGAGTCGCACGATTTTTTAATCAAGCACGGGCAACGCCGGGCCATGCTGCTAGTAAAATACAACCTTACAAATAAACAGTGATAAGTTCCAGAAGGCTCCAGAAAGTTATAGTATTATTATACTTATGTACAATTTTAGAAATTTCGTGTTGGGAGGTGACATTTAAAAAAAAAAACTGAATCAAACCCTTCTTCATCACGTTTGAACAAAAGTTTTTCGAATTATAAAGAAAATCACTTATTTTACAGAAAGTCAAAAAGTTATAATATATACTGTCATAACTTTCAGTCACGTGTGAAACGAAATCATGCGTTAAAACGCCACCTATTAAAAATGCTATGGACTTTTGTTCCAACCAATTATTAGCCCGATATATTCCTGCCGGCAATGCACGTGGCCTGAAACCACGGGAAAAAAAATCAGTTCCAACTTTTTTGTAATGTTGACTGATGTTAATATACGGAATCTAAAGCGTTTGGAAAATAGAAATTGTTTGATTTACTTAAATTATATGTTCCCACAAATAACATACAACAACTGAAAAAGCTTTCTCACAACCCGAGATGAAAAAAGTAAGCGATATGTGTACTTTTAGGAGACGGAAGTTTAACTCAGATGACAAAATAGTGGAGTGTCAGCAAAGAAATCCGAAGACGCAAAAACAGCTCCAATTTTATCACCAGTGTATCAGTAACTCCTTCGTACCTGTCGACCTGCTAAAATATCAACTTTAAATGTGCCATGACCCTTCATGGGTCTCCCCAACTTCCAATCATTCTGCTTCTTCCACCGCGAGGAAAGTTGGCTCTCTGTACCGCGCCAGGAAATTTTTCTCCCCTGAATCGATACTCCAAATATACACAACAACCATTCGCCCTTGCATGGAGTATTGCTGCCATATATGGGCACCTTCTGCTTACCTCGAGTTCTTGACAAGATCCAGAGAAGGATATGTAATCTAATTGGCCCTGATCTAGCGTCTTGTTTGCAGTCACTCTCTCACAGACGCGCCGTCGCCTCTCTCTATCTTTTTTCTACAAATACTTCCATGGTAACTGCTCTGATGAGCTGGTCTCTCTGGTTCCCATGAATTCAAGCGCCCTACGAGGCTGGCAGCCCGCTCTCACCCTTACACCGTAGAAACCTTCAAATGTAGCCGTCTCTTCTACTCCAATAGCTTCATAGCTCACACCTCTCGCCAGTGGAACACCCTCCCCAATTACTGTTTCCCTGAAAGCTATAATCTCCAACTATTCAAATGTAATGTCAATCGACATCTCCAATTACCTTGATCTACCCACTATCCTTCTCCTCTTCCTTTCTCCTATCACTCTTATCTGCTCTCGCTCCAAATCTTCCGCAACCCCCTGCATCCTAGTGGCTTCACGCCTTGCTTGGGGCACAATGCTTAAAAAAAAAAAAAAAAAAAAAAAAATTCGTAGCTCGAAGTAATGTTTGTCCTCTTACTACCCATCCCAATCCTTGTTTGGCCATCCATTTACAAAAGGTCATTAGATAGGTTACTCGCTATTGTCTCCTGCCTCTTTCGTTTTCAAGATACACAGTGAGTGTCGAATTCTCTAAGCCCTCTTTCCTCATTATGTGCCCCAGAAATTTCAACTGTCCCTTTCGGATTTTAGGATTATGGCTACATCACGTTGAAACACCGATTTCCGTACGATCATTGAAATTAAGCAAGGTCGAGCCTGGTCAGTACCTCGATGGGTAACTGTTTGGGAATACCAGGTGCTGTAAGCATTGATGTGCAGGTGTTGTAATGAATAATGGCATGAAACTGTTAATCGGATAGCCGAGTTTCAATTCCAGTTGGCTTCGTTATATTTACTTATGGGCAAATAACCTCGGAAAAGGCAGGAACCGTCTTCTCCCCACCATGGGTTAATAGGACGTGTATCTGTAAACCATTAATATCTAAAAAAAAATACTTAGAACCTAAAAATATTTTCTGGCTTTAAATACCTGTAAAGGGTTGATAAGCCGTAGAAAACCAATCAATCAATCAGTCTCCCGGATTCTTCTTTTATGTGCCGTAGACGATCATGGCTCTCCACTTCTCCCTATCCATTGTAGTTTTTAATATGTCTTGTCTTTTTGCCACCTCCCCCAAATCCTGTTCCATCATCCACTTGCTCAAGCCCGCTAGGTATGTCACGCATTGCTTTTCCTTGTCTCTCTTTCCCTCTATCCACCCTGTGAGTATCAAATTCTCCAAGCCCTACTTTTTCATTACGTATCCCAGAAATTTCAGCTGCCTCTTCCTGATGTTAAGTATAAGCTTCCTCCTTGTTTGCATTCTCTCTAAAACCTCATCGTTGCTCACATGTTCAACCCATTGTATCCTTAGCATCCTTCTATAGAAATTCCTTGTTGCTTGCATAATCCATCCACGGTATTCTCAGCATCCTTCTGTAGAACCATATATCTGTTGCTTCAGGTCTCTTCTTCATCTGGGAAGAGATTGTCCAGCATTCACTGCCATATTTGGGGATTGATATTGCATAGGAGTTCAACATTTTTCTTAGTTTCTAATGAAATGTTACTATCTCCTTTATTTGCTTTTTTTTAGCTTTGGGAAGGCATCTTTCGCTATTCCAATGCGACTTCGGATTTTGGTATCATTTTTCAGTCGGTTGCTTTAACACTTTTAACGACTTCTATTTGTCGTTCGTATTTTTGAGCTGCTCTCTCTTCTTATTTGATACTCAATCCTTTCTTCTTGCTTCCCTTTCGTCTTCTGTTTGTTTCTACATTTTCAGTCACCCGCTGTTTCAATAATTAATCGGTGACAGCCAGTGTACGATCCGTATAAAGTCGCCAGTATTCTGATCAGACATATTTGCACAGAGTAACCGTAACTCTTTTCTTGATTCTCGAATCCAATCACTTTCCCACCACCGGGACGTGGTTTTCCTCTGTCTTTTCTATATGTCATACTATTTGTCGTTGTCGCGGTAAAACTGAAGAAAGTTTTGTTAAAACATTAGAAAATGTTATGTGCTAAGAGACATTGAAACGAGAAGGGTTAGTACCGAAAACCCGTGGGAAGAATTGAGGATTTAATTCACTCATAAACGACTTCTTGAATTGCATGTCGAACAGTTTGAACAATGAAAAAATGACCTAGGGGAAATGTTGATTGACACACAGTTGCAAATACGAGTTGGAACGCAGAAAAGTAAATTTTGTAAACAACTGAATTTGGAAAATGGTTTTCTTGGACGGAAGGTGGTCGAGGGAGCAGGCGCAGACAATACATTAAGGAGGATGAAGGAACCAACCACGCTCTCTGAAGATGTCGATGAGAGATGATAATAAAAGAGACGGTGGAGGAAGGGAATTCCACAAAGTTATGACGTAAGCCGAAATGATCCTACCTCACCATACCGACATGCGAGTTTGGGCGAATGTCCATAAATACGAATGCGCGAAGCGAATTAGGCAGAAGAAAGAAGAGAGGCAGTTGACACGGAGACGAGATCAGAGACAGGAGAGAGGCCGACGTGATTAATTGTCGATGAAAACCTCCGATTTATGCCAAACTTTACCAAGGCAGCAAACTAAACTTTACCAAGTCAACAACGATAATATCACTTCCGATTTAAACGCGGGTCGAGCTGATAATTATTGCATGTGAACTCTGATATATCCAATTATTTTACGAGGACTAATAAATACAGTATTTACTTTTTGTTCAGTTTATTCGAGTGTTTTGTTTGTTTGTTTTTTTCCCTGTACGTCTTCACCCTGTTTGGACCCGCCCAGAACGAAGATATTTGCGACGATTCGGTCTTGGCCTCCTTATGATCAAACTAATCACAACGTGAGATAGGGCAGGTCTGAGATCGAAGCGATCATCATCGATCAGCCGCTGTGTTGGACGATCGGCTAGGGTGTTGTACGATTACATATAAATATTTTCATGGCAATCGCTCTGATGAACTTCCACCTTGTACATATGGGAAATAGTTAGGACTTCATAGAGACTTTGAGGTATTGTGGTGGCTGTAGTAAGAATGGTAAATATGAATGTGTTATTTTGGTGTAAGGCATACTGTGGTATGTTTGGGTCAACAAATGTAGCTAGCTAGTTTTAAGATAAGATAGATTGAAGATAGGCCTTCCTAGTACCACATTTTTATATTTGCAAGATAAATATTGATTTCCTCCTTGGTTTTTCGAATGCATAGATTCAAGCGTACTACTAGATTGGCAATTAGGTCTCACTGTTTTACTGTTTAACTAGCTAGATGCAATCGTCTGTTCTATTTTAATAGTTTCTTTTCTCGCATTTCCCTTCTGTGGCAGTACCTTCCATCCCTGCTACAGACAATCTTCAAAAATTTAAATGTAACACCAATCGCCATCTTCTGTTCCCCTGAAATCTCCTTACTAAATTCTTCTCAGTCTATTTAACTCTCAGTAACCCTTTGCCTCATAGTGGCATTATTGCTTTGCTTGGAGGGAAGATGATTAAAAAAAATGCCTTAATTCTGCTTTACATTAGATCCAAAATGTTGCCATTTCTTTGAGTTTTTTTTTTATATACACACAGGTTTTAACTCTCTTCACATTAGTTCGGCTATGTTACGCTCAAAGTTTTGGATAGGCCAGTTTTTTAACACAAGTGACAAAATTATAATACGTTATACATTGCAAGGCGATCCACCATGTTTGAATATTTCACCTTTCGCTATATCTGGTAGTAGGTGGAACATTTACATATATTTTTCACTATTTAGTTTTTTTTTCGATTTTATTGGTAGTAAGAAAATGACTGAAGTCGAGATGCGAGGTCAGGATCGATTACACTACAGAGCTTTTTTAGATTTTGTCAAGAATCTCTGAAAACCTATTCGAAGTATCTGACCAGATATGGCAGCAATATTCAATGCACGGAAGAATGGTAGATTTATGAATGTGTAAGATGGATTCTGAAGAGATAAATTTTTGAGCACGACATAGTGAATCAACTCTCCTCGCAGTAGACCTAGTAATCCATTCAATAATTACTCCACTTCAATGGAAAACGTGAAAACAAAATGGCGCGATTAGGTTAGCGTCAGTCATGCTAATGGAAGGCAACAAAGCTTTTTTTTATGGTGACTAAAAGCTAGCACTTTCGTTTTGGAGGCGTTAAAATTTACAAGCTATTTCTTGCCCCAGTTAACAACTGATTAAATGTCATTTTCGGGAGCAGCTGCCAGTTTTATTTGCCGGAGCTGCCCCTGATAAACAACGATTGATTTTTGATCTGCCATGCTTCGCAGAGTTGAAAATGTATTTCGTGCCAATTGGAGCTGTACTAAATAGCGATTACGACATTTAATGTCACTAAATATCTAAATAAATTAATTCTGCGCAATTTTATTTTTTTCTATCAATAAAAGCACTTTCCTCTCATGTTTCATAACAATCGCAAGCCTTTTATTCAGTACCACGATTCGTTCAGGTCTATATTTCTCATCACAAAAAGGTATATAAAGTCATTTTTAAATTTACAGTAAATGTATTGAATACGACAGCTTTCATTACAGTCCTTAATGTCCACAAATCATACTAAAGAAAGTTAAGGGTGGCCCAAAAGTCTTGTCACCCCTACATAATATAATTTTCTATTGCCGATGGCTGAGACAAGCTCCTACAGTTTGGAAGAGAGGTTGCTTGTAAGTGTATGAACGCATGATCGGGTACATTCTGGCTTTGTATTACTAGTTCTTCTATTGTTCTCATTATATTTTGGTAGCGAGTGACAAGACTTTCCGACCACCCTGTAGATTGAGGAATATTTAAAACTACAGGTTGATTGAAAAGTAACTCCCTATTTTATGTATCATGGACTCTCACGTCTAACCATAATTTTTACAAGACGGGAGAGTCTATCTTATATAAATTAGGGAGTTACTTTTCAATCAACCTGTACTAAAGAAGATAGTGAATGGAAGCGAGAAGAAAGGACAAAACATCAATTGTAAAGAGACAAAATGCATGTTTGTCAGCAAAAGGGATAGTCCAACATGCAAATTACAAACTGAGTCACCCTAAATCAAGCAAGTACAAACATTTAAATCTGTAGGAAATGTTTTAACAAGGGACGGAAAATAGGACAGTAAAATACGAAGGCGAATTGGGATGGCGAAAGATGCCTTCAAAAAGTTAAGCATAGTATTAAACAAAAAACATCCCATTAGAAACAAAATGATTACTGGACTGTTATGAAATATCTGTTCTATTCAGCAGTGGATGTTGAACAATTTCCTCTCAGATAAATAGGCAACAATAATATGGTTCTTCAGAAGGATGCTGAGAATCCTATGGATGCATATCTGAGAAACAACGAAGTATTAAAGAAAAAGGAAAACATAAAGGACGCTTATACGTAACATCAGAAAGAAATAGATAAAATTTATAGGACACATAATGAGGAAAGAGGGCTTGGAGAATTTGACACTTACATGATATATTGAATGCAAGAAGGACAGAGGAGAACAACGCATAGCCTAGCTAACGGGCTTGTTTTAATCGTTGGCAGAAAAAATATGAGAGATGGCGATACACTAAGAACCAGAAATGGTGGAGAGACATGACCATCCACGCCCTGAAGGGGTCACGGCATATAGAAGAAGAAGAAGAAGAAGAAGAAGAAGAAGAAGAAGAAGAAGAAGAAGAAATTAAGAAAACTGATTTTTTGGTTTGTTGGCTCATTTTTCTCTTCGTCTCTGTACATCGTCTTTTGTCACGTTCTTAAAAATTAACAATAAAGATAGCTTTTCGATAAACGCATCTAAATCCATAAGCAGATAATCCACCATTTAAAGCTGCAAATAATAAACTCGAATGCTTAACAAGATATATCGTTAAAGGAGATTTACACTGATATTTAACAAAGAGTTGTTTATGTTGTTAGGGGTGGTCACAGGCATTTTTCAAGTTTTCTTTGACAAACGAACGAACTTCGGGAAAATATATAAAGGGTCGTGACTCTACAGAAAAATGGTTTTTACAGCCGGCTTGAAATTTTTACGAGGAAATAAAAACGACAGAACCTTTTCAAATAAAAGATCAAAAAAAAAAAAAAATATGAATTTTAAAAAAAAAGAAAAAAACGAACGCTGAATTTATTTACAATTTCTTCTTCGTATGTATATATTTTTTCGTTTCTTTAAAACTTTGTTGTCTTCTTTATTTTGGGGGTCTTCTATTAAATATACGGTGGGTACTTCGAACGAAAAGTGATACCTCAGGTTTAAAATGTATTTTAAAAATGAAAAATATTACTTGAGGCTTTTATTTTAGTTTTAATTCTAATAGACTAAATTTAATATTTCCAATAATCAAAATACTTTGGTATATTTCAAACGAAATTTAAATTGTCTGGAATTATATTTTTCTGGCTATAAGGAAAATCTATAAAATCGTTCATATTGTGAAATCTGTCAACACAACATAATTATCTTTATTTACTCGATTTATAATTGGCCTATTATCCTGATCTTTGTCGTTGTTATCACGACGTTTTGGCCGTTATGCTCTCCAGCCTTCCTCAGGTGTATATCGATTTGCGTAACCAACAGATAATTCCGACCTGAATACTTTATATTTAATCTACGGGTATTGACTGTTCTCTCTCGTTTCATTGCACTGGTCAGTTATTGGTCAACCGTTTTCATTTCTATTTAATCCATAAATGTGATATATATATATATATATATAATATATATATATATATGTGTGTGTGTGTGTGTGTGTGTGTGTGTGTGTACAGGGTGTATCAGAAATACTTTTAGTGCTTTCTGACACCAAAACAAGGTAAAATATCCATATAAGCATATGTCCAAAAGTCCATCGTTGTACCTCAGCACAGGAACTCATAACAAATGTTCAAGATGTACTCCGCTTGCTTCTAAACACCCAGGCACCCGTAGGATCATTGACTGGCGGACCCTTTCAAAAATTCCCAAACGGTGTCGAATGGTTTCGCAGGCCCCCATGACACGTTGACGAAGCGTCTCGGCATAAGTAATGTCAGCTGCATAAACCAATGGTTTTAGATGGGCTGACAGATAAAAATCCAAAGGATTGAGTTCGAGGGAACGTAGAGGCCATGGAACCAGCCCTCCCCTACCTCATCATTCATGGTAAATGTCATCCAGTGCATCGCGAACAATGTGACTGAAATGTACTGGATCCCCATCATGCATGAAGCACACCTTCGTATTGGCAGGGGTACATCTTCTAGGAGGTTTTAAAGTGTGTTTCAAATAAAGTCTCCATAGACATCTCCTGTAAGATGTGCTGGGAGAACTTATGGACCTACCAGACAGTCACCTACAATTCCAGCCCAAACATTAATCTTAAACTGATGCTGGTGTTTTGCCTGCGTTGTACCATGTGATCCAATCCACCCACAAATGTTGGTTGTGTAAATTATTCCATCTCTTCTAAATGTTGCCTCATCCGTAAACAAGACTGAAGAGGCAAGCGACGGATCGGCAGTTTGTGCAATAAACCATCGGCAAAGTTTCTCGCGTTGTGAGTGATCAGAGAGCAAAAGACTCTGCACACGTTGCAAATGATACGGATACAGGAGCTGCTGTTTTAGTACCCCCCCACCACAATCCGGTACTAAGAGATGTACTGGATGCTAGGGCCACTTGACCTGTACCGATACCTAGAATGTCTCCGACAGCTTGTAGAATGTGTCCTTACTGGTCATGCGTACGAGCGGATATCGGCCTTCCTCGATTCATAGTTTGTGGTGCCACGGATCCTATATACAGCAGCAAATGTTTGACGACTCGGCTGCCTTAAGTCTGGAAAGGCAATCCGTGCAGCCTCGCGTCCATTACCATTCACGCGGCCGTATGTAAAATTCACATCTGCCTGCTTCCGATATCAATATCCTGGCATTGTTAAACGAAACACTTCTCACTTAACTTACAACTAGACACGTTAAAAGTTGAAGACAGGCTAGCTACAAATATACATGAATGACAAATGAATCCTAGTTTTCATGGCAGTACAGCGCCATTTACCGTAAAGAAAATTTAAATTTAATAACTAAAAAACGAAAGATTTGCAGACATATGTTTATATGGAGTTTTGTCTGCTTTGCTGTGAGGAAGACGCACCAATGTTTGTAAAAGTATTTTTGATACACTGTACATCTGTGTGTGTGTGAGTAATAGCAGAAAAATGAATGACAAGACAATAAATTGAGTATTGACTCTTTTATTAAGATTATTTCCATCAATAAAACCCATATTTGTCTGAAGAAGTTCCATCTTAGAACGAAAAACACAGTTTCCCATTTTATTTATTCGCCATATATATATATATATATATATATATATATATATATATATATATATATATATATGACACATATATATGAGGAAAGAGAGGTGGACGTGGCTTCATGTGGATAAGGGCCGTTGTTTAAGTTTTCTCGACTGAGAAGATGGCCGTTATCTAACGTCCCATCTACTTGACTTATACAAAGAAAGACCTAAGCAGCCAATGTAGAAACACGTCTTTTCACATCAGTGCTTTTTTAATTCGCTATTCAAGCCTGTATTAAGGGGACATATGCACGCACATTTAAGAGCAATAAACGCACGCACATATTAAAGTTATTTTTTCTCGGCCTTTTTATTTCACTATTATTAGTAAACGTCTAAAAATGCATTAAAATTAATGTTCGTAACAGGAAAGAAAGCGAATCTCTCAAGCAAGTGAATACACTTTTTAGGTGTTCCATAAACATAGCCTTGTGCCAATGTTGATTTAGTCCAGTATATTTTGGTTATAGCGAGGGAAACATATTAAATGTAAAAATTTATATGTACTTACATATCGACAAAGCCACACACATACATTACATTAACATGAATTCATATACAAGTGTAGCTCCTCTAAACAGAACCTTCGAGATGTTCGGTATTGAGGTTACTGTTTTGATTCGACAAAGAAAAGGCTGCTGTGGCTAGCTTAAAATTTTCGAGTTTAGGATACAAAAGGTAGTTTGTAACGTTGATTCGTTTTTATTTAATTGTAAATGTACAAAAAATAATTGATAATATGTTATGAAAAAATTGTGCTAAACAAATATTGTAAATCGTGAAAAACAAAGAAACTTTATGAGATGCTTAAAAATTTACGAAAGTTATAAATTTATCGTTCGTCCATTGTCAGATCTTCCTGAAATTCGCTGCGTTCTTCATTTGCGTTCATGGCAGTTGTTTCTATGGCGCTTTTCCCGCGAATACGACATTCTTTCATTTTACGATTATGCAGTTTCTTTTTGATAATTTCATTTTGTAATGCGCATGTCTGGATATTCCAGTGGTCATTGAAACAAAGGTTTTGCTCAATGAATTTGAGTAATGTTTCAATAGACTTCTCTGCTTTTTCCCATGATACAGTTTCATCATCAATTTGATCGTCCAATACAGACTTCACTACTAATGCAACAATCACTATTGATTCGAGGAAGAAAAGACTTCATATTTATGTCAATACAAAAATTCGGATTTGAATATGAGTCCAAAATCGAACTCGTTGAAGTAGCTACGCTTGCATTTGTGGAGTTCTACTGTACTGTTACATACACATATATAAGGATATTGCATATCTGTTGATACAAGACGTAACAGTAACATATATTGGTCATACAGCAACATTTCTCTTGAAAAGATTAAACCCTCATCGCTTCGAACAAAAGGCTATATATAAAAACATAAACACAAATCCACAACGACTTTTACAATCCAATGCCGGATACCTAGTATCAATAAAATGTATTTGATTTTCGACGCAAAACCTGTTAAAGTGCCTTTCAACCGGAAGTTGATTATAGCCACCGGACGCTAAAATTTAATACTACACATGCTATTTCTTGATTTTCCGCCTGGTAACCTTGAAAAAGATTTTAAAATGTCATAAAAGTACGCAGAGCATAACACATGATTTTGTCAAATTTCTTCGCATTTATCCATTGGTCATCAAATGAATTATTCAAAAAAAAAAGAAAGTCACGCAAAGTCATAACAAATATTCTCTGTCCATTCTGTTTCATAGAACATGTTTAAACGAAGGATTTCTGCTTCAATATATATATATATATATATATATATATATATATATAAATTTAATTGATTTAAAATATGGAACTACTGTCTCTAATTTAATTACAAAATTAAATTCAGGGGCTTTTAGCTTCCGTTTTTTGAAACATGGTTAGAACTGTGTAGTGAAAAAAAACATATTTTAAATCAATTAATTTATAATATTAATGCTCTGTAAATTTACATTGAGAACTATATATATATATATATATATATATATATATATATATATATATATAAATAAATGTATATCTTGAACCTATATAGATATACATTTAGGTAATTAAATGAATGAAAAGTTGGAAAACTGTGTAGTGAGACGTTTTGTTCAGGGAATGACCAACTTCAGTCATATGATCAGTTTTCTATATAAAAAAAAGCGGGTAAAGTTCATAATTGAGAATATATTCCCAGGTCTGGGTACTTTTGGCAAGTGTTAGCAACACACACACACACACACATACACACATACACACACACAAGCAAATACAACTAACACAAGACACCACATTGGTTGCTGATAATGACTGCGGTGCTCGAAATAATAAAGCAAAACATTTACAGAATATGTACTTCTACAGTTTATCCACAACTTCTCAATACTCAACATTTTATCCGGAAATTGGGAAAATAGAATAAAAAATTAAACAGAAATTGTCAGTTCTTTTTAACCGCACATGTCTTGATGAATAGCTAAATATATCATATATATATATTTATATATATATATATATATATATATATATATATATATATATATAGTCGACTCTCCGTCAAATTCGACGTATGAGGGTCAAGCAGATCAGTTCCCAGGAAACCAACAGCCCGACAACAGCACATTTGATTATAGTGGTGAAGGTTTCGTGCAGGATCAGCCACACTTATTGAAGTGCCGAATTCAGAGACCTGGTTTTGAATTCAGAGTTGTCCTTCTCCTAGACCAGTTGCCATCCAAGGCTATAGAACCCAGTCTGTCCTGCTATTTACTCATAGCTGGAGGGAGAAGAAGAGGATTCACACTTTTCCCAAGGGTATTAGCACGTAAGTGAATGTAATGAATTCGACTGAATTCGAACTCTCTCACCAGGCCTCCCTCTATCTCTCTATCTATATCTATCTATATATATATATATATATATATATATATATATATATATATATATATATATATATATATATACAGAGAGAGAGAGAGAGAGAGAGGAAGGATTTTTATTTATATATAGATAGATAGATAGATAGATAGATAGATAGATAGAATATGAAGTGTTCATAAAAAAGAGGTTTGATTAAAAATAAATAAATAAATAAATAAAGGTCTGTCTATTTTTTTCACTATATTTTTTCCAATTTTCGAATAACCAGGATATGGTAAAATGCCAGAATGTGAACAAGGAAATTCTGATTCACACACATACACCACATTACACAAGTCCCTTTGCAAAACAATAAGAAAATGTGAACTTCGAACAGTTTATCCACAACTTCGAGCACAATACCAACACCGGAAAGCGGAAAATTACAAGAACTTAAATAGAAAAAAACATTTCGGTGATTTTTAATCAGATATATATATATATATATATATATATATATATATATATATGATTAATAGAAATATAAAGTTTGTGACTTAGCTGACTGTTTTTAACTTTTTGATTGTTGTTAACTGTTAATATATATATATATATATATATATATATACATATATAAAAATAATGGATTGTTGCCCAAATACAGAATTATATATATATATATATATATATATATATATATATATATATATATATATATATATAAAGACAGTTCTCATTAAATAATTTAGACAAGTTTTGTCTACTTATTATAATCCTCTCATATTCACGGACAAGTTTCTTAGTATCCTTATTAAGGAAGAAAGAAAGTTACCATATTAATATTCATTTATTCCGAGTACTTTCGACATTAGAAAAATGTAATCTTCAATGTCCTGTTTTATCAGTCTTGTTTTAGATAAATTTGTTGTATGCGGAAAATTAATTTTCTATTTGTGAAGTGAAGAACGCTAAACTGTACGATTTTTAAATTTTATTACTCGTGTAGATTGAAATAAAAAATAATCATTCTCATGTAAACACAACAAATATATCTTAGAGAAAACAAGGCCTTAACTGACATTTGAACTCATAATGTTCGTTCGTTGTAACTTTTTACAAAACTTACCAGACTCCATTCGAAACACACTAGTAGAAAATACAAACATAATAACCTCATCCACATGTAAAAAAGATAAAAAACAATGGAAGCCTTAATATATATATATATGTGTGTGTGTTTGTGTGTGTGTGTGTGCTGCAAGTAAAAATGTACGTGAATTAATCTGATAAGTTACCCAAAGTTTCTCGCACATCGTTGATTGTTCCTCATTTCTCGAAATCACTTCTCTATGATATAAAGGTCTTCATTTTCAACTAATGTTTTCTTTCTTTCTTCATTGATTTATTTCCAGAAGACTTTTCGCGCCTTTACCAACCTTCTGTGTACCGCCTCAAACAATGGGAGCATCCTTAAATACCTTCATACAGAAATATATATACGTCTCGGGAAACAATGACTAATCGATCTCTAAGTGTAATCACGTATTTGCTCAGTTAACCTTCATAATTTCTCCCTATAATTGTGAAGGCCTGTGTGCGGGTGAGAGCGTGCGTACAACTAAATAGTGTTACGATGGAAAGATTGATTCTAGTTTGGTATTCACTTACAAGTTCTGGTCAGTTTAACTCAAAGATCTAAATCTCTATCTTCGAAGGTGAAAAGAACAATTTGACATCATTTTATTTGTTTCTTTTTTTTTTTTACTCCTTCTTCCACTCTTTTTCCTCACAGAAATCCTAACGTAAATCGTACGTGAACAGCGTTCCTTTACTGTGACCACACCTACGCCATCTAGACTCCACTATATCATTTAGCGACACACCCTGAAGAATTTGATATATCCACACCGTTTCTAATGGCCTATTCGGACCATTGTCTTCGTTTCCGGATGGGGAGATAGCATAACAGTGATTGGCGCGGAAAATGGACTCAACAAGCCGAGTTCAAATTCCGGCCTCGTCTGATGCGTTGACTTCGCGCTAATATCCTTGGAGAGATAAGTAATCCATATACCCCCACCCTGTATCCACGTGTATACCTGGACTGGGGCTACCTAATCTTCACTTTCCAGTGTCGACAAAGTTCAAAACTATTGGCGCGGCCTTGAGAATAATGAAACCTACATAGACTCGCGCTATTCTGTCGCTGTTTTGCGGAAAATTGGTACCACCAGTCCAGACCTTCCCAGCTAGGGTCCGCCATGCCACGGACACAGAGTCGACATCCCCATTCCCGTCATATTTCATTGGTAAGAAGTTCCACCCAAACAGCTTCTTCTCCAAAGCCGTTGCATTATATCATGATGCTTTCTCGATCACTACAATTTTAACCTCTTCAAATCATCTATCATATATATCCTCATTATATGTCCCCTTTGCCTCCTCTCTGTACGACCTTACAACAACCCCATTTAGTAGTCCTCTAGCTTGAGTAGCTCTTGGGTCTTTTATTGGTTGAATAATACTAAAAAAAAACTGTAAGATTTAGCATTTCAGCAAACACTATAAGTTTGAGTGATAAGTAATTTCAGTTTTGGGTAATGTCGAATGTACTATCATAACTAAACCTTTCTTACAGGTGATAAAAAAACGGGTCGTATACAACAATGTTCAGTGCAAAAGAGAGGGAATTGACAAGGATAAATCTCCACAGCTGACTCCAAAAGCCGAATCTCATGGAAGAAATGTAATATTGCCCGTGTGGTGGAATCATCAGAGTGTTATTCATTTAGATTTCTTAAAACGCAATGAAACGATAAATGTACATTTATATGTCCAGCAGCTGCAACACGTGCATAAAGATTCGATCGAAACGCACACAGTGCTCTTCAATGGAAAAAATGTTGTTCTCCTCCATGAAAATAAAAGGACACGTGCAGCAAGATTAACACATGATAAATGATTTTCAGTCTGTTGTTAACTGGGGCCGGAGTTGTGGCCCCAGTTAGTGGCTTTAGTGGTTTTATTTCCTTGCTTGGGCTTGTTCATTTTAACGCCTCCAATACACAACTGCTGTCTTTCAATCATCTGAGAGGCCCTTTTCTGCCTCCCATCACCATGGATGATGCTAAAGTCTAGGAGGGTGACACGTTGCGTCTTCTCGGGTTAACATTATCGGCTGACAAGATGTTGAATGATTATATTGAAGGCATTACTTGGTCAGTTGTTAAGAAACCTGGTTCACTGTGTCGTGGTAGACAATTTTTTTCTTTCCAGAATCTATCTTATATATCTATAAGTCTACCTTTCGCCCATGCTGAGAAGATTTCTGCCACTTATGGTCAAGTGATTTATATTTAGAGATCCTTGATAAAATCCAAAGAATCAGCAATATTATTGGTCGTGACCTGGCATCTCGGCTTCAGTCACATTCCAACTGCCGTAATGCTGCTTCCCTGTGCCTTTTCTATAAATACTTCCATGATTATTGTTCGGATGATCGCTTCGCCTAGTCTTTATGCGTTTAAGCGCAGTACTAGATTCGCTGATAGGTCTCATGAATTTACAGTCGAGTAGGCTGGATATAACCGTAAGTTCTATGCTAACATATTCTTTTTCTCACACTTCCCGCTTGTGGAACTCTCTTCCGGCTCCATGCTTTCCAGCCAACTTTAATCTTCAAAAATTTAAATGCAATGTCAATCGTTATTTATTGTCTTCCTGATTAATTTTCTATTGTTCTCGATCCTTAGTAATATTTGTTTTCTAGTTATTTCACACCCCTTGTATCATAGTGGCTTTACTTCCTTGCTTGGAGTGACTCGATTTAAAAACAAAAGGAAAAATCACCATATTCCTCTGACCTTGAACCAATTGATTTGATCGTTGTAAAATTCTTTAATGGGGATTTTTTTTTTTCTATTCAAAAACCAAATTAGACAGGTCACTTTAAATGCAAAAGGAAAAACTACCATATTCCTCAGACCTTGCACCAATCGATTTGATTGTTGCAAAATTCTTTAATGGAGAATTTTTTTTTCTATTGAAAACCAAATTAGAGTTCGCTAAAAAGTTTTCACGTCGAAATTTGCGTAATTTTACTCAAATGAGATGCTGGATAAGTGGCCATAACTAAAGCCATCTAGGTACTGACCAGGTTTGACGTTGCTTAACTTTGGTAATCGTACGGGAACCGATGTTTCAACGTGATATGGTAAGCGTTAGACTTTTTGTGATGAGAACTATTTTCACTATTGTTCACCCAATAATGTTTTCTTTTATTCGCATTATTTCTCACTCAGTAACCCTCTTCCGCCTTAGTGGCTTTACTTCCTTGCTTCGGCTGAAATGATTTAAGAAATGATTTTGACCTTTGTCCTTACAAACATTTTTTGAAGTGGATTTTAGAGAGTGGCTCGTAAAAGCAAACTCATCGTTCGTAAGCGATAACCTTATCTACAAGACGCAAGCTAAATGCAAAAAAAAACGACATATACGATTTCTGTTCTCAAATATAACAAGTAAATTGAACGCATTCAGACGAGAGTATTGTTACCGCTGATCTTAATCAGACTCGCAAGTGTGATCTTTCAACTAGAAGATATTTGTTCGCTGTTGATAAGACCAAGATTGTTTTGAAATTGAAATGTTCGTTTAAGGCCCGCTGAGGGTAATGAAAATTCCAAGGTGAATATTTGCAATTTATCAAAATAAATTCTTAAATTTTCATAATGCTAAAAAAAAAAAAAAAAATAGGCAGTGTTTAACCTTCATGTCAGCAAAAGTAAAAAAAAAAAACGTGTGTTCAAAAAGAGTTATTCCTCTGACACCGCTATTACTGTATACACTTTTGACTCCCTCGACAATATTTATTTACAAGATTTATAAAAATCTGTGAACCAAATACAATGAAATATTTATTATTTACCTTTTATAAGAATTTCTTATTTACCTTTTATAAAGATTTATTATTTACCATTTTAGAACGAAATGCGTCTCTAAAGAAATCTATTTATACGAAAATTTATAAAAAAAAATTGCAAAATTATTAAAATTTGCAATGGAATATTATTTACCATTTTATAAATTTCTATGGAAACAAGTTTTTTTTATTTATAATTTTATATCAATGAACTATAGAACAATCAAATTTGAATAAACAGTTGAAATTATCTTTTCAAAACAATAATCTATACAGTAATATCGGTGTCAAGGGAATAAACTTCATTTTGATATACTGTTGTTGTTTCTTTTCTGGGTGGGGGTTGTAGGCACGTAGGTTAAACATTCTCCTTTTTAAAAGAAAAGCATTTATTAAAAATTGCCAAAAAATATGTGAGAATATTTCCAAAGCTTTATTTATTTATTTATCTATTTATTTATTTTCTATTAAAAGAAAACGCTTTTCGTTTTTGTTGTTTCTGGGTGAGTAATTAGAGTAAGCTATATCGAAAGTGGAATCGGCGTGCTGAGTTCAAATTCCTGCTTAGTCTATTGTGTTCCCTCTAGCAATTTCCCTTGAGAAACGCGCGAATCCGTCTATTCTAAAACTAATGCTTACTCTAGCAAGGTAGACTGCGCTCTCTCGCCTCGAGGGTCAATCATACTAAGAGAAGGAAGGCTCTGAATTTAAAGTGGGGACCTGTTCATATAAATTCATAATATTTGATATTGTACAGTGTACAATCAATCCCTGACTTTTACAAACTTAGCTGTTCTGCACACGAAAACATTTTTTTTTTGTTATAAAATGATTTCTTTTAAAGAAAGAACAAACGAATATATACTTTCAGTAATTAAAGAACAAAATTTTATATAAATTGATGAGATAACGATATGTGTGTGTATGTGTGTATGTGTGTGTGTCTGTATGCGTGTATGTGCGTGTGTGTCTGTATGTGTGTATGTGTGTGTGTGTGTGTGTGTGTCTGTGTGTTTGTATGTGTGTGTGTCTGTATGTGTGTGTGTGTGTGTCTGTATGTGTGTTTGTGTGTGTGTGTGTCTGTATGTGTGTGTGTGTGTGTCTGTATGTTTGTATGTGTGTGTCTGTGTGTGTGTATGTGTGTGTGTGTGTGTGTGTGTGTGTGTGTCTGTATGCGTGTATGTGCGTGTGTGTCTGTATGTTTGTATGTGTGTGTGTCTGTATGCGTGTGTGTCTGTATGCGTGTGTGTGTGTCTGTATGTGTGTATGTGTGTGTGTCTGTATGCGTGTATGTGCGTGTGTGTCTGTATGTTTGTATGTGTGTGTGTCTGTATGTGTGTGTGTGTGTGTCTGTATGTGTGTATGTGTGTGTGTCTGTATGCGTGTATGTGCGTATGTGTCTGTATGTGTGTATGTGTGTGTGTCTGTATGCGTGTATGTGTGTGTGTGTCTGTATGTGTGTATGTGTGTGTGTCTGTATGCGTGTATGTGCGTGTGTGTCTGTATGTGTGTATGTGTGTGTGTCTGTATGCGTGTGTGTGTGCCAAGAACAATATTGGTGAAAATGTATGACAAAGGTGAGAAAAGATTTATTGTGACGCGTTTCGTCATTTAGGACTTCATCGGACTAAATTTGTTATGTTAGTGCGACTACACATGCGCAGTAACGAGGGATGCCAGGATTTGTTTTTATTATTGATAAAAGTATATATCCGTTCATACTTCATTTAAGATAAATAATTATTATACCCCAATTTTTGTGCATGTGCTCCCGAAAAACAGTTCCCCCGATAAAAAAGATTTTTTAGAATAGGTTAAAAAAGTGTTTTAAAAATTTCATTATAGGGCGATTTTTTTTTCAATCAATTCAATCCAAGCGAGGTGATAATGCCAATAAGATGCAAGGAACGATTGGGAGTGAAAGAGAATGAATAGCCTTTAAAAGCATCAGAAAGCCAATCCTAAAGAAGGAACGGGTGATAAAACTCCTGTTCAAAATACCTGGAAGAGTGAGAACCGGGCCGTAGGCAAACCTATCTACTCCTACTAAGAAAAGATAAAGTAAATCAATGATAAATAAATGCTTTAGGTGGAGTCATTAGAAGTACGGAATTGAAGTATACTTTAGAAAGAGCCGGAAACCTACTCCTGTTCAAAATTCCTGAGAGGCGTGTGAACCTGAGGATAGGCACATATATCTACTCCTATTGGAAGAGAAGAAAAAATAATTACTGAATAAAATTTCAGAGCTCAGTCAAGAACGTTAGAAGTGTAGTGTTGAAGTATACTTTAGAAAGAACCGGAAAACCAATCCTAAACAGGGAACAAGAGATAAACCTCTATTACTGCTCAAAAGACCGGAAAGGAGTGTGAACTGGACAATAAGCGAATCTATTTACTTCTATTTATATATATATGGATCAGTTTGAGAAGTTGAACCACCGCTTAGGAACACTGATTATACTAGCTTTGGAACCCTTACTTACTATCGCCTGAAGAAGTACAATCTATGTATCGAAACACAAAAGCATTTGTGTAGCGATTTCAACATGTTTTTATTATAATCTCTTATAAGAAAAATAATAATATATTGCTCTACTTATATTGCGCCCATTTTTAAAAGTAAATACTACGAACTGTGGAATTTTACACCATCTTTTCTATCTCTCATTTGTATATATATATATATATATATATATATATATATATATGTTTTGAACAATAAAAAATATTGAAAAATTAAAATTTTCAGACACACTGGGTTGTATATTAATATTTTTGTCTTATTATTTCAATTAGGTTCCGCGACTAGTTTCGGTTAGCATGGTCATCATCAGAGAATATATATATATATATATATATATATATATATATATATATATATAGAAGAGGGGGATAGATAGATAGATAGATAGATAGATAGATTGATTGAAAATAATATAATTATAAACTAATTAGCGATTAGTGCTACTTTCGGTATAGCATAGACATATAGTAGTCTACAATATGACCTGCTAGGTGACGTATTATTATTATTTCTTGAGGATTCCGTTTAGCTCCGTCTCTACTACAGGCTATACGTTCGAAACCAAAATAGAGAGGCCCCATGAGAAATCGATATCAACGTCTTTTAGAGTTTTAGTTATTTCTTTTCAGTAAATGTTAGTTTCTTATTTTTTCAAAAACGGGCCATGACAGCCATGCAACAATGAAAGTATTAAGCCGAACAATTTCATAAATTTAATTTTCATTTGATCAAATCTAGGGCTTTGAATTCAGAGTAGGATTTCTCCTAGACCGGCTGCAACCCAAAGCATCTCATGAGTTAAATAGCTGTGGCTTAAAGACGCAACACTCAAGCACTCACACACACACACACAGACACACGCACACACACATGCCCGCGCGCACGCACATCGGTGCGATCTTTGTACCCGTAATGTACCCGTAATTGCTTGCCTGTTTAGACGCTATTTCGTGAGTTTTGTTTGAGAAGTTTTCTTTTTCTGATCGTGGCGAGGTAATTGGTAGGGCGTGTAACTCAAAGATTTGGTTTTAGATTCTAGTATAAAAAGGCACATTCGATGGTAGATAATGATAAAAAACAACCCGAACGCCCTCACCCCTGGAGCAGAAAAATACCAATCCGCAAACATCAAGAGAGTGTAAAGCGGGTGTAGAGTGTTTAGGATTGAGCCTTATCAGGATTTTGGGGTAAAGAAAAGGGTACACGGGTCACCTGCTTATAAATCATGGCCCGCTTAGTATGACAACTTGAAAAATGAGTAATGACAAAAAAATAGGACTTCAAAAGACAGCTTGAGAGTAAGGATAATAATACCTGCTTCTTTAACGATTTTATAGATTACTGTTTATATATATATATATATATATATATATATATATATATATATATATATATATATAGATATATTGAATTCAACCGACAAGGCCTGATATTTTATTTATTTGTATTTTTCCAATTTTATAAAATATATATATATATTCATGATTGTGGTGTTGTTATATACAACCTATTTTCAAGAACTGCATGGTGGGCATATATATCCTGGTATTCTTTAGAAAGCTGTATAATGGCTAAGGGTAGTAAAATCGCACTAGAAATGACTTCATTAATATTATACAGCACAATATTATACGGCACAATATTATATGCACAACATGTAAGGAAAGTCTGAGAACCCTAGAAGATAATATCGTACAAAATAACGAACTTCCATAATATCTTTCACTATAGAAACGATGGCAGGATAATCCTCTTTACGGTCATTATACAGCCTCTACCAAACAAGCTTTTGTAAGCAAATCCTGAAACCACCAGCTGCGACCTATTGCAGTGTTAAAAACTGAAACCTTTTTATTTATTTGTAAAAATTTTTGGCCCAAAGGCAGTTTCTGTGAAAAATTTTTAGAATAAAATACTGAATATAAAACCCGGCATGAAAAGAGATGGGATCTGAAAAATAAACAAACTTTTTCCGGAAAGGAAACTGCAAGAAATTGCATGAACACCACCCAAGGTTACGGAGATTCAATTTTATGGGACTTTATTGTGGAACAAACAAAGCTAATCATTGAGATTCATGTTGTCTTCTTATTAACATGGCAGTTCCTGCGGGCTGTAATGTATCTTTGAAGAAAAACTATCAAAATACAATGACCTTGAAATCAAAATCTCGAAAATGTGGCACATGAGGACATCAACATCTCCAGTTGTACTTAGAGCCCTCGAATTGATTGGAAAAGATTCCAATAGACTCATTCAAGGTATTCCTAGTAGTCCATGCCTTAAAGAAATACATAATAAATTGTACTCATAAGAACACCCACGCCATACAAAGGGCTTTATCTATGTAAAATATGTGTTATCTTAGGTTGTTTTTTTTCCTCAAAAAATGCTCAGTGGAAAATGTCATATGCACATTTCTGACCTTATGTTTCTGGTTGAGACCTGGAAAGAAATGAGTATACACCAGAAATCAAAGGAAAGTAACGATAATAATAGTAATTGAACATAATAATAATAATAATAATAATAATAATAATAATAATAATCGTAATAACAATAATAATATAACGCGGTTGGGATTACAAAAATGACGTGTTTTAAGAAGCTCTTCCAAACGTAACGTTTTTTTTTTTTACGCATATGAAATTTGTTATTTTTACTATTTTAATAAGCATGAATTTTCCTTCGTATTATTATTATTTAATTTATTTGTTTCTCCTTTAAATGATACTGATAGATTAATCAATTATTTAATTTTCTTATTCATATATCCCTCAGAATATCCCCCAAAAACAAAAAACATGACAGGTAAAAACAATACAATTTCTACGATATTCTTTCAGAAGGATTGCGTATTTTTTTCAACAGCGCTATTTTTCAACGACTTTGAAAAATAACTTTAAAGATGGGCAATAAATATTCTTAAATTTCACTAAACGAATGTAAACTTTTAATTTTTTTATGATTATTTTTCTTACTAGGACTAGGAAAAAAAAAAAAAAAAAAAATTTAATATAAATACTCTCTAGTGTAGTGATGTTTTGTTTCGTTGAGCGGCTGTTTCTTCCAAGTTTTTTTTTAACGCATATGAAATTTTGTTATTTTTTACTATTTTAGCGTAAGCATGAATTTTTCTTCGTATTATTATTATTTAATTTATTTGGTTCTCCTTTAAATAATACTGATAGATTAATCAATTATTTAATTTTTCTCATTCACATATCCTTTAGTTTTCAATATCCACCGCAAAAAACATTACAGGTAAAAACAATACAATTTCTACGATGTTCTTTCTTGGAAGGATTGCATTTTTTTTTTTTTTTTTTTTTAAACAACGCTATTTTCAACGACTTTAAAAAATAACGAAACATTTACATATTACATTTTATGAATTTATGAAAAGAAAATGCAATCTTTCTAAGAAGGAATATCGTGGAATTTACAGATGGGCCAATAAATTATTTTAAATTTCACAGCAAAGACAAACGAATGTAAACTTTTTTTTTTAACCAGCGTCATTCTCTTTGATTTCCAATCGTGTCTCTGTCTATTGTTGCTTTAGAAGAAGGAAAACTCCGAACAACAACCCGCAACTCAAAGTTTAATCGTGCCGAGGAGTGAATGGCTACTGCGTTATGAGGTCTGAACGATCCCCTACAGGCTTCGGAACCCTGTCTGTAAAAAGACCGTTACTCAACGTGCCGGGCAACTTTGGGTGGACTTTTGGACCCGTGCGTCACTCGTGGGATTAATATGAAAATTAAAAATAGAAACAAAACGTCCAGTATGGCTCTTCCAGTGGATAAACAGGGAGCCCGTCCTTCAGGAGGGAACCTACCTGAGGTCGAAAAATCTGCCATAGGAACAAACTCCTACACAAAGAATGAATCTTCAGGTCTCCAAACCAGGATAATCCTAATGATGGTCCTGTAAATTCTCCAGCTAGATCCATAACCGTAAATTTAAGGAAAGAAAAAAATAAAATGGTCTCGTGAGGAGTACAAAGTTGTTATGACTGCATTCCATGAAGCGTTACTTCAGAAAAACATCACTCGCCAAACATATGACATTTGGCGAGAGAAGGTTAGGCAAACAATTAGAAAAGTACATAGACAAAAATAAACTAGCCAATGTAAGAAGGGACATCATGCGAAATAACCGATTGACAGAGGCTGAAATTAATGAAATAAAAGAATTGCAACAAGAATAGATGAACCAACAAAACATGAAAAAGGAACCGGAATCGGGAAAAAAAAAGTAAAACATCACACAAGCCTCAGGTCATAATGAAAAAAAACCGAAATACACACTAATCACTGTGAAGATAATGCTGAAAATTTAGAAATGTTGAAAGGTATGATCTTAGTCAGTCACAAGACGGTAATAAAACGAGTTCAAAAATTCATCGAACAGAATTATTTCACAGAAAACAAATATACAAGAAGCCAAGGATGAAATCATGAGCCATATAAGTCAGATACAGAATATTGCAATGGAGGAACGAGAACAACTCCCAAAATTACAACCAACAAAGCATAACCTCAAAACTATTAAGCTCTATAATGCAGCACTCAAATTGATTCTGGATGAAGAAGACACTCATAAAATCTCAATGAAGCAATATATGCATCAGCAATAGCAGCAACAAATAAACTGAACATCAAAAGTAAAAAAAAAGGCAGTCTCACAGACACATGAAGATCCACCTTGGAAAAGAAAAATAGAAAAAGAAATTGAACACCTTAGAAGTGAATTATCAACTCGATGAACTAGCAAGAGGAGTAAATGTAAGAACTAGAAAAGGCAGAAGAGTCGAAAGAAAATACAATATCAGGAATGAAAAATGAAGTCCTATCAACTAAAGAAAAAAATAAAGCAAACAATACAACTGAAGGCTCAAAGAATAAGACGCTACGAGAAAAGATCAAGATTCTATAGACAGAACAAGATCTTTTCAAACCGATGCAAAGAAATTTTACAGGAAATAGGTAAACAAAGAATTGAAGTGACAGTCCCCCTAAAATGGAAGAAGAAGTTATACAGTTCTGGGGAAAAATATGGGCTTGCCTAAAGAACACAACGAAGAGGCAGATTGGATTGCGCAAGAGTTAGAACGAATGAAAATAAACCAGAACAGACATGGGCGGGAATCACAGAAGAAGATGTTAAATGTGCACTGAAAAAAGCACACAACTGGAAATCTCCAGGAATAGATAAAATTCCTAACTTCTGGCTATATTATTTAAATACAGCACACAAAAAACTCGCCAAAGAACTTCAAGAAATGGTTACCGATCCAACTAAAATTCCTGCATGGATGACCAAAAAGAGTTACCTTTCTTCTACCCAAAATAGTGACACAAATATTCCGAAAAACTATAGACCAATTACATATTCCAACAACATACAAACTGTTAACATCTATTTTAACAAGACAGACATATTTCTTCTTGAAGAAAACATACTACCACTTGAACAAAAAGGGTGCAAACGAGGCTGCTACGGATGTAAAGACCAATTACTTATTAATAGGATGATCCTGGAAAAACTGCTTCCGTGGAAAAAAAAAATAGTATTGCCTGGATAGATTATCGTAAAGCATTCGATAGTGTACCACATTCCTGGATCTTAAAGTCTTTAAGTATGTACAAAACATCACCCGTTATCATCAATTTCATCAAACAATGTATGTCGATATGAAAACTACACTTTACCTCAATCATAAAAATGGAACCTATAAGTCTGGCGAAATAAACATCAATAGAGAATATTTCAAGGTGACTCTTTGTCTCCTTTATTATTTTGCATATCACTTATAGCATTAACCAAATAACTTAACAAGACAGAATGCGGTTACAAAATAGCTCAAAAGAAAATAAACCATCTATTTTACATGGATGACTTAAAATTGTATGCTAGGAATGACAATGAGCTGGAAGGTCTTCTGCAAACTGTAAAATGCTTCAGTGAAGACATTGAATGAAATTCAATTTGGATAAATGTTTCTAAAGCTACAGTTTTACGAGGATCCTACAACAAACTTCCTCTATTAGTTTAGACCCTGCTGTAACAATAAAAGATTTAGAACAAGGAGAAGCTTATAAGTACCTAGGTAAAATGAGAGTGAAGGAATTCACCATAAGAAAATGAAAAAAATAGTGCGTAAAAGAGTACTATAGAAGGGGTATGACTGGTATTAAAAACTGAATTGAATTCTCAGAACAGAATTATGGCCATTAATAACCTTGCCATCCCAGTGGTCCAATATAGTTTCAACATCTTGAACTGGACTCTAAATGACATCAGACAAATGGATTCTAAAACAAAGAAAGCTTCTTTCTAAGTATAAGATGCATCATCCAAAGGGCTGATGTAGACCGTCTATACATACCCCGTAAAGAAGGTGGAAGAGGTCTTATTCAGCTAGAATTGTCATACAAGACAACAACTATTGGCTTACTAACTTACATGGAAACAACAAATGACTGGATGATAAAATTAGTGAAACAACATGAAAAACAGAAAGAAAAAATATTCAATAATAAAAGAAGGCAAAATACAAACAACATTTACATTTAGTAGATTCTGTAGTAAATCAAAACAGAAGCCAAGAACCAACTATTGCAAAAAGATATGAAAAAAAAAGCCAAGGATAAAGCCCTTGAACAGATGAAACAACGCTGGCAAGACAAACCTCTGCATGGCCAATATCCAGAACGTGCAAATAAACCCAATGTTGATAAAGTTAATACTCATCGATGGTTAAGCATCTGGATTAAAGTCTGAAACTGAAGGCTTTATTCTTGCAGCGCAAGACCAGAGTCTTTTCACTAGGAATTTTCAGGCAAATATCATACATAATAATGTGGATCCAAAATAAATACCAAAAACAATAGACCATCTAATCTCAGGATGTTCTATACTTGCCCCAAATGAATATAAAATCGTCACGATAGAGTGGGGCAATACTTACACTGGACAATGTGCAAACACTTTGGAAAATGTGTAAGCAAACACTTATGCCAGCGCCGGTTACAGAAATAGAAGATGTCACCATTCTATGGGATTATACCATCCACACAGACAGAAAAATTGAAGCAAATAGGCCGGACATTATTGTCAAAAACCAGAAAGAAAAAAAACTTGCCTACTAATTGATATGGTTTGTCCAGCGGATTGTAACATAGCAAAATCCAAGGAATTTGAAAAACTATCAAAATACAAAGACCTGGAAATTGAAATAGAAAAAATGTGGAAATTGAAAACAAGAATAATACCAGTGGTAATAGGTGCACTTGGAATTATAAAAATGGAACAAAACAACACATTGAAAGAATCCCTGAAACCCCAGCTTAAGAGACATACAGAAAATTGTCTTATTAAGTACAGCACACACACTAAGGAGAACTTTGTCTATGTAACGCTAGCAACTTCATCGGAGATAAAAAAAAAAAAAAAAAAAAAAAATTAACATGAAATGTGGCCATAACAACACACCACGACCTGCCTTAGGTCTTTCCGCAGACTTGGTAGGTAGTGTGTCCATAGCAGAAATCGAATGATGATAATAATAATAAAACTGAGACAGTAGAAAAGTTCAAACACACACACACACACACACACACACACACACACACACACACATATATATATATATATATATATATATATATATATATATATATATATACTGAACATTTGGACATTTTTACACATTTTATGTCCAGAAAAGAAAAATATTGTACAAAAATAAAAACAGAAATGAAAAACAATTGCAGAAAGAAAATGTAATTAAATTCTTAACTACACTTCCTTGTAAATCGTCTTTAATCTAACTCATGTGTGTATCTGTATCTATCTATCTATCTATCTATCTATCTATCTATATATATATATATATATATATATATATATATATATATATATATGACCACTTTGACATCACAATGGGATCACTAGACTCAGCTGAGTCTTCTGACCTTATAAGTCTTTTTATATTGTACAACCTCACAGCGTACCGTGAAATTAATATAACTGACATTGGTTTATACAGAGACGATGGATTTATGGTTATAAAGAACTCTGCTAACTTTAAAATAGATAAAATTAGAAAGATATTATATAAAGAATTTAAAAGCCTGAACTTAAAAATTACGGTGAGCACTAAATTAAAAAAAGGTAACTACCTTGATACAACCTTAGATTTAATGAAAAATGTATACATACCTTATAAATAAAACAATACCAATCCTTTATATATACACCCTAAATCTAATCATCCTCTATCTATAATTAAGCATATACCTTTATCTAACGGGAAAAAAGTAAGTACAAATTCAGCAAATGGGAAGATTTTCTATGAACATATTAATTTCTATAATAAAGCTCTAAAAGATAGTGGCCATAAAATCCCAAAACTAACTTACATAAAAAATGAAAATGGAAAGCATAGAAAAAACAGAAGTAGAAAAATAATTTGGTATACACCCCCATACAACCAAATGGTAAAGAACAAATTAGGACAAAAATTCCTTGCATTAATCTTTAAGCACTTTCCGAGAGATAGTAAACTAAGTACTATTTTCAATAGAAATACACTAAAATTAAGTTACAGCTGTACTGAAAACTTAGAAAAAATTATTAAGAAACATAGTGCTAATATCTTCAATAAACACGTAGACGAAAACCAAAGAAATTTAGACAATATAAAAATAAATTTAAAAAGAGAAGAAGATAAACAAAATTATGTAACTGTAGAAATCCTCTTAACTGTCCTCTACAAAATAAATGTCGCACGGAATCATTAGTATACCAATGCAATATCTCATCTATTGAGAATCTCGAAAACATAAAAATCTATATATGCTGCACAAGCCATGAGTTCAAAAAGAGGTTCAATCAACATCAAACTTCATTTAGGATAAATAAATACCGAAATCAGACATCCCTTTCGAAATATTTCTGGCATTTAAAAGAAACCAAAAAAACATCTACAGTAAAATGGAAATTAATAAGAAAAGCTAGAATATGTAGGTTATTAAATGACCCATGTCCTTTATTAACTATAATTAACTATATATTACTAAGTTTATAAAAAATAAAAATTTACTGAATCAAAGAAATGAAATAGTATTCATTGCTATAATTGTCAAAAATTTTCCTTAAATAATATTCAAAAACAAAATAAATTTTAAAAAATAAAAAAATTGGGTCTGGTAATATACATACTTATATTTGATATGAAAAAATAATTTTTAAATAATTTATGTAATTCTATTACATTTACTTGATTTAAAAAGAAATATAATCTATTAGTAATTAAGAATAAAAATAATATTTTAAATTGTAGTTAAATATAACGTATTCTAACCCAAACACTCCTTTTAGAAAGAATCTTTAAGTATACAAGTAAGAATTTAACGAAAAAAATGCCGAAAAACTTTTTGTCGTTAATAATAAATAAAAAACCCAAACGACCTGCGTTTCACGGATGTCAGAATTCGTTGAAAAATACACCCTTACCCCCCCTAAGCATAACTTCTTTTTCAAAGTAACTCATAATTAATACAACAATAGTTAATTAAAATGAACACGCTACCGCCCCTGTCTAAATGATCGGATTTCTCTGTATCCTTGGAAACAGCAAATTATGAATTTATATGTGCGTTTAAAACTCAGTAAATTTAAAAATAAGTTATTCCAAAATTCGCTTGAAGATGAAACAGAACTAATGCTTTTAATTTAGTGATGTAATTAAATTTGAAGTTTTTAGCTTAGGTTTTTGAAACATGGTTATTACTGTCAAGAAACCATATTTTCAATCAGGTAATTTATAATATTTATGCTATGTAAATTTAGATTGAGCACTGTTTTGTAAAAATAAAAACAAAAAATATCAATAAGAACACCGGATTATATATCTTACTGTTCTTTCTTTTTATTATATATATATATATATATATATATATATATATATATATATATATATACAAACATATGGCCTAACGATTGCGTTTAAGGATTAACAGACTGTCGCTGCTGGTTGTTGACCTCAATGTCCACTTTTATATTTACATATGCTTAATCTCTGATATAACTTTAAGTCATAAGTAATAGCATACCTTAAAATTATATTTTTAGTATATATAGATATATTTTGTGATGGAATATCTTGTATATGACTTAGTGTAGACATCATTATTTTTTGATCATGTCACTTTGCAGAATCGGCAAAAATCGGCAGAATTATGTCATCCTAGAAAAATGTAGAAAAACAATTAAAAGTTTATGTTGCTCATTTCGAGAGAAAAGGTCAATCCGGTCAATGAATTAAAAATGGCTGCATTGAAAAATCAAAACTAAAAACATCGAAACTGAGCTTGATTGTAGAAGGAAAATTTGTGATACATAATGAACAATTAAGGACGAGGACAGAACTAATTTCAACTTGAAATTAATTTCAACTCGGAATTAATTTCAACTCGGAATTAATTTCAAGTCGGAACTAATTTAAAGTTGGAATTAATTTCACCTCGGAATTAACTTCAATTCGGAACTAATTTCAACTCGATTTTAAAACCCTAACCCTTAGATCTGAGGTGAAATTAGTTCCGAGTTGAAATTAATTCCGAGTTGAAATCAATTCCGAGTAGAAATTAATTCTGAAAAATGTATCCTCGTCATTGTGGGTAACAAATTATTTTCCATCCTTCAACCCCTTTACCAAAGACGAAAGGTTGCCAGCCTCTCGCTAATCCATCGCCATTTTCATGCCAGATGTTTAGACGAGCTACATTCTTTAGTTCAGACATTCTCAGCTACGATCCATTATGCCACGTACACAGAGTTGAACCATTCTCATCGCTTTCGTATTCCATTGGTAAGTAAGAAGTTCGACCCAGACAGCTTCTTCCTCGGTGCTGGTACTTTTGGGAAGAAACTATATTGGGCATTTCGACGTGGTAAATATCCAAATTACTATGGGCTTCAACTCTTTCACTTTTTCCCCGAACAAAAGGTTATTGTTATAATGGAATGTTCCACTCTCCCTCTTACCTATTGTGGACTGACTATATCAGTAATATATGTAGTGTGCACAGGTCATACCAGGGACTGTCTGTCTATCTGACTGACTGGCTTCGGGAAGTGTTTGTCGATTCTCTGTCTTTCAGTAGTGTATTCTCTTTTACAATAAACCTCTCTTTCTTCCATCTACGCCCGTGTTTCTGTTCCCTCCACTTTGCCTGTTTGTAACCTTTTTAAGGATACAACAGTTATAAAGGCTAACTTTGTTTTCTTGTCTTCAATCTATGATAATACTATCAGCAGCTGATTTACTGCTTTTTAATGAGTGAATTTTTCAACAAATTCGATCTTTTTGTTTAAGTGTTTGTTATTAAAATAAGAGCATTTTAGTGATAGAATCGTAAGTCTATGGGTTGAAGCGGTGCTCGGTAAAAATGGCAGCGGTAAAAATGGCAATGGTAAAAATGGCAAAAGTGGATAAATAGGAAAAATGGCAATTCGACAGCAGAAAATTATGACCGTTCGAGAAGGATGGGTCTAAGCTCCCATCCCTCTAGTTTAAAATAGGGCTAAATACCCCCTCAATATTTAAAAAAAAATTTTTAAATAGATATTTACTCTAGTGGGGGGGGCCTCTTGTTTTAAATAGGGGCTAAGTTCCCGCTCCTAGTATTAAAACATTTTTTTCAATTTTCGATGTTGATTTTTAGAAGTTTTATTGGGGTGGGGGCGCTAGGTTCCTACTCCTAATTTCAGTAAAAGCACAAATCGTAGCGTGTTTAAGTGAATTTGATGACTATAATTAATTTTATAATTGATAGCTGACATTAGGATTATTTATATATATATATAAAATAAGTGCATTGGTGTATATATATATAAAATAAGTGTATTAGTGTATATATATATAAAATAAGTGTATTAGTTTATATATAAATATATAAGTGTATTAGTGTGTGTATATATATAAAATAAGTGTATTAGTGTGTATATATATATATATATCGATTCTCCCGTCGGGTTCGACGTATGAGGGTCAAGCAGATCAGTTTCCAGGAAACTGACAGCCCGACACCGGCACATGAGATTCGATTATAGGGGTGAAAGCCTCGTGCAGGACCATCCACACTTTTTGAAGGGCCGAACACAGAGACCTGGTGCACTACGTGCCACAAAGTCCCCAAACAACCCCCCTCAGGTTTTGAATTCAGAGTTGTTCTTCTCCTAGACCAGTTGATATAGAAACCAGTCTGCTATTTAACCCATAGCTGGAGGGAGAAGAAGAGGGATTCACACCTTTCCCAAGGGTATTAGCACGTAAGTGAATGTAATGGGTTCAACCTGGATTCGAACTCGGCTCTGCGATTCCACAATCCAAGCCGATATCCATTACCCCACCGTGCCTCCTCCTCTCTCTCTCTCTCTCTCTCTCTCTCTCTATATATATATATATATATATATATATATATATATATATATATATATATATATATATATATATATATATATAAAATATATATATATATATATAAAAATATATTGAGACACGTGTTGAAAAAACTTAAGACACGTGTTGAAATTAATAACAAGAATGTGTATTTTTCTTTTTCGTTATGTGAATTACAGATATTGGTATCGTGTGTGTTTTACATGTTACTGTCTCTTTTGTTTCTTCAAAAGTTTGTGCTTACTTATTTTGCTTGTTCCGAGAATTTCCTTGGTGAGGATAACGTTTGAGATCGTCCGTTTTCGATTTTCCGGAGGGATGAGGATACATGAGTGTTGGGCATTTTTGCTACTGCTCCTCTCCTGACTCTACTGTCATAACTGCCCCTCACTTGTAGAGGAAGGGTCGTTTTTCTAATCAGATTTTCGGATGATGAAATACCTATCTCATTTTTCATCATTGGTGGCAAGGTTGTTTTTAGGAGATGAAATATCTTTCCCATCTTTCATCATTGGTGGCAAGGTTGTTTTTAGGATGATGAAATGTTTTTCTCTTTATTTCAGGGATAATGAAGTATTCTCATTTTCTATCGTTATTGATGGCAATGTTATTTTTAGAACGATGAAATATCATCATTATGGATCACAACAAGCCCATAAAAACTTTTAAAATTTGTCCAATTGCAGTGGAATTTTGAGACGATATGAAATGGGTATTAAAGCATATTCTAAAGTCAACATTAGCTGCTTCAACTCGAATTTAGGTAAAAATAGCAGCGGTAAAAATGGCAACGGTAAAAATGGCAAAAAAATGGCAAAAGTGGATGAATAAGAAAAAATGGCAAAAGGAAAAAAATATAGATGAATATCTCACAATGAGTTTATTAAAATCTTGGATACAATACATAATGGAAAAACAAGAAGTTTGTCAAATTAAAAAGAATATTCAGCTAAAGCTCCCCACTCCCATGAGATTTTACTTTTTAGGCGATTACGTCTGAACACATTGAAAAACTTAGGAAAAAATCAATTATAGGTCCACTTGATGACGACTTCCGGTATTGAAATCAGAAACCGACATTAAGCGGTGTTTAACGGAAAACAGTTCCTCGTCAGTTTTGTACTGTTAGAGTTGGTTTTGTTTTTTTTTTAATTTCACTAGTTTGAACACGTGAGAATCAGTAATGCAGTCGAATAAAAAACAATATATTGGATACATTATTACTATTATTGCGTTTAATATATTTAAATTTTGTTACATTTCTATTTATAAAAAGCTATTAGATTATTTAAAAAATAGAATAAAGTATTTAAAAATGTTTTCAATATAAACTATTTAAAACGTATTTTCACACAAAAAGATAACATTCTAATTATAAAAAAGAATAAATAAACTATTTAAAAAATATTTTCTAAGAAAACATTCCTATTATAAAAAAGTTTTATTTGATTATTTGTAAGAAAAGACATTCCAATTAAATAAAAATGTTTTATTTGAATGGGATTCCTAACCTTCGCCTTTGCGATTTTTCCGATTCCGATATTAGTGTTGGAACGTTTATTTATTCTTCTTTCCCTATGCACAGTGTCCCCGCAGAACGTAGCTGATCATGGCTCTCCACAACTTCCTGTCCCTTGTAGCTTTTAATAATTTTTGTTTTTCTGTTATTTCGCTTAAACCATACCCGCCATCGATTTACTCAAGCTTACTAAAGTATATGTTGTTTTCCTCTATCCCGCTTGCCTTCAGTCTGTCTAGTGAGTATCAGATTTTCCAAGGCGTCCTTCCTTATTATGTGCCCTAGAAACTTCAACTGTCTCTTCCTGGTGTTAATTATTAATTTCCTTTTTTGTCACCATTTTCTCCAAAACTTCGTTGTTGCTCGCGTGCTCGGTCCATGGTATCTTCAAAATCCTTCTGTAGAACCACATCTCTGTTGCTTCAAGTCTCTTCTTCATCTTTGAAGAGATTGTCCAGCACTCAGTACTATACAGAAGGACATTTATCCTTTCGTAGTTTAGTATTCTTTTATTTGTTTCTGGCGAAGTTTTTTTTTTTTCCTATTTCTTAGTACTCTGCTTAGCTTTGTGAATGCATCTTGACTATCGCAATCTGGAGATGATGAAAAGGAGACAAAAAAAAACATGTCAAGACACGGAAAAGAATATAGGACACTATCAAGAATTATGAATCTTTAAAACTTAAAATCCTACTTAACACAACTTTTAACATCTGATTTAGCATACCACCCCGACTTTTGTGACGCCGCGCCTGTAGAGAAAGAGAGAGGTGGAAGTGGCATCATGTGGATAAGGCCCATTGTTTAAGTTTTCTCGATTGAGAAGATCACCGTTTATCTAACGTCCCATCTACTTGGCTTATACAAAGAAGAAAGACCTACGCAGCCAACGTAGAAACACGTCTCTTCACATCAGTGGGTTTTTTTTAATTCGCTTCTCAAGCCTGTATTGGAAATATACACGAACATAGACACAATAAACGCACGCACCAGTATATCTTTCTGGTCAGCCGTCGCTGGCTTCAAAGTTGTACAACGTTCCTTTTTATGTGATTAGTAAATGCGTGTAGAATATATAGTCACTTATGCTTAGTTTAGTCATTCACAAGATCACACTAGGTAAGCTATAAATAAGGCATGAACTCGTTATACGAACGAATAACCTGCGTGATGAGTGTAGCAATTTTAGCTCTACATCAGTTATAGTAGAACTTCAGTTCGCTACTCTTATACAGGAATAAAGTGTCGCTGCCGACATTGGAGTTTGAACACGGATCGCCAGAGAGCAAACACAGGCGATCCTATTATTAAATTAAGTAAACCACGTGACCATAGAGAAAACGGATGAGTAGGAATGAGCTTGGCGTCTAACTGATCGCCATTTCTAGTTTATCCTCTATTACTATACGGGTCGCTATTCTCTTCTCTGCACAATTCTCTATACGGATTACTGTTCGGTGGCTACTATTCGAGCGAGAATTATCGAGCAAGTGCTGTTAGTGCGAGAGATATTCGAAGGCATCTGACACCAGTATTGTTCAACAGCGTTACTATAGTTGTATCTGCGATTACAAAGTCTCTACTACAACGAGTATTACGAAAGTCACAACGAGTATTCGTTGACATCACAAAAGTCAGTCATTTCAGTGATATACCCTTTAGCGATCATGTATCTTGCAATCTATGACTGGGTAGACAGAAGATTTTCCTGCAGTAAATTGACATTGCTTTCTGTGGTAGTCTGGTTTACAACCAAGGCTATAGGACTTTGTTTGTCCTGCTATTCAACCTATAGTTGATGGTGGGGGGGGGGAGAAGAGATGATTTCATACCTTTCCCACTACTTATTCGGATTCCTATACGGTGGTCACATTTCGAGCGAGTATTATCAAGCAAGTGTTATTAGTGTAAGGGCTATTCGAAGGCGTCTAACACCAGCATTGTTCAACGGCGGACTATAGTTGTATCTGAGATTACAAAGTCTCTACTACAACCAGTGTTGCATCACTTACGCGCAATTATCCCAAGGAAAGGTAAGAATCCATCTTTTCTCCACTGTTATAGGTTTAATAGCAAGACAGACTAATTGGCAACTATTCTACTACAGAGATAAACTGCAACCTACTGCAGGGAAAAATCTTGTCTCTAGTCAGTTATGCATCGAAAGAGACATGATCATATGGGACTTAACTGATTGACTGAATACAAATCTCAAGAGCCACTCATGGTAGAAGGTTAATAAAAAGATGCTGTATTGTTGTTTTTTTTTGTTTTTTACAATGATATTCACTCTATACCAGGCCGAAGAGCCACTCGAGGTAGATGGTTGCTGAAAGATATTCTATTTTTGTTCTTTACAATGATGTTTACTCTGTACCAGGCCGAAGAGCCACTCGATGTAAAGGATTACTAAAAGATGTTTTTTTGTTTTTTTACAATGATATTCACTCTGTACAACGCCGAAGAGCCACTCTATGTAGAGTGTTACTAAAAGATGTATTTTTGTTTTTTTACAATGATGTTTACTCTGTACCAGGCCGAAAAACCACTAGAGATTGAGGGTTGCTAAAAGATATTGTATTTTTGTTCGTTAAAATGATGTTCACTCTGTACCAGGCTGAAGAGCCACTCGGGGTAGGGATTTACAGAACATGAGGTACAGTTTATTGGGATATGTGATGAAGATAACGGTTGACAATCGATAATGGTGAAATATGTTATTACTTTCCGAACAACATTATAGGTAGATAGACAGATAGATAGAGTGTAGACATAGGGATCAACACAGCATGGTGACTGTCAGTTTTACACTTCAGTGGGTTATGTCATGTTTTTTTTTTTTTTTTTTTTGGTTTATTTTAATATCGTTTCCTTTCGCTTCAGTTTGGGCTGTCATTTCCTTTTTTAATTATGAATATGAAATTTGATGTTGGTAATATTTTGTTTCTTTTGCTTGTTTTATGGTTAATGCTTCTTGTATTTGTAACCGTATTTTACTGTTCATGAGATGCGTTATTTTTGTGTTATTGTTAAGGATTTGTTGGATTTATTGTTGTGTTTTGTTTTGCTGGTTGGTGATATGCGATTTAAATCAATTATTACCGAACAAATGGAAAAGTTAATCGCCATGTCGTGGTTATGTAACCAATGTATGTGCTGTTTGATTTATTTATATTAAAGAGACATTGTCCAAGTAGGAAAGCGAATTCATAGACAACATTGCTTTGCTGAAGGTCTTTTTTTTTTTTCGTATTCTTAGTGCTAATCAAGTTAGAGGTTTTTAGATTTATCTACAAGCTCAACATTGCTTATCTTGTGTGATCGTATGGGAACCGATTTTTGAACGTGATATGGCCGTATCCTCCTCCTACACCCATTAACTATACCTACCATCTAAATGCAGTATTAACCATACTACCCTCTAACTACAACATTAATCCAGCATTAATCATACTTAATCTCTAAGGAGGAGACACGGAGTAATGGATAGCGGCTCGGATTGAAAAATCGGAGAGTCGAGTTCGAATTGGTATAATGAATAATGGGTTGGAATTTTTAATCGGAAAGCCGAGTACCATTGTCAGTTGAGTTCGTTATATTTTCTGGCTTTAAATAACCTGCAATGAGTTGATAGGCTGTAGAAAATGAATCAGCCATTTAGAGGGTAGTTATAGTTATGCTTTGCTTTGGGTGAAATGATTTAAAACAAAATATACACTTGATTCGGTGCAATAATGGGTAACGGCTCGGATCGAGGAATCGGAGATCCGAGTTCGAATTCCAGTCGGAATACGTGCTAATACTCTTGGGAAAGATATGAATCCTCTTTTCCTCCCCACTCCCCACTGCTATGTGTAAATAGCAGGACAGATTGGGTTCTGTAGCCTTGGGTGGCAACCGGTTTAGGAGAAGGAATTGAATTGAAAACCGGCCTGGAGAAGATTGGGCTCTGTCAGGCTATCTTGCCCAAGAAAGACCAATTTTACTGCGATACATGTGGTGATCCTAAGACCTTACGGGATAAAAATAAAATGTTTAATACTGTATTTAAAGGGTAGGTATGGTTAATGCTGTATTTAAAGGGTAGGTTTGGTTTGGGGACGTGGATGACTGCTTTGGGGATATTTTAGAGAAATACAGAAACTTGTGAGTTTAATGGTCCTTATTGGGCTCCTGCTTTGTGCTGTTTTATTTTTCCACGGATATCAGTCAGTTAGTTATGTGCCATACGTGATACACATGTGACTGACAAGGCAGATTTTTTCTCGCAGTAGGTTGCCATTTCTTTCTTTCTGGTTGACCATTTGCGTCCAAGGCTATTGCAGGTTATTTACCCATAGCTGGGGAGAAGAAGAAGATTCATAACTTTTCCCAACTTTTTGTAAGTGAATGCAATGGATTCGACTGTAATTCCTCAATCCGAGCCGCTATCCATTACTCCACCTCGGATATAACTGGTTGTATTCGACAATGATTTCATTTATTATCTTATTTTTGCTTTATTAGCTGTGAGGTTTATTAACATGTATTTTTAATGTTATCGGTAGTGTTTCTATGTAGATTTTTTTTACCATTGTGTTTTGTCTGTTAAGATGATTCGTAGTTATTGTTTTTTGGGGTTTTTTTCTGTGTCTGACATAGGTATTTCTTTTGTGGGCAAGTCTAATTGTAATATTATCGTTTCGCGTCGTTCTTTAGTTGTATTTATTCATGCTTTGGCTAGAGGTGACTTTTGTTTTTATTAGTTGTAACCGCTCTTTATACGGTCGGCTTTTATTAATTCCGGTAAATTTGAGTGTATTTGTATTTAATTATATATAGTGAACACTCCCGTCGATTTCGACATATGAGGGTTCAACATTTTGGCTTAGAATTAAACCGCTCAATTACCTAGACAGATGGTTTGATTATCGTGGTAAAGGATTGTGTAGAACCAGCCATATTTTTAGGAAAAGCTAATAGCAGAGAAATTATGCACAATGTGGCACGAAATTTCCAAACAGGTTTAAATTCAAAGTTTTCTCTTCTGCTAGACTGGCCTAAGCAAAAAGCAAGCCAGTATAGTCTGTCGTGCTATTTAAAGCAGGTGATGCCTCCACACACACACATATATATATATATATATATATATATATATATATATATATATAAGGACCATTAACCTCATCACAAATTGCTTTATCTCTGTACAATATATATATATATATATATATATATATATATATATATATATATATATATATATATATTATATATATATATATATATATATATCATCACAAATTGCTTTATCTCTGTACAATATATATATATATATATATATATATATATATATATATATATATATATATATATATATATTATATATATATATATATATATATATATATATATATATATATATATATATATATATATATATATAAGATGAAACAGGCTTGATGGGCTTGAAGATGAAACGGGACTAAACACCTCAATTCAACTTAATTTTACTAATTATTTGGATGGTTTCGGTTCTCGTTTTTGAAACATGAGAACTCTTATGTAGCGAATGAATCATATTTTTAAACAAAACTTTTGGAAGTAAAGTCTGATGATCCAGAGCCCTTTAAAAGAGTTGTGGTGAAATAACTTATTACATGGAACCTTAAAGTGATATGCTTTTATTCAAACATATTTGCTCTGAATTTACATTGAGCTCGCTGGATATCATCCTCCTTGGGTCTACCCATAAGGATTACCTAGTTTTGCATAAACTATATATATATATATATATATATATATATATATATACGTTTTATACCAGTTTGTGTTTGGAAGGGATATATCCGAAGAGGATATAAATCCAGGGAGAGCTCAATGTAGATTACAGAGCATTACAATGATAAGAAGATTGACGGAAAAAAACGGTATCGGCCAAAGTTACATACAAACCAATATTAAAATCTAAAAAGTGTAGAGTAAATTTTTAGTTGAGGAAACCGACTACTACCAACCACTAATCTCTCAGCTCTCTCTTTACCCAACCTCTCTCTCTCACCTTCCCTCCCCACTACTAATCTAAAGAGTCCGTCCAGTGTACTCTCTCCATTCGCGGAGCAGGTTTTCGTTCTGATGAGATGAACATCTCGGTGTTCACGAAATAAAAATTATAAACGAAATGGATCATTAAAGTCTCCGTCTTCTTGTCATATGTATATATATATTTGTGTGTGTTTGTGTGTGTGCTTGTGTGTGTGTGTGCGTGTGTGTGTGTGTGTGTGTGTGTGCGCGCGTGTGTGTGTGTGTGCGTGTGTGTGTGTCTTGTTGTATCTTTTCTCTCTTCTTTTCTCTCGCTCTTTGTGTTGTTGTATCTTCTCTCTCTACTCCCTTTATCTTAACTATTTTATTCACGTTGATATATATATCTAACTAGACAGTGGGGTCGCTCTCTCCCTCCACTGGGAGACGTTGCAGTCACAAAAGTAACACATCTACATTGTATATTGGTTTACACTTGACTCCCCGAAAAAAAATTTCCCTATCATTCCCACGCTAGTTCAGCCAATCAAATTCGAATTCCTTTGTTTTGTACTGTATCTGACCTCAAAGGTCAGACTGAGGAAGTCAGAGCAGAAATACACTTCTCTAAAAAGTATATGCTGCTAAAATATTATTTAACAGTGTATGTGTGTGCGTGTGCGTGTGTATGTATGTGTGTGTGCTAAGCCGGCATCGAGGTTTTTCTACTTTCTCCGAAATACCAGGTGAAACCACAATGTTTTCCTTCGTTTACACCCACCTGTTTCGCCGCTATAATCCTATATAATATATATTCATATTTTCGGCAGTGCCAGCGTGATAGTTCCAAATACAACAAACGCCACTTTATGTCTGCTCGGAATAACTATGAGCGTAAACCTCAAAGACGCTAAATCTTTGTTTGCTGACAGAATGTGGCACTGCATAGCCTCTAACAAGTTTGATTCTTCTGCCTGCTGGCAGCCATGGAATAGAGTGTTAAAGAAGTATAAGTCTTCTATCCCTTCTCTCCTCCACTCATTTTGGGCTGTTAGTATCTTTTGCTGATAACGCAAAATGTTTTGCTCGTAAATTCTCTTCCAGTTTTACTCTTGACTTAACTGTAGTCTGTTCCTTCAAATTATCGCTTTATTAGTTCTCTACCTAGTTTTAGCAAACTACTAGAGGCATCTCACTTTGCAGGGTTTTCTTTCACATAAGCATATGACTTTTGCTTCTCTAGGTCAACTAGATGTTGTATTAACGATTATCGCTGAAAGATTTTGTCAAGCTTACGATAAGAATGATAAAGAAATGCTTTAGATATCACGAAGGCATTTGACAAGCTGGTTTTCTTCGCAAGTTGAAAGGTTATGGTATTTCTGTACGGATTTTGAACTGATTCAATATTTCTTATAAAATCGCGTAATGAAAATTATCTTGAACGGCCACTCTTCTAGATCTTTTTGATTCGATACAGGTGTCCCCCAGGTGGTCTATCATTAAAACTACATTGTTCCTCATTTTCATCAATGACCTTCCATATGTCATTAGTTCTTAACTGAGTATCTTTGCTGATGACACAGCTACTTACAACTGTCTTAATCGTAAGTCTGATCAGTTCAATAAGGTAAAATTGACAGGTGATCTCAAAAATGACTTACACTCTGTTGTTAAATGGGGCAAGGAATGGCTTCTTAATATTAATATACCGAAAATGAAGCTGCTCTCTTTTAATCGTCTGGGGGAACCTTTTTAGCCATCCATCAGGAAGGTAGATGCTAACCTCCAGGAGAGTGGCTCATTGCACCTTCTCAGTATAACGTTTTTCCGCTGACATACAGTCGAAAGATTATATAAGATCAATTGCTAGGTTTGCTACGAGGAAAGCTGGTTCACTGTGTCGTCCGAGACAATTTTTCTTGCCAGAATATATCTTACGCTAGCAGCATGGCCCGGCGTTGCCCGTGCTTGATTCAAAAATCGTACGACTCATACACCAATCGCTATCACTTGACTTAAAATATTTTTGCCCTTCCTTGCTTTTAAAAGAGTGCCCTTTGCCGTGCTCATGTTGCTACATGCCTTACTTCTTGCCTATCTCACACTGAGAATTTTTTCTAAGCTCTATACTAAACATTAAATCTGTTACGAAATAAGAACTATACAAAATGAACGCAAAACGGTCAGCTTAAAAAAAAAAAGGACTCGTAACTGGAAAACCGAATGAAAAAAAGAATGTTAACAACAAATACTTTTTCACACCAACCCAGTTCTGCGGAATCAGAATCAACGTTGAGTTTAAGCAATCGAATGAGCCAATTGGAGTAAAGTGCCATGCAGATTTAAATTTTTCCCACTTGTGACGAATGCAGCTATCGATTTTTTATGCATGCTAGCATGCTAGTTAACATTCGACTGTCAACTGTTGGCTCTTACGCTGGCCAATAGAATCTTCCTGCCTATTCGTGGCAGCCAGCTATATACTCTTACTCTGGCTAGTACAAAATGGCTGCAAACTACATGAAAACTGACGCAGAAGCATAAAAAAATAGATTATTTCCACTATCGATGGGAGTTGGGAAATGCAAAGTCGGTCTTGGCCTTCACGCTAACTTGGAGCATGTGCATGTAAACCTTGGTACAAATCCGTCGAAAATTGCGGGCGTACATTCGATACACACACACACACACACACACACACACACACACACACACACACACACACATCCAGCCTTTTATAGATAGAGATATTTACTTAATCTGTTTTTCATACTTATATGTCTACCATTCATCCATGCAATGAATATTGCTGCCATATCTGGTCTGATGCTTCACCTATGTATATAGAGATCTTTGGTAAAGTCCAAATAAGAATCTGCAATGTTAGTGGTCCTGACCTGGCATCTAAGCTTCATTCACTTTCGCACCGCCGTAATGTATCTTCCATGTGCCTTTTCTGTAAATATTTTCTTGGTAATTGTTCTAAAAAAGATCCTCTTTGGTACCCAGACTTTTATGAATTTAAGCGCAGTACTAGATTGGCGACAGGATCTCGCCATTTTACGGTTGAAATGGCCTAGGGATAACCGTAAGTTCTATGCTAACAGTTTCTTATGCGATAACAACAAAGATGAGGACAATAGTCCGAATATATATATATATGTAAATAATGATAACTCCACATCCCAAAAATTCAGACAGAAAGTAGCAGTTTTTTCTCTTATGCATCTCGCTTGAGTAAGTCTCTTCTGGATTCTTGCTTTCCAGTCAAATTTGATCTTCAAATGTTTAAATGAAATGTCGATCGTTATCTTTTTAATTCCTGTTCTTTGATTGTTCTCTCTCACATATGCTTGGCCACAAAAATCTCCTTAGCCGGCCAAGCATAGAAATGAATATAATATGGGAACCAGTAAGAAAGTGTGCCAGAGAAAGGCAATAATAGCAATGAAAATTGCAATATGATATGAGCTATGGTAAAAAAAAAATGTAATGATAAGAGCAAAAATTAGAATATGAGCACAGGTAAAAAATGATTACTGAAGACATTATTTTTATAATCCCAGAAATTCATACTTAGATGATATATATATATATATATATATATATATATATATATATATATATATATATATATATATATATATATATATGCATAACTAAATATACATCTTTTTATATATCACAAAAATTTTAGATGACAAATTAGGAAAAGTTTACGTGAGTTTCATTTCATCCTTTTGGACTTACGTTTACGTGATGCTACTACGCATGCGCCCGAAGGAAAGGGAGACGCTGAGAATTTAAAATTTAAAATATTTTTTTTAATATGAGTTTTGAGTATATTATCTAGTCGATTTCATTTCGATTCTTTTTACAATATATAAATCCACTTCTTTCTCCAGCTATGGGTAATATGCAGGACCGACTGGGTTCTATAGCCTTGGATGGCAACTGGTCTAAGAGAAGGACAACTCTGAATTCAAAACCTGCGGATGGTTGCTTGGAGACCTTATGACACGTAGTGCACCAGGTCTCTGTAATCGGCATTTCAAAAAGTGTGGTTGGTTCTACACAAAACCTTCACCACTATAATCAAATCATATGTGCTGGTGTCTGGCTGTCGGTTCCTAGGAACAGAGCTGCTTGACCTCATACATCGAATACGACGGGAGAGCCACCATTATATATATATATATATATATATATATATATATATATATATATATATATATATATTATATATATTCCAGACTAAGCTTACTGAGTGTAGCTGACAACCATTCTAAAAATAAGATTAAAAAAAAAAAAGTAGTTAGGCGTCCAAGTGTAGCAACTCCCCGGAAAAAAAGGTATATGCTACCAGATCCGGATTAAACTATTGCGTGTCCTGTAATATGTTATTAAGACGCCCTAAATTTAAGCAATAAAGTAGGCATAAATATTGAATCATAAATTATTTACTAGCATTGTGATACAACTTATAAAAGCGCTAAATACTTAACTTCTATCAACATGAACAAACTCGGAAAATATATGAGACGAACGATTCCAACGAAATGGTTGAGTAGATTCAACGGCTTCTATATAATGTTACCTGAAATAATAAATAATTAAAGGTGTATCTCTACCGATGTGTAAACGTTATCATTGCCGGATCGTAGGATGCCGATTTCACTGGACAGGTTGAAATTATTTAACGCGGGGCCTTCAAAAATGCGTCCTATTTTGAGTCTTTCTATACATCGGGTACAGTTTAGTATGTTGACATTATCCATTAATGTTTTTGATATGTCGAATAAATAATAATAGCTAGCCACTCATATTCGAGTATACCCGTCTACTAGGGCGACCAGCCAATCCCTATTGCAGACACTCACTCAGGCACATTTGTGTTTATTCAACACCCACAGAGACAACATGTGGTTTATACTGCAGCTATGCTGAGCAGACCTTAGTTACAGTTTCTGGGAGAGAGTGTGTATTCTAGCGTGATCAACAATTTGAACAAGGCCAGCATGCTCAAGCCCTCAGTTTGTGACTTTTGGCTTTGTGCTAGCACAGCTATCGACGGCCCTCAAGAGTTCCGTTTACCCAATTTCAATCACAAGGCTTGCGTCAACCTGCGGTATTCTTTTCAGGCAATTTCCAAAGGAGTCCTATGCTAGGATCGACCTCAATACATTCCGATATCACGAGGAAGTCTCCTTCCTGACAAATCGAACATGGTGTGATTCGAACCCTGGTCTCATGGTCAGAAAGTGAATAGCCGCGTGTCCATATTATATGTTGAATATTACTGTCATACGGACAGCATATGGTTCTTGATAATGACGAATACAGCCGAAAGTACATGAACAAAAACAACTGAACAAATATGAATTTCGGACATTTTATCTACACTTTCGATTCTGATATAAAACATCGTATTGTAAAATGTGTGTTGTAATGGATATCGGCTCAGAATGTGAACTCAAGGAGCCGAGTTCGAATCCCAGTCCAGTTCGTTATATTAACTTACGCACATATACCCTTGAGAAAGGTATGAATCCATCTCTTCTCCCACAACTATGGGTTGAATAACAGGACTGGGTTCTTTAGCCTTGGGTTGGCAACCAGTCTACCGAAGAAAGAAATGGCAACCTACTGCGGGAAAAAAACTCTTGCCTCGTCAGTCACATATCAAAATATACATGAACAGCCAAGCATGTATCACGTATGCCACTGACTGAATGTAAAATTGAAAAAATGCAATAAAAATTTGACTGCTTGTTGGGTGAATTTAATCGAACTGGTTTATACATATGTATATATATATATATATATATATATATATATATATATATATATATATATATATATATATATATATATATATATATATATATATATATATATATATATATATATATATATATATATATATATATATATATATATATATATATATATATATATATATATATATATATAATCATATATATATATATATATATATATATATATATATATATATATATATATATATATATATATAAAAGATGGCCCAACTTCTTGTTGGGGTGAATTTAATCGAACTGGTTTTTATATATATATATATATATATATATATATATATATATAATGAAAGATGGTCCACGTAAGTTTCTTATATGTAGATTTAATAGGCCGGTTAATAAAATTCAAGGAATAAAACAACAAAATGATAAAAATATATATATATATATCAAATAAAAAGTTTCTATTCTATATTTACTTATAAAATTCAAGAATATTTATAAAATTTTAAAACTATTCTATATTACTATATGTGTTTATGTTTTATGTATGTATGTATGTGTGTATGTATGTATGTATTGGCGCCTGTGTGTGTGAAGGCTTTATGTTGAGTCAGCATCGGCAGGTTAATCGCGATGGAGAAGGTTTGTTTGGCGTCGGCCGCGCTTCCGTATTATTAATACAAAATATTAAATTTCATATATCTACTTTTATTATTCGCTTCAAACTAAACATGTAAACTGAATGGTAATCAGCACCGAAGAAAGAAAGAAAATCTGGAGAAAATTAAGAGGGAAGAAAAAAAAAACGATTAACGACAAGAAAAACATAAGAGAACTAAGAGGAAATGAAATATTCTCGGTAAATAACTTTCTGCTCTTTGGGTCAAGTTTCATGCGCAAAGGGGATCGGTCAGTGAAGTGTTCACTTACTGGGCATTAGTTACAAGTCACACGAGAATTGTGTACTCGAGGTGAATTGGGGAAAAGAAGTCATTTGTGTATCGGGGACGATGCCGTTGTAAGGGATACGGAAGAACACACACGCCGTTAAGGTGATGACTATTTACAGATCTCGAAGAAAAAAAACGCGGGGACGGTGGCAGACAACTGTGTTTGTAATAAGTTGCGGAAACAAAACAAAAAAATACGCAAATGCAGCAACCTGCAATCGTCATAAATATTATTTATTTTTAATTAAACATCTCTTCCCCAAGTACGACCCGTCAAAATTCCATGAAGAACCTTCACGCTTTCGAAACCTTATTTTATGAAAACCAATGTTGCAATAAGCAAATGTTTACCAGTGATCGCTGATTTGATCCGAACCTATGCTTAGGAAGTTACCACGAAATGTGTCATACCAACCAGTCAGAGTAATATTACAGGAATATTCGGGTAAAATTAGTTTTGGAATACTTTTTTTTTTATATATCAGTGCCCGTTGTTATAGCCAAAGGTGCATTTCAAAACCTAAGCAGAGTACAAATAAATAGGCAAATTTCGCTAGAAACAAAGAAAAGAGCACTAAATTGCTATGTGATATATGGCATTGAAAACTGGACAATCTCCTCTAACATAAAGAAGTGACTTGAAGCAATAAAAATGTGGTTTTACAGAAGGATGCTGAGGATACCATGGACCGAACACGTGAGTGACGACGACGAAATGTAAACAAAAAGGGAACTTATACTTAACATCAGTTGAGTTTTCTAGGGCATATAATGAGGAAGCGGAGCTTGGAAAATTTGATACAGACAGGGAAAAAGAAGCTGTTCAAAAACTAAATTTGAATTTAATACATTTTCTAAAAAGTAAGCAGTTAAAAAAGTTAATTTTAATATACTTTTCCGTTAAAAAATAAACAAGCAGTCCAAAAAAAATTGAATTAATATGCTTTTCTTTAAAAAAAAAAAAAAAAAAAAAAAAAAAAAAAAAGAGAAGCTGTTCAAAAAATTAAATTTAAATTTAATATGTTTTTCCAAAAGACAGAATGAATGGTTGTCTGCAAAAGAGAAATCTCAAAATATACGCTACATATTGGGGATGTCAAAATCAAGCAGGAGCTGAAATTTAGCTATTCTCAGATGACTAAATGAAGTGGTGAAGTAACAGATGACGGAATGAGTAATTGATTCATTTATTAAACTTTTGCAGGTTATTTGGATTGTAAGACGTTTTGGAGGAAAATAATGGTTTAGTGATACAAGTTCTACTATTTAACACATAGCTGGGGTGAGAAAAGATGGATTCATACCTCTCCTAGTGGTATTTGTACATAAGCGAATTCGACTGGAATTGAAACACGGAATGAATGCATGTCAGCAAAAGAGGTAGTTCAAAGTGTGAGTTACATATTGGGAATGTCAGAATAAAGCATTGACCATTCCCAAATAGCTAAATTTATGTCCCTGCTTGAAGTAATGAAATAAATAATCCTTTTGCACTAATGCAGGTGTCTCCCAGGGCTCCATCCTTAGTCCTACTTTGTCTTTAATTATCATTAACGACCTTCCCGATGCCAACAGCTCTCAACTCGGCAACTATGCGGATGACACAACCATTTGTCCCGATAATGAGTCTGGTCGGTCCGATAAGGTCAAATTGGAGGCTGAAAGTCAAAAACCGACTTGCAATTTGTTTTTAACTGGGGCAAAAGATGACTCATTAATTATATCGTCTCCAAAGTTAAACTGCTATTAAATATCTGAGAGAATCCTCACAAACAACTTATACATATGAGAACTATCCCACGAACGCAGGTGTTCCCCAAGGCTCCATCCTTGGCCCCACTCTATTCCTTATTTTCATCAACGACCTTCCTGACGCCATAGATTCCCAAGTTGGCATCTACGCGGACGACACTACAATTTACTCCTGCCTCAAAAACAAATCTAGTGTCGCTGACAAAAATAACCTAACCGTGCGTCTTGAAATGGACCTCCAATCGGTTGTTAATTGGGGCAAGAATTGACTGGTCAACTTTAACGCCTCAAAAACTAAACTACTCTCTATTAATCACCATAGAGATCCTTCCCTTCCCCCCATTAGAATATCTGATAGTCAACTTCTTGAGAGCAACGCCCTGCGTCTGCTCGGTCTCACGTTGACTGCTGACCTGAGATGGAACAAATACATTGAGTCAATTGCTTCGTCCACCGCGAGGAAAGTTGGCTCTCTGTGCCGCGCCAGGAAATTTTTCTTGCCTGAATCGAACTTCAAATATACAAATCAACCATTCGCCCTTGCATGGAGTATTGCTGCCATATATGGTCTGGAGCACCTTCTGTTTACCTCGGAGTTCTTGACAAGATCCAGAGACGGATATGTAATATAATTGGCCCTGATCTGGCATCTCGTCTACAGTTGCTCTCTCACAGACGCTCCGTCGCCTCTCTGTCTTTTCTACAAATACTTTCATGGTAATTGCTCCGATGAGCTGCTTTCACTGGTTCCCAGACTCCATGAATTCAAGCGCCCTACGAAGCTGGCATCCCGCTCTCACCCTTTCACTGTAGAAACTTTTAAATGTAGCCGTCTCTTCTACTCCAATAGCTTCATGCCTCGCACCTCCCGCCTGTGGAACACCCTTCCCAATTACTGTTTCCCTGAGAGCTATAATCTCCAACTATTCAAATGTAATGTCAATCGACACCTCCAGTTACCTTGATCTATCCACTATCCCTCTCCTCATCCTTTCTTCTATCACTCCTATCTGCTCTCGCTCCAAATCTTCTGCAACCCCCTGCATCCTAGTGGCTTTACGCCTTGCTCGGGGCGTAATGAAAAAAAAAAAGACTACACAGAGACTTTGAGGTATTAAGGTGGCTGTAGTAAGAATGATAAGAATTTTTTTTATTTTCTTAATGTAAGGAATACTGTGGTTTATTTGTGTCAGTAATCGTAGCTAGCTATTTAAGATAAATTGCAGATTAACCTTCCCTATTTCCCCTTTTGGTCTAATGCCACATTTTGTATTATTCAAAATAGATATTACGTTTCTTCTATTAGCATGGCTGATGCTAACCTGCAGGAGAGTGAATCGTTCCACCTTCTCGGGCTAACGTTCTCGGCTGACATGAAGTGAAAAGTCTATATTGAATTCATTGCTAGGTCAGCTACTAAGAATGTTGGTTCACTGTTTGTGCTAGGCAATTTTTATCTCCTGAATCTATCTTACATATCTATAAGTATACCATTCGTCCATGCTTAGAATATTGCTGTCACATAAGGCCTGGTGCTCCGGCTATATATCTAGAGATCCTTGATAAAATCCAAAGAAGAATTATCAATATCCTGATCTGGCGTCTCGGCTTCAGTCATTATGCCATCCGCGTAAAGTTGCCACCCTGTGGATTTTCTGTAAAGACTTTCATGGCAACCGTTCGGATGAAGACTACCCCATTTTACCTAGACTTTATGAATTTAAGCGCAGTACTAGACTGGCTACAAGGTCTCACCAATTTACAGTTGAGGTGCCTAAGTAGGTTCTATGCTAAAAGTTTCTTTTCTCGTACTTCTCGCTTGTGGAACTCCTTCCCGGTTCCATGCTTTCCAACCAAAATTCTGCAGGAATTTAAATGCAATGTCAATCGCTTTCGACTCTCCTCCTGATTACTCTTCTTTGATTCTTCCTCCTTAATAAAGTTTATGTTTTCGAATTATTCTACACCCAGTAAACCCCCTTGTGTCTTAGTGGCTTTACTGCCTTTCTTGGGGTGAAATAGATTTAAAAAAAAAAAAAGTACTTCGCCGGTAGGGAAAAAAAAACGAATGAAATAATTTTATCATGCCGGCACTTTTATTTTGGTATTCAATATTAGCGTTCAAGAACGAGCTGTAAACGAAAGAAAAAATATTGTGAATACTGGATGTATCGCTAAGTAAATGTATGAAAAAATATAAACTTCTAGTTCATTCTCTGCGTAAAAAATCGAGATCACTTTGTTCAAAATTCGAAACATTACTGGACTGAAAAGCGCTGCATGTAGGTAGAGGAAAACCTGGTCAGATTTTTCATGCGTGCACGGGTTTCTAAGAACACTACAACGTTGATTTTCAGATGCGTGAATTTCAAGCTTAGCTGGATGTGTCGCCGTCTCTCCCCAATGGAATTTCACCTCTGGGTTGATCTGCTCAAATAAATGAAGCTCACTTATCTCCCTCCTGTCAGTGTTAATTATCTTTACACTGGCCAGGTGCAATGACGAGATAACAGTCCAGTCACAAACGCATGGGCATTAGTCCCCAAAGCTTTACCTTGTAACATTTACACTTTTTGGTAAAATCATTTTATTTTTTGGGATCCAACTATACTCCATTTTATAAACTTTTACATTCGACAATGCCAGGGCCCATCCTTGGCAAGACGATAAACCCCATCCACGTCCTGGGTAAGACGATAAACTCAATCTAAAAGCAAGCCTTTGACCAGGTGGTTTTGAGGAGCGTGGAACCCCCTCTTATAACTGGTGTTCCCAGGTCCACCCTGACTCAGGGTTGCAGTACCTGTTAGGGCCCCAGCTATGATCAAATAAATGACCCCCAAACTGGGGTCAAAACACCATAAAAGTGTAAAAATAGGTTTTAATACCAGCAATACATTTTTGTAAAAGCTTATTTCCAGCAATGGATTTTTGAAGAAAAATTATTACCAGCAATATATTTAAAAAAAATATTACCAGCAATAAAAAATTTTGTCGATATTAAATAACCCATTGAGGTTGATATGCCATAAAACAAACCAAACCAAACCAAACCAATGCCAGGGCAATTGCGGAATTAGCATAAAATTGTTGTTGATTAAATATTAGTTATAGTTATGTATTTCTTTACGATAGTGGCTTGGAGTTTAAATCATTGTTATTGAATAACATTGTTATAATTTTTTCCATCTCTAATTTGAGTTAGAATAAATTAAATAAAATGAGAAAAAAGATCATAGATTATATCGGCGATGAAAACGGAATCGGAGAGCCGGGTTCAAATCGAGGTCTGGCTTATCGTTTTCACTTTTGTGCAAATGCCCTAGGAAAAATAAGGATTAATCTCTTCTCCCCTACTATGGATTGAATAGCAGGGTAGACCGCGCTCTCTGACTTTTAGTAGCATTTTAAGAATTAGTTTAAGAATTTTAAGAGAAGAAAAACTACAAATTCCAAATTGTAGGAAAATTTTCTTGTCAGAATATATCTTACATATTTATAAGTCTACCATTCGTCCTTGCTTTGCATATTGGTGTCACATCTGATCTGGCGCTCCTGATATATATTTAGAGATTGTTGATAAAATCAAAATAAGAATCTGCAATGTCATTCGTTCTAACCTGGCATCTCGGCTTCAGTCACTTTCCTACCACCATAACGTAAGTTCCTTTCTTTAGTATAAATACTTTCATGGTAATTGTTCTGATGAACTTTTCTTTATAGTAATGTGGCCATTTTTTATTCCCCACCCACAGACAAATTATACATATGTGAACTAGTTAAGAGTGCATAGAGACTTGAGGTATTATGGTGACTGTAGTAAGAATGGTAAGTAAGGATGTTTTGTTTTGTTTTTATGTAAGGAAAACTGTGGTATGTTTGAGTCAGTAATCGTAGCTTAAGATAAGATCAAGCTTCCTCTATCCCCCATTTGACCTTATGCCATATTTTTGTATTATTCAAAATAGAGATTACTCTTCTCCATGATACCTAGACTCTATGAAATTAAGCGTAGTACTATATTGATAGCAAGATCTCATCAATTGACAGCTGAAATGACTAGAGGTCACCGTAAGTTCTATGCTAACATTTTATTTGATCTTCAAAAATTGAAATGCAATGTCAATCGTTATCTTCTATCTTCTTGATTACTCTTCTATTTTTCTTGCTCCTTAATAACGTTTCTCTTTTTTATTATTCTTCCACACTCAGTAACCACCTATTTTTTAGTGGCTTTGTTGCCTTGCTTGGGATGAAGTTATTTTTTTTAATTACTTTTATTTATTTGTTTGTTTGTCTTTAGTACAGCGAATCTTAATTTCAAACTCTTATGCGAAAACAGAACATTCCGTAAATAAATGAATAATCTCCTGTAAGAGCTGGTCTGTCGGTTTTGTGGAAGAAGATCCAGTTCGGCGTAGGTACGTGTTGCAGCCGGAGACATTGATTTTTCCATCTCTAATCAGAATAGAACTTTTCAAATTCTCTCGTTTTATACTTCCAAACTGGCTCAGCCAAGATGATTTTCAATATTACCAAAAAGTCGAAAACCCTCTCAGAAATTTATATTCTTTTTATTTGAAATTTATATTTATTCTTGTAGAAAGATGTGTGTTGATCCATTTGGGCAGAGACCAAGCTTGATTTACGCGGATGATATTTTCACACCAAGGTTGTACCTTAGACAACGCCAGTGCCATGTTAGGTATGTAGATTGGTAAGTAGGGATGTAGGCAGAGATTAGCTACAAGTCGTTTCTAAGCTTGTAAACATACTGTCCTTGTTCAGCTACTGGCCACACCGGATTTTGCGCTGTACATATTGCTCAATGTTAACTGTTAAATCATACGTATAATAAATTTATTAAGAGCCGCACTGTCTTCGTGTTTCTTCTTCTCCTCCTTCTCTTTTTTTTTACTACCTATCTGAACTGAGACTTGTTTCGACCAACAAAGGGCAAGAAACGAATTTGGGGTCGCTTGACAACAAATAAAATGTCCTCCTATATGAGTAAGAATCGGTCAACTACACTCATGTGACATATATCACCAAGTAGGATTTTGGTATTGTAACTTTAGTTTCCTGATGACCTACAACGACAACAGTCCGTGAAAAAAAAATAGACTCTCATCACGCGATCGTGAGGGATGAGAAATACATTCATAAACCTATTCCATTACTTGTTGTGTAGGGAATTTAGAAATTACATCCGGAGATCTTGGATCTATTTGACTATTTAATGGATAAAGGATAAAGGAATATCATACCGAAATAAATACAAAGAAATCATCGTACTTTCATCTCGGATACAATCCAATTAACCAGGTGAAAACGGAACACAAATATTATTCCGGAATCTTATATTTTACATCGCGGATGTCCATCGTTCGAAATGATATCCAACTGTTGTTGTTGTTGTTGTTTTTTTTTGTTGTTTTTTTTTTTATTTAGAATGCATTTGACTATTTAATGAGTAAAGTTTAAAGGAAGATCATACCCAGAGGAAGACAAAGAAATCGTCTTACTTTTATCTCGGAGGAAATCCAAGTAATCAAGTGGAAAAGGAACATAAATATTATTCCAGAATTTTGTATTTTACATTACCGAAGAAAGAACAACCAACTTTTGTGAACATTCTACAGCAACTTTGTCATTACGAACATTCACACTCCAAATTCCTGAAACACAAACATTTGGAGTGAAATCTAATATCACTTAAGCGATCTTTTATTAATTGTACGTCTGCCACTCCACACTTTTTCTATATTTTGTATTTTTTTATATAAAACTAGCAGTAGAGCCCGGCGTTGCCCGGGGATGTAACAGTAAGAGATAGATCAAGTATCGACCATAATAAAGACTGAAAAAAAAATTGACAAAGATTATTGTTTAAGGTTGACGGACACGCATGTCTTAATTAGGTTTTTTTTTTTTTTTTTTTACGAATTGGTCAAACTCAAACAAAAACATTGTTTTCAATTGTTATGGATTTACCGATTGAATAGAATTTTATTATAAACAATTGTCTTGTAAATGGAATTTTTAAAGCATTCTGTATGTAAAAAAAGAAAAAAGTATGCAAAAAAGTAAAGACAATAAAAAAAACTACCTGCCAAAAAAAGGTGATGTTTTGTTGAAATCGGTTGAAAAATGTAGGAAATCCGATCACATATATAAACGAACACACACACACACACACACACACACACACACACAACCTGGGTTTTATAATAAGTATAACTCGATATGAGTTGTCCCCTTTCATTCTCGCGATGCCTCTTAATCGTGTTTTCAAATTGATTTCGTGCAAAACAATTGTGTTTTTCCAATATTTGGCGCTGTCAGAACCACCGCAAGGTAATTTTACGTAGTCCTGTGAAGTTTTGTTGAAATCGGTTGAAAAATGTAGGAAATCAATCCAATATAAAAACACACACACACACACACACACACACACACAATCTCTGCGTTTTATAATAAGTAAGATTTATTTACAAATGTTAATCTTGTGTTTGTTGTTCGTCGGTACCTGTTCATGTGCTCCTATCTGAGCGATCCTTCATATTTTTAACCTGGGGTTCATACCTTTATACTTTGCGAAATCGTAACAGCGCTTTCTCACAGAAACTGTAAGTAACGTCTGTTCAGCTATAAACCAGAGGTTGGCTCTATAAGAGTTGAAGATACATAAATCTGCCTAAGTGGGCATCTGCAAGCAGACGGATGTTTTTTTTTTAATTTTTTTACAGTCATATTCACTTAGTACAAGTCCCAAGAGCCACTCGGGGTAGAGGGTTACAGCATAAAATTTATGTAGTACACTTTATGGGTGTGGGGAGATAACGGTTAACCTTAGACTTGAACAGATTAAGATTGTAGTGATTTGGGAAACATCTTGGGAGTCCGTTCCATAAAATAGTGGTTCGTGGTAAAAAGTCGCTAGAATGGAATACAAAGGGAATGGGGGTGGAATGGCGTGTCTTTGCCGTGAAGGTTAGAACAAGTTGAACTAAAGAATCTAGTTCGCTTGGACATTGCCACTGAAATACAAATAGAGCAGCGAGGATTGTGAGACGTTTCGACTGTGGAAAGCCGTGTAAGGTGGAAAATAATCACTCTCAGGACAGAGGAGACGTTTTTGGACTCTGTCAAGACTGGGAAGTGAAGATTAGGCAGCTCCTACCCCTATCTGGTAGCATTACTCCATTTCCGGCATTATCTGGCTCTTGTAAAAGTAAAGAATAGTAACCGGAGCCATGTTCTTACTAGAGCATTACAAAAAACTGACCATTTATCTAGTATCTTTAGCGAGGGATCGTATGTACGAGTTCCACTTGAAATCGGGGCTGAGCTTAAAAAAACAAAGAAATTAAATAAATTATCTACTATAAAAAAAAATCTAAATTGTTAGCCTCATTATCAATAATATCTCACCTGCAAGATCCAAATCACAAAGAATCAATAGTATTTACGAATGGATATGTCCCTTAAGGAACTGTGTTCCTGGTCAATTCAAATTCATATAAACTACAACATGCATAACAAGAAGACTCACGTTGCATCTCTCTGACCATAGCTCAATTACGTCTCATTTAAATATATATAGAGTCCTACCAAACTCTATTCGGAACAAACTCGTTGATAATACAAATATAATAGCCACATCCACGTGTAAAACGGGATAAAATAATGAAGGCATTATTAATAAAAGAAAAAGAAAAAAACCAACACTTAATAATATCAACTATGATCACGGCCACAATATGCTGACCATGTTTGTAATATAAAAAAATCTTATAATTCTAGATATATACATGAAACAATCCATACATTCAGTTAAAAGTAAACTTAAATCTTATAACCAAAAGCACTGTCACATACTAAAAATTTGGACAATTTTCAGAAAAGAAGAAAATTATAAGAACACAAGAAAAATTAAATACAAATCATAACCTTGTCAGTCGCATTTAATGAAACCTGTATATATATATATATATATATATATATATATATATATATATATTCACTACACCGGTTTTTTCACCGGAATCCTCCTGTGTTATTAACCCAAACAATTTTGATAGGTCTTCTAAGTCGTGAATCCTCGGGAAATTCTGAAAAATCACACTTTACAGCAATAGAATTCGATCGAGTTGCGTACCACGTGAGGACACATATAAACGCCGCCATTAAGTAACTAATCCTTTACCAAATTTTGTTTTTCATGTCAATAAGCCATTTCTACACATCAGGCTTATTTTTATTCTTCTTCGTAGTTTTATTTAATTGTTTTTATTCTAGATGACAACGAAAGTTTTCGAAACACAAACACCTTTAAAATTCAAATGTACTCGACATATAAAATCTTTGTTTGCAAAAGCTTTTTTTCCGGAAACCTCCGAATAACAGTAATATAAATTGTAGCCCGTCTCTCAATCTTCGCGCCTTTTCAAGTAAAATTATCGTCTGTAGTTTCCGTGTTTTTTTTTCCTTTGAAATACTGCTTAGATTTCTAAAGATTCTATTGGGTTAAATGTTTTGTTCTTTATTGCCTTCGTCCCTGTTACTGCTGTTCAAGTGATAAAGGCGGGCAATGAGAAATTTTAGTCATTAAATTACTTTTTTATTCGTATAATTAGTTTTCTTTGTACCTGCGTCTTCTTCCTGCATTCTTTTATGCTGTCTCCCTTCTTCTTTTCATTCTTCCCGCTTCTTTTGATTGTCGGCTTGGATTCAACAAATGGATGCTAGAAAAATGGAATCGGTGAATGAAAAAGACAAGACAAGGTGATTATAAGCGAAAGTCAAAAAGAAAGTAACAAGAAAAGGGAAGAAACAAAGAAAACGTATAGAATAAAAATACAAATGAAAGAAAGAACGAGAGATAGAAGGAAATTCAAAAGGAAGAAAAACGAACTCCAATATAAAAGAAAGAAAGAAAGAAAGAAGGGAGAAATTAATTCAAAAGAAAGAAAGAATTTTTTTAAAAATTTATTTCAGAAGATAGAAAAGAATAAAGAAACAGAAAGAAATATAGATTAACTCAAAAGAAAGAAAGGAAGAAAGAAAGAAAGAGAAATAAAAAAAGAAAGAAAGAAAGAAGGAAAAAAGAAAGAAAAATAAATTACAAAAAAAAAAAGAACTTCAAAAAAGCAATTTAAAATAACGTCAAAAAATTAAAAGAAAGAAATTCAAATAAAAGAAGGGAAGTGAAAAATTCAAATAAAAGAAAGAAAAAAGTAAGTAGAAAGAAAGAAAAGAAATCAGATCTATTGAATTTAAAAGAAATTCAAAAGAAAGAAATTAAAAACAACTTCAAAAAAAGATAGAAAATCAAAATGGCGACAAAAATTTGAAATAAAAAAATTAATTAAAAAGAATGCAAAAAAAATTCAAAATTACATCGAGAGGAAAAAGAAAGAAAGAAAAAGAAGAAATTCAATATTTCAAACAAAAAATGTAAAAGAATAAATATTTCAGATAGATTAATTTGTTTTTACGGCTTATCAACTTTTTGTTCCTTATTTAAAGCCAAAAATTTAATATAAGAATAATTATTTTTTTGAGAGTGAATAACAATAATTTTCGAGATACAAGTTCTACTATTTAACAAATAGCTGGGGCGTAAATGGATACATAACTTTCCAAAGAAAGAAAGAAAGAAAGAAAGAAAGAAAGAAAGAAAGAAAGAAATTTAAAAGAAGACAGAAATTGAAAGAAAGAACGAAATAAAGAAAAAGAAAAAAAAACTAAAAAGATAGAAATTGAAAAAAATAGGAAAAGATTACAAAGAAGATGAAATTAAAAAATAAGTCAGAAATTCAAAGAAAGAAAGAAAGAAAAAAAGAAAGAAAGAAAGAAAGAAAGAAGATAGAAATTAAAAAATAAGACAGAAATTGAATCAAAGAAAAAAGAAAGAAAGGAAGAAAATTCGAAAAAATATGGAAATTAAAAAAAATGAAAAGAAAGAAAAACAAAAATATGAAAGGCTTCAAAATAAATACGAGGAAGGGAGGAAATAAGACTAAAAAGGAAGAGAATGCGTAGAAAAGTAAGAAATGAAATAAAGTGTATCAATAGATGGAAAGATAGTCAAACAAATAAGAAAGAAAGAAAGAAAGAAAGAAAGAAAGAAAGAAAGAAAGAAAGAAAGAAGTCAAAATAAAGGAAGTAACGAAAAAGAAAAAAAAAGATTAGTTATTTATTTACTTCCCAAGTATTTCCGAAAGAATACAAAAAAAGAAAAAACTTCAATAACGGCCAATAAAAAATGAGAAACAATGTAACGAAAAAGGCTAAAACTGCAATGAAATCAATTGTGTCCGTCATAAATCTGAAGCGGCCGAGTCGCACGGCAAGGTGAAAGGAGATTTCAATTTAGATGAACAAATTTAAAGAAACGCTGGACAGCTGATTCTTTTGTCCGCCTGCTGTTCTCCATTTCCGTAACGACTATCAGCACAATCAACACGACCGCTCCCTGGAAGATTGATCAGCCTAAACGCCTCAGCCTAAACGTTATAAAACCTCAGCCTTCCAACTCAGCTTTCCCAAATCAAGTGGCTGAAACTTGTTAACTTCAAATTCTTCAACAAGAACAACTAAATGAAAACTGGGGCATTTTGTTTCTCAGATCTTTTTCTGTAATCGTTATCACCTCATACAAGACAGTAAAGCCACTAACACTCAAGGGGTTACAGGGTGTGGAAGAATTAGGAACAGAAACATTAATAATGTGTGGGAAGAAGAGAGATTAAAGTTGGCTGGCAAGCATGGAGCCGGAAGGGAGTTCTACAAGCGAGAATTTCGAGAAAAGAAACTGTTAGCATAAAACTTACGGCTATATCTAGCCAACTCAACTGTAAATTGATGAGATCTCGACGCCAGTCTTTTTATGTGTCAAGTCCTTTCAGGACGTAGGCGATCATGGCCCTCCACCTCCTTCTATCCCTTGCAACTGTCAACAAGTTCCTTCCCTCTGCTATCTTCTCCAGACCACGTTCTGTCATCCACCTGCTCAATCAGACCAGTAATGTCCCGCGCCGCTTTCCCTTGTCTGTCTTTCACTCTATTCGACCCGTGAGTATCAGATTCTCTAGGTCCTCCTTCCTCATTATGGCGTCCCAGAAACTTCAGCTGCCTCTTCCTGATGTCAAGCATGAACCTCTTCCTTGTCTGCATCCTCTCCAAGACCTCATCATTACTCACACGCTCGGTCCACGAAATCCTCAGCATCCTTCTGTAGAGCCACATCTCCGTCGCTTCGAGTCTCTTCTTCATCCTTGAGGAAATCGTCCTGCCTTCGCTGCCGTAAAGAAGGAATTCAAAATGTCTAGCTACCATAGTGAAGGGCTCATCCGAATAATTACCATGAAAGTATTTACAGAAAGACAACCTTACGGCGGTGGGAAAGTGGCTGAAGCCGAGCCGTCAGATAAGGACTAATGATATTCCTGATTCTTCTTTGGATTTCATCAAGGAACTCATGGTAAATATCAGGGGCACCGGACCATACGTGGCAGCAATATTCTAAGCATGGACGAATGATAGGCTTATATATATATCTAAGATAGATTCTGAAGATAAAGATTATCTCGCGCGACACAGTGAACCAACTTTCTTAGCAGCTAACCCAGCAATTGCTTCAATTCAATTCGATCTATGGTGAGTGAATGGCATAGGTATTCTTCATCGAATCTCCTGGACTGGCCTTACAGAATCACAAACAAAGAACTGTACCAGATAAGAGAAACCACATCATTTGAGGACTTTGAACAGCAGTAGGAATTAAATTTGGTAACACATGTTACTCGAAGAGAAAATAATGACATTATCAAGAAACTGATGTCGCATTCTATCCGAAACAAAAGCCAATGAAGGAACGCTAACCCCATCAAAAGAGTAGCAACAGCGACTGGAGTCGAGAAACCTATTTTCCTGAAAAATTATTTTAGGAGAAACATTCTATAAATTTCATTCGACAGTAAATCTAAATACTCGGTCAATGCATGCCGAATGTTTCCTTATAAGGAAACGGCTAATGATATCATCATCATTGTTTAGTTCAAGATAATAAATTCCGACATATGTTCGTATATACATGTGTGTATATTCGTGCGCGTGTGGGTGTGTGCTTACCGGGTTTCTACTGTAGAAAGACGCTTACAAATATCGGCTCCTATTCTTATGTACCAGGTTCATTCAGGTTTTTTGTACGGTTTCAGAAAGTATCTGGCTCTACTTGCCATGCTCTATCTTTACAAGAGCCAGATCAACCAAATTGCTCCTAGACCTTGCCTGGAGCTAGCCAATTCTCATTTTCCAGTCGCAACGGAGCTCAAAAGCGTTTACGCGGCCTTGTGAGTGATGAACTATTTTCTCTCCTACAATCATTTTCCCTAAGATGAAACGTTTCTAGCCACTTGCTAACTCTATCCTGTTTACATGGAAGATGTTCATTCTTTCGTTCCACCAGTTCAGACATTCAGCTAGGAACCGCTTGGCCACGTACACGGAGTCGATTCATCCTCATCTCCTCCATATTCAATTAGTGAAGAGAATGTTCCACTCAGATCCTAGAACTTACAGAACACAGTCATGAGAGGATGATTCCCTGAGCACTACAATCTTAAATCTAAGGTCAACTTCAGTTACTGTCTCATCGACGTGATGTGGCTTCCCTCTGTCTTTTCTAAAAATATTTTCATGGTAACTGCTCGGGCTAGATTTTATCCTTGGTGCCCGGACTATATGAATTTAAGACTCCTACTAGATTGGTAACTAGGTCCAGCGTTTTATTGTTGCAATAGCTAAATACAACATTCATTTTTACTCCAAGAGTTTATTTTATCGCACTTCTTATCTGTGGAAATCCCTCCAGTTTTATTGCTTCTCTGATAACTACAATCTTCAAAAATTTAAATGTAGCGTCAACCGCCATCTTCTGTCTACTTGAATACTATTTAATTTTTGTCCTTTCCTCAATCCTCCCTATTCTTACTTTTCTCATTTTCTTTCATTTTCACTCCCTGTAACCCACTTACGTTCTAGATGAATTAATGTCTTGCTTAGGTTGAAATTATAAATTTTAAAAAAAGTTATCTATCCTGCATATCTTCATAAAATGAACGTTTTGCTCCCATCCTGTACATAATTAAAATTACCTCATTCAGTAACTCTCTACACTAAACAATAGTAAAACACGGAGGTAAGCGAGCGTGGCTCTCCACAACATTCTATTCTTTGTATATCTAAGCAATATTTGTCGCTCTACTAGCATTTCCAGTTCCCGTTCTACCACTGACTTACACCAGCTGATTAACTCACAACATTATTCCTAGAGCCTGACATATTCGACGGCTTGATGCGGCAGTGGAAAGGCCCACTTTCAAGTCATAAAGCAAACAACCCCAAATGAACTCCATCCACACCGCCATGTTTCTTCGCTGTTGTTCATATTGATGTGTGTGCGTAACGCACCTGCATTGGTCAAGAGCAAATACCCCCCCACACACACACATCGCTTTCGCGACACATGAGGTACTTTTTTACGTATCAGTGTCCAATTCTTCCCACACGACGTAAAAAAAAATTGTGTACCTTATATATATATCCGTGTAGGATACAGGTTCGATTCCTGTCGGAGGACATATATTTTTTGCGATTACAGTAAATGTTGTTAGTACTGTTTATTATAAACAGAGCATTTGCTTAAATATTTCTATCTATACAAAACAAAAGAATATATATATATATATATATATATATATATATATATATATATATATATATATATATATATATATATATATAAAAGAGTTCGTAGTGGTTCCAACGAGATAAAAGTATGTATATTAACAAAGAAGAGAGGTGCCGCAAACGTTTTTGGTAGTAATGTGTTTTTTTTAGAAAAAAAATATTATACTTTATTTTCCATAATTTTACTACACGTGTTTCTGGTCTCGCGACCATCTTCAGGTAAAAGCGGAGATTTCCACATATTATTAAAAATAAATTAATTTTTTCCTTATGTTTTTTTATGTTAAATATTCTCGATATGAGACATTCTCTGCGTTTGTGTTAGTAATCCGAATATTAAATTTGTGTATTTATGCAGCAAATTCTCTTTTAGACATGGCCGATTGAATAAATTACTGATATTACGTCTGATAATTTTTAATAAATCCGTTCATACTCACGAATATTCTTCCGTGTATTGATATTAAAGGAGAAATGTGCAATAGCTATTTAAATTTCTTTTATTTTCATTTCCCAAGTACTTTCGATCTTTTTCCAACATCATCTTCAGTGGGTGCAAGCGGTACAAAACTATATGTCGTTCATTAGTATTTAGACAAAGTTGTGCGTTGTTATCCATTACCGTAATTTTTTCATTATGCTTTTAAATGCAAAACGGTTGACAATGTACTGAGCGTCCATTAGAATGTGAAAACATTATCCATTATGGATTTTTTTCTATGCTATACGTTATTATATATATATATATATATATATATATATATATAAATGTTATACGTTATTATATATATATATAAATTTTCGATGTTTTATATTTTTAATTTTGCGCATGCGCGTTGTTTAGTTTTAATTTTGTCGATTGCACAGTATAGTCAGTTGGGCACCGTTTGTGAAAAAAGGATCACCATGATGTAATTTACTCCACCAGAAAAGGTAGGCTTAGAGCTTGGCATTTGCGCCGCAAGCTCCAATACGAACATTTCAGGGCGTGTGGGTCTCAATCCGAGGACAGTGCAGAGGATTCGAAGAGTTGGATGAGTCTAATGGTGATTACGAAGGTGTTTGGAGTGATCACTAGTGATGGCGATGTTATGCTACCATTCATCTTCCCACAAGGCCTCAGATTCAACACGGAGTCCAACATCAAATGCCTTGAAAAGGTAGTGGTGCTCTGGGTCAAGAGGGTGACTGCTGGAAGACTCTACGTCTGGCCACAGGACTCTACACCATGCCACACAAGCAGTAGAACCCAGTCATGGCTGTCAGACAATTTCTGCAACCACATCAACACTTACATCTGGCGACCAACCCCCCACCCCAGGCTGCAACCCCCTTGATTATTATGTGTTGGGCGCAGTTGAGCGAGAGACCAACAAAATTCCTTGTAACACCGAAGCTGAGCTGAAGGCAAACATTATGGCAGCATTCGCCAAATTAAACTAGAAGATCGCCCTTAAGAATTTCAGAAGATTCAGAACTCGTCTGGAGGCCGTGGGTGAAACCAATGGCGATTTTATTAAATAAACACTTTAGTATTCCATATTTTTGTGTAATTTTTATAAATATATCCGTTTAATTGCGATGTCATTGTTATTTTAATATTTGCCTAATTTAGACGACAATTTATCCATCGCACCCTGTATATATTGCCCATTTAGTCCTAAAAGTAAAGAGAGAAAATTGTTTTTCATTGTCTTTGTTATAATAATTAATAATTATTTTGCCAACGATTTTATCTAACGAGAGTTTGTCCGAAAGGTTCCAGATATACTCCCCGTTTATATATATATATATATATATATATATATATATATATGAAAAGTGTGTGAAAAGTGTGTGTATATAAATATAAATATATATATATATAATTATTTATATATTATATGCGCGGTACTTATTAGAAAGCGCTCAATATCAGAGAAAGAGCTAACATATTTGGTTGGATTACACACACACAAACCACAAATATTTCTGACAATCAGGCCGGCAAAATGTAGTTAATATTGTTTTTTATAAAACAGACTATTTACTTAAATATTTGTATCTATAAAAATAACGTATTAACAAAAAATATATTAAAATAATTGTCGGACTTAATCCATTTGCATAATATATATATATATATATATATATATATATATATATATATATATATATATATATATATGTATGTATGTATGTATAAGAAATTTCCCAGGAACACACTGTTAAAATAAATTTGAAGCTAAACACAACGGTTTTTTTTTTTGTTCAAATCTAATATATATATATATATTTTTTGTTCAAATCTAATATATATATATATATATATATATATATATATATATATATATATATATATAATCATTTCACCATCAGGGGTTACAGAGAGTGAAAGTAGGAGAAAAGACTGGGTTTCGGGTGGATTGAAGAAAGGATAAACCATAAACGGGGTTCGAGACTACAGAATATGGTGATTGACGTTGCATTTAAATCTTTGAAGTCTGTAGTTATCAGGAAAGCAAATAAAGGGGAGTTCCATTGTCGGGAAGTGCTGTTGGCGTAGAAGTGGCTGTTACATTTAAATATTTCAACAGTAAAAAGGGTGAGACCTAGATGCCAATCTAGTAGCACACTTAAATTTATGCAGTCAGGACAACATGGAAAAAAAGTTCGCCAGAGCAGTTGGCATGAGAATGTTTTTCGTAAATCAAAGGGAAGCCACATCACGTCTGTGCAAAAGTGACTGTAGTTGATATATAAATATATATGTATATATATATGTGTGTGTGTGTGTGCGTGTGTGTGCGTGTGTGTGATAATACATCCCTCACACACACACATATATATATATATATATATATATATATATATATATATATAATGGCTACTACTCGTGTTCGAGGATACCTGTCTATGAGGGCGGCTAGCCGATCCCTGTTGCAGAAGCTTGCTCAGGCGCATTTGTGTTTTGTTCAACACCCACAGGGCCCACCTGTGGTTTATACTGCAACTATGCTGAACAGACCTTAGTTACAGTTTCTGGGAGAGAGCGTGTTATCTAGGATGATCAAAAATCTGAACAATGCCAGCACACTTAAACCCTCGGTCACGATGACTTGTGACTTTGTGCTAGCACAGTTATCAAAGGCCCCCAAGTGTTCCTTCAAACCAATTTCACTTACAAGGCTTGGGTCACGTTGTGATCCTCCCACTCCAGACCGATGACCCGATAACATCACGAAGTCTCCTTCCTGACAAATCAACCGTGGTGAGATTCGAATCCGGGCCTCATACATATATATATATATATATATATATATATATATATATATATATATATATATAGGGTTTCAATAAAGTCACTATACAGTTACTTATAATAAAACAATAAAGTAGTTCGAACAGTATTAGAAATTAATTTATTATTGTTTACCATAGCATTTTGTTGTTATTAACGGGAATTAACCAGAAACATTTTAATAATAAATTTCTGGACAGTTAACTAGTTTCTCTCTCTTAATTGTTATTGTAAGTAACTATATAGTAACTTTATTGCCATCCTGTTTATATATTATATATATATATATATATATATATATATATATATATATATATATATATATATATATATATATATATAACAGCCTAGCATGAAACAGCCTGTCGCCTCTGAGTGTTGACTTCTATGTTCACTTTTATATTTATATACGCTCTATCTCTGATATTGAGCACTTTATCCCATAAGCATACTTTGACTATATTTTTTCATATTCATATATATATATATATATATATATATATATATATATTAATTTCACCTAATGTGTTTGACTGATCGTTTTATTTAGTGGAAAGCAATAGGGATTACTGACTTTTTTCTGCCTATAACAATCAGGACAATTACATTGGCTGTCATTTTGTAAATACATACTATTATTAAAAATCTAGCCGACAAAATATTGATAATTATTGCTATCGACGTTGTCAGGCTATTAAATCTCTTGGCCTGGCAATATACACGAAAGACCCACATCGTTAACGACAAACGTAAACAATTTATTAACTGGAAAGTATCATTTGACTATATTAAGTTTCATAATTTAAATCCGTTCTTGCACTTAATTATTTTCTGATAATTCTTAAGCAAAAGCTATTGGATTCACTGTTGCCTTTTCGCATTTTGTTGCTGTTAAAATAGAACAATTGACAACAAAAATAACAGTTAAGAAGTTAGATGATTGGCTCCCTGAATTTGTCGCTGAATTCTGTCAGCTTTGCGGAGGGCACGCCGATGGACGAAGCTGCTGTCGTCTCTCTAATGTTTTTATTAAAATACTATTAATTACTAAAACTGAAAACTTATTTCTTTGAAAATATTGATAACTTATTTTTTTGAAATTAAACTAGGCCAGTAACGCTCGAGCCTAGAAATATCCGGTATTGTTCTTTTTTATGTGCCGTGTCCATTCAGGACGTAGTAGATGATGGCCCTCCACATCTTCGTGTCCCTTTTAGCTCTTAATAAGTTTTTGTCTTTTTGCTACTTCTCACAAACCCTGTTCTACAATCCTTTTGCACAAGCTGATAAAGTATGTTTCGCGCTGTTTTCCTCACTCCCTCAATCGGTCCTGTGAGTATCAGATTTTCCAAGCCCCCTTTCTTTATTATGTGCCCTAGAAATTTTAACTGTCTCTTCCTGGTGTTAAGGACAAGTTTCCTTTGTGTTTCCATTTTCTCAAAAAAAAAAAAAAAAATTGAAGCGTCTCTGTCTTGCCCCATTTCTAGTAGTAAGAAGACTCCGAATTCAGAACCTGAAGCGGGTCGTCTAGGTCCCTTGGGGTACACTCTGTGAACCTGTTCTCTGTATTACAAAACGCGTCGTTTATGCTGTACAAGCCTTCACCATTTATAAGCAAATCATATCTGTGAGTAGTCTGTCTGTTCGATTCTGATGAGCTGAGTTACTTTACTCAAAAATGTCGAAAATGTTGGGAGAGTTCAATACACACACACACACACACACACACATATATATATATATATATATATATATATTGGTCATTTTTATTGTGAAACTGATAGTCTCTGTGCAGTGTTGATTCTCAGGTTCACACTGTTTATATCTACAAATGCTCTATATATCCATATATATATATATATATATATATATATATATATATATATATATATATATATATATATATATATATATATTCTCCTTCTCACCTCTCATTTCAATTTATCACTTCCGTTAAATTAACCGTCTAAATAGATCAAGGTCTGGTCATTCCTCCTCCCCCAATACTAAGTATGCTTGAGAGAGATATGAAATTAATCCCTCCCTATACTCTACCATGTCTCTTTAACTACTCCTTTTACACTCTCTGTTAAATTACAAAAACTTACACTATCCATCAATTCTAATTTAATTTTTCGTTTCATTTCATTTTTGGAAGTGCTACCTAATGATCCGGCGTCCTTTAAAAGGACTCTGGTGAAATAAATTTTTTTATGGTGCCTTAAAGTGATCTTTTTTCCTTTTAAATATCTATCTATCTATCTATCTATCTATATATATATATATATATATATATATATATATATATATATATATCCGATTTGGTGCTAAAAGATGAGATTTCAAAAAAATCTGAAGCGTTTGGTCATCTGATCAGAATTTGGTAAATGGATCGTATCCACCCAAAATAGATAGATAGATAGATAGATAGATAGATAGATAGATAGATAGATAGATAGAAATTTCTAAAGAATTGATGGATTTTTATTTCTCAATCCAACAGATTTTTATTACTTAATCGTTATTTTAGTGAATGCCCATATTTGAGTAGACACCCCGTTTATTTATTAATAAATTATTTATATTATTTATTTTCGCCTACTGGCCTGAACATTTCTTGCATCACGGCAACGCATCACTTTATTGCAATCAACAAACGGCTCAAACGCTGAGAAGCCTGATCATGAGAATTGCTGAATAACATCATACAACATCGATCTAGTAACGTCTGACGCCTGATTTTTTTTTAAGCATTTCACCCCAAGCAAAGCGAGATGCCACTAGTATGCAGAGGGTTACAGAGTGGGAGCGAGAGTAAACAGTTGTGATGGAGGAAAGGATGAAGATAAGAGCAGGGGAAAGTTCAGGGCATCTGGAGATGTTGATTGACATCACATTTGAATAGTTGGACATTATAGCTATCAGAGACACAAGTAATAGGAGGGAAATTCCACAGGCAAGAGGTGCGAGACATGAAGCTGTTAGAGTAGAAGAGACGGCCACATTTAACCGTTTCTACAGTGTGGGGTGGGACCATGATGCCAGCCTAGTAGCACGCTTAAATTCATGCAGTCTGGGAACTAGAGATAGTATCACATCGGAGCAGTTACCGTGAAAGAATCTGTAGAAAAAGGGAGGTGACGGCATGTCTGTGAGAGAGCGACTGAAGACGAGATGCCAGATCAGGACCAACCACATTGCTCATCCGTCTCTGGATCTTGTCGATGACCTTCAGGCGAACAGCGGGGCCCCAGACCACATATGGCAGCAGTATTCCAGACAATGGCGAATGGTTGATTTGTAGATTTGAAGGATAGATTCAGGCGAGAAAAACTTTCTGGCGTGACACAGGGAACCAACTTTCCTTGCAGTGGATGAAGCTATTGATTCAATGTAATTATTCCATCTGGGGTCAGCGGACATTGTGAGACCAGGCAGTCGTAAAGAGGTGCTCTCGTGGAGTTGAGCATCAGACATTCTAATGGGTGGTAGGGATGGTTCCCTGTGGTGAGTAATGGAGAACAGTTTTGTTTTAGAGGCATTAAAGTTAACCAGCCAATCCCTGCCCCAGTCTACAACCGATTGGAGGTCCTTTTCGAGACTAATGGTCTGGTTAGTTTTGTCAGCGATACCAGATTTGCTATTGAGGCAGGAGTAAATAGTAGTGTGATTGTTCCCAGTATTGAAAGATACATTTGAAAGTCACAAATATATGTTTTTTGTTTGTTTGTTTTTTGGTTTTTTTTTTTGAGCTACTGTACTTTATTGGATCAAGAATGAACCGAAAATTTTCTTCATTAGGAAATTGAATAAAACGTTTTTCGAATGTGTAGCATGTGTAGACACCCATGTAGAAAGGTAAGAGGTGGTTTTGCCTCGATCTCAAGTGTTTCTGATTGTTAGACCAGCGGAGGGGTTCCTTTTGATGTTCGGTTTTCTAAGGGGCATCCCCGTGAACCCAAAAGGAACGGAATGTATGTTGAAGATCAACTGGCACCAAAACTTGAAATATGGTATATCCGGTTGCTGGTCTATATTAACAGTCATTCTTGGTATAGGAGAGATTTCCGACCCACCCTTGGCATAACATAATGGAATATTTGACTTACCTGAATCTGTATGTTTTATCTCTGATGGTCACTCATTGTCGCGGTGGAGGGGATTGCGGGGTCCAATGACTCTGAGAGCGATGACGTCAGGAGATCTAAACTCCTGGTAGAGCTACCCTTGGCGGCAAGGTCGAAGACGATGACTGAGACTAAGCACGACCAACCCCAAAGACCCCTGCGGTGGAACAAGCGGATCACGATTACAACAGATCTCAACGGTTGAACCAGCGGACTAAGAGGGCTACGCATGACGGACATGCTACAGAAGGCGCCACTCGAAATTATAACAGAGTCAGCGGCAGTCCGTTGCAGTTTCATAACTGGATTCTACGTGTGCCGCAGAAGAAGCTCATGAAATCAAGAGTTCAGGTCACTTCCTGGCAAGTTGAGATCCACGTTAAGCAAATTCCCGCCATCGGAACTGATTTTCTTAAACTCCAACTAACTCTTGCAAAGCCAAACGACGATAGGAAATGGGTGACAGGAGGAGGTTTTACTAAAACTGGAAGCTTCTACTCCTGAACCTGCACGTTGGCAGCAAATTTAGTCATCAAAACTGTCATCATAAGGGAAGAAATTAACAAAAAAGAAATTAAATTCGAGATAAAGCCGATAGCGACGACCTGAATTTATCTTTAAAACTGTAGCAATATAATATTAACGTCATTAATTCATGGTCATGTAATTCATGAGAAACCAAAGTAGGCGTTTTAGGAGACAGATTCGATTATTCCTTATTTTCCTGTTAGAAAAAATGGAATTACTTAAATATCTAAGAAGTGTATTAATAGAGGACAGAAACAGAGATAGCGAAAGATGCCTTCCAATACTTAAGTAAAGTATTAAGAAACAAGAAAATCACGTTATGAACAAAGAAAAGAGAACTGAACTGTTATGTAATATCGGCCCTCCTATATAGCAACGAGCACTGGGTAATCACATCACAGATGAATACTTGAAGCGACAAAAATGTGGTTCTACAGAAGGATGATGAGAATAACATGGATTGTGCATGTGAGCTACGACGAAGTTTTAGAGACAATAGAAATACAAAGGAGCCTAATACTTAACATCAGAAAACGACAGATGAAATCTCTCGCGCCCATAATGAGAAAAGAGGGCTTGGAAAATCTGATACACAAAAGTTATATTGAAGACAAATTGGACAGAAGAGAACAGCGCATAACTTACCGAAAGCACTTGAGCAAATGGATGGCAGAACAGGGATTAGGAGAGATAGAAAAAAAGACAAACTTTACTAAGAGTTACAAAGAATAGGAAATTGTGATCGCCAACGTCCTGATGGTACAGGACGAAAGCGATCACCACTCTTCATATATTTTTCTTTGTTATCTGTGAATTCTTGGGAAAGTTGTTCCTATTTGCATTATCCTGAGTTTTTGTTCTCTTAGAGTATTTACCACCCAAAGCTAGAAAGCCCAGTCTACCCTGCTATTTAACTCATAGATTCGTTTTTAGCTTAAAGAAGAAAAGTAATTTTGTTTTGATAGAGCCATTTGTTTGAGGAAAATAGCAAATGCTCGTTGCTAAGTAATTTTTTTTATAAGCGGGTTTTCGGCTCGGATGTTATCAATATAAGTGAATGTTCCGTTGGTCGTGAGAAGTAGTGTAAAATTTATGACACATATTCAGATGATCACATAAAAAATACGTCCCTGCCCTCATAGTCAGATAAGTCGTGATATTTTCCTATTGTCCAAAGTTTACGGTCCAATGACTTATCAGTTCCCGTGGCCGGCCATATGTGTCCATTCAGTCATATACACTTATCCTTGTTCCGATCATAGATAAACAAATCGGATACAGTTTCAATTAATTGGTTTTTCCCACCAACCTGTTAAACAGTTTTTTACGAACGACTTATTTTTCATTGCTTTCTTTTATGATTCATATATTCATAGATATTTTATCTATCTTAAAATTCTTGTCTTCACTGAGGACAATTACCTATACTGCGATTAATAACAATAAATAGTAGGTATTATGGTCTTTCTTTGTCAATAGGTAAGGTCTTTAACCAGCGACATTATTCTAAATGTTGCTGGTTGGAGTTAAAGTCGATGGGCAGGCGTCTAAGCATTAAAGCCTTTTACTGCTCATGCCTAAGCGAAGAAAAACTTGAAAGTTAACTGGTAAAAATATATACTATTATAAATGCTACAAGATTGGTTGATTGTTTTTGCTTAGCTGTTAATGCCGGAATCTAAATATTCTGCATGCATTTATTTATTTATTATTATTTTTTGTGGGGGGAGGTAATAATGCTTTATTGATACAATCTAACTAATTAACCCATAGATGGTGTGAGAAGGAGTGGATTCGTAACTTTCTCAAGTGTGTTTGCGCGTAAGTGAATATAACGAACCCAACTGGAATTGGAACTCGGCTCTCTGATTAACAATTCCGAGCCAATATCAGTTACAACCACCTGCACACCCAAGCTTATAATACCTGGTATTCCCAAGCGGCCACTAATCTAGGTATTGAACAGATTCGAGGATGATTAACTACGGTGGTCGTACGGGAATCGGTGTTTCAACATGATATGGCCATAAGCCAACTGCTACAAGAACATATAACAGGAAAACTAAAAGTTACGGTCGATAAAATGAAGACTTCTTGTTAACTTATACTATCGTGAAGATAACGTGGTTAAAGGTCGAAACATTTATAAAATTAAATGTAAGTCATTTGTGAGCCAAATATTAATTAGCTCTTAGCATTTTTTACTCTTTACAAAAATTCTCAGTGAAAAATGTCATGATGTTATTTTTTACCTTAGATTTCTGGTTGGGACCCGGAAGAAAATGAGTATACACCAGAAATCAAAGGAATAATAATAATAATAATAGCGTATTTAAATAATCATTATACTGAGTTACAAATCTACAAAGCCCAATGTACTTATTGTGACACCCAGTCCGATGTTTTTTTTTGTTTTTTTTAATTAAACTAAATTTTCAAGGAGAAAAATACTTATACTTTACAAGTTAATTGAAAATATTTCAGGTAAATTTTTCTGTCGCTGTTGCAGACATAAATGCAAAAAGTAAAGATACACCACGTAGAAAATGTTAAAGTTTTGGGGCAGAGCCCATTTCAGCATATATTCCCTATCAGGTAAACAATGACTCGCATAGATTATGTCGTTTTCAGTGTAACCACTTTTAGTTTAATCTGGTAAATAATAATAATAATAATAATAATAATAATAATAATAATAATAATGTGTACTGAAAGATATGCAAGAAGCACAAAATCGAAACCATTGAGAGATGGTATGACCACTAACCAGAGTTACCCAAAATAACGATGTAACTATCCTCTGGGACATTCCAATTCAACAGACGTCATATTATTAAAAACAAAAGACAAGGAAGTGTATGATGCTTATTGACATAGCAGTATCATCTGAAAGAAACACCTCCATAAAAATTAGCGAGAAATTGTCCTGAAGATCGAGATTAACAGGATGTCGGGAATTATGGCTGAAACTGTGCCAATAGTAACCAGAGCTCTGAGTCTCGCGAGAACAGGAATGGACAATTTTACTAACAGTGTCCCAGGTAACATAAACATACAAGTTGCCCAGAAAATCATCCAACTAGGAGTATTCCATATACTAAGAAGAGTGCTATCACTTAAACGACAATTCTTCTATAGAGTCCTAAGGACCATAGTTTGGACCCAGCTCTACAGGGTACAAAGCAGGAAACATAACATACACAAATAATAATAATAATAATAATAATAATAATAATAATAATAATACTCGCATATACAGTCCACACATTACGAAGAGCTTTATCTATTTAAAATATGTGTGATCTTAAGGGGTTTTTTGTTTTTTGTTTTTTTTTTCTTAAGAAAATTGGCCAGTGGAAGATGTCATGAAGTTATTTCTGACCTTAGGTCTCTGGTTGGGACCCGGAAGGAATTGTGTATACAACAGAAGTCCAAAGAAGAAGAAATAATAATAATAATAATAATAATCAGAATCCCAGTGTTTATAAAAAAATAAATTTCAACTCATATCAAATTATAATTGATTATAAATCTATAGATAGTTATAATAAGCGAAGTAATCAAAATATGGAAATAACAATAATCCCTATTTATCGATAGGGGTATCGGTTACGATAAAGAAGGGTACTGAAAATCATAGTTTTCATCTTCGGATTTCAGTGCCACGCTTTCCTTCCTCTGCTAAAACATTTCCTAGATATTTAAATTTCCACACTTGTTTGAATTTAGTATCTCCATTTTGAAATTCACATTTTGGGCTCATCCTTTTGCTAACAACCATGTATTCTGTCTTCTTGCACTTGGTGCCTGTGTGATCGTTAGAATTCTAACTTAGAATTATCTGCAACTTCGAGTACAATACACAACACCTTATCCGAAAATTAGAAAAATATAATAAAAAATTAAACTGACAGTCTTATATCACGTAACAATTTAGTACTTTTTTCCTTCTTACTAAAGATTTTTTCTACTTATTCTGCTTAACTTTTGGAATGCTTCCTTGGCTATTCCAATACAACTTCGGATTTCAGTGTCACATTTTCCGGCCTCTGTTAAAACTCTTCCCAGATATTTTCGGTTCATTCTTTTGCTCACTTTGGGTTCATCCTTTTGCTAACAACCATGCATTTTGTCTTTTTGCAGTTGATGTTTAATCCTTTCTTCTCGATTTCCTTCACTGCCTTTGTAAATGTTTTTGCAGCTTTCTTTCCGTGTCTGCTACCAACACTGTGTCATCTGCATATCTTATGTTGTTAAGATAGTGGCTACCAATAATGCATCTTGGTAGGACGTCTCGTTCACTCAGAATCGCCTCGCTGTATAGGCTGAATAAGTCCGGTGAGACGACACATCCTTGTCTTACACCCGTTATTATCTCTGTATATCTGCTAAATTCATTTTCTATCCGTATGCAGGCGGTTAGTTGCCAATATCGGTTTTTGATTATTCTGATATCCTTCCCAAATATATCAAGGTTGCTGAGCAGCTATAACAGATCTTTGTGGCGAACTTTATCGGAGGCCTTTGCATAATCTATAAAACAAAGGTACACGTCTATATGCATTTGTATTGCTCTTTCTGATAACATTCTGAGCATAGAAAGGTTATAATATTGATAGCAATAATAAATATAATAGCGTTAAAAGAATTCTTATTAGTACAAACGTTTTAATAGCAGACACTTCGTATTTGAAATAGACACTTTTATTTATTAAACAGTGTGTAATATGTCTACCAGACTGCGCTTTCAAGGATGTCTGTCTGTGTGTGTGTGCGTGCGCGCGATCCTCTATCACAAAGAAATACGCATATCTATATATATATATATATATATATATATATATATATATATATATATATGTGTGTGTGTGTGTGTGTGTGTGTTTGTGTGTGTGTGCGTTCTTATTTGTGCATGTATATATGTGTGTGTCTGTGTTCGTATATGGTTGTGCGTCTATGTGTGGGCGCACGCGTGATTATAAAGTAAATACAAAATTGACATTAGCACCTTTCAGGTTACACTAAATATCCACAAGTAATAAAAATGTCGTCGGATATCTTTTCCTGTTTTTTTTCCCTACCTTCTTTCAACCAATGTCAATTGAGAATCTTTTTTTGACATAAAACTGGACAACCGGCACTTAACGCATCAAACTCTTTACTGCCCGTTAAGGTCGTCCATTGTACCCGCTGGGCCGCCTGTGTATATTATCTCCCCCGTTCTCTCTCCTCTCCCGTCTCCGTCTCTCTCTCTCTCTCTCTCTCTCTCACACACACACACACACACTATATATATATATATATATATATATATATATATATATATAATATATTTGGCCAGCAACCTTTCTTTCAAACACGTTTCGTTGAATATGACGGACAAGGAAATTTTGATGAATCTTGTATTGAGTTTTTCTACTATTCTTAAGTTTTTTTTCCGTTTGATGTCGGTAAAGGAGGGTAAAAATTATTCGTAGTGTCTATTGTCCCAATCGCTTTCGGCCAGTTCTTTAGCCATTTTCAAGGAATTTGTTGTTAATTGATATTAATTTATTTTCACGGTTGTCTTATAAGATATCATTTTGTGATATACATTGTTTGTTAATTCGCGATTGTCTTTTAAGATGTATTGTGTAATGCATGTTGTTTGTTATATCTATCTATCTATCTATCTATATATATATATATATATATATATATATATATATATATATATATATATGATGCAATGAGAACGAAAATAATATATAAATTCTAACGTTCCCAGCATTAATTAAAAAAAAGAGGGCTCGATAGTGATATTAGAGCAATAATTATTTATTATAAATTTTTCATATAGACAAAAAAAGTTTACTCACTACAAAGATGCAACTTCGTCTCGGTGCATTTGAATTGCAGCTCGACTGGTGTAAACAGTTCTGCTTGTAAGCAGGCTGTGTGTGAAACGTCACTTCCTTTTTTCCATTTGTTTGAGAAAAAAATATCTACCAGTCGAGGTGCAATTGAAATGCACCAAAACGAAGTTTCATCTTTGTAGTGAGTAAACTGGTTTTGTCTATATGGTTATCTTTTAAGATGTAGTTGCGGATTGAGGAATCGGGGAGCCGAGTTCGAATTCCAGTCGAATCCATTGCATTCACTCACTTGAGAATACCGTTGGGAAATTTATGAATCCCCATGGGTAAAAAGCAGGTCGACCGCAGAAAGAAATGTCAACCTACTGCGAGAAAAATCTGCCTCGTCAGCCATGTATCAAAAGATACATGATCGCCTAAGCGTGTATCATGCATGGCACATAACTCACTGTTTGATGCCGATTGAATGGTAGTAGTGAGCCCCGCGAAATGAACGTGGCAGGAATCGCTACTACTTCTATTTTAAATATATATATATATATATATATATGTGTGTGTGTGTGTGCGCGTCTCTCTCTCTCCCTCTCTCTCTCTCTCTATCCCTCTCTCTCTCTCCTTATCTGCCTTTCCATGTAAGAGTAATGAGAGAGAAAATTGGTGAAAATGTTGTGTGTCCAAATCCAATTAGACATCGTTTGATTAATGGTTTAATTTACAACTTCTTTTTGTGAATTACATTGTTTGATTTAACATTCATTTCTTTGTTTTACCTCCTTTTACGTCTTTGCAGATTTTTATTTTTTTCTTCAAACCCCACTAGTTTCACGTCTATCTCAGTATTTTCTCTCCATTTCTTCTTCTTCTTCTTCTTCTTCTTCTTCTTCTTCTTCTTCTTCTTCTTCACTACTACTATTACTACTACTACTTCTCTTTCTTTGTTGTCGTCTTCTCCTTTCATTTCATCATTTCATTCATCGTCTTCATCATCATCATCCTCTTATTCTTTATGTTCTTCGTCACCTTCGCCTTCTTCTTTGTATTATTTTTCTTCGCCTTCTTTTTGTCATTTTCATTGACATCCTTTTAGCTTTCTTCTTTCCTTTTCTTCTTATTCCTCTTTTATTTTCCTCCTCTTCTTTTCATCTTCCTTGCCTTTTTTCTTCTTCATTTTCTTCTTCGTCATCGTATTCTGCATCCTCCTCCTCCTTGTTTTTCTTCTTCTTCTTCTTCTTCTTCCCTCTTCTTAATTCTATCATCGTCTTGTTCTTCGCCTCCTCATTCTCCTCATCGTCTTCTGTTTCCTTCGTTTTCTTCTTGCTGCTTCTTTGTCTTCCATGTCTTTTTTCTCTTCTTCAACCCCTCTTCCTAATCTTTTCTTTTTTCTCATTTCTGTATCATTTTTTCTTCTTTTTTGAACTTTTATTTTGACCTTTAAGAAATCTTTATCTTTTCATATGTAAAGCACTCTGTTAGAATCAAACTCACTTCGAAACGATCTTACTTCGACGTGACATCTTTCTTTCTCCTTCGTCTTTTTCTTTTTTTCTTTCTGATATTATTCTTTCTTTCTTTCATTTGTCCGTTCGTTGGCTTGTTACGTCGACGGAGCCTAGAATGCACTGACTTCATCCCCTTGCAGAGAGGTATCACCCCACCGAAAAGCGAGCCATTTTCCCGGTGGATGCTACCACGCTCGGTTATAAATCGGAGCTGTGTATTTTCTTTTAATTAATTCACCCAGGTAAGGCGACAAATCCGCTAAGACACAAGTGGCTACTGGAAGTGAAAATGAAGAAATACTATAGAAAGAATAGAAAACACAATCCTAAACAGGAAATTAGGGATAAACCTCTACTCCTGTTCAAAAGACCAGGGAGAAGTGAGAACTGGATGATTGCCTGTCTACACCTATACATTTTTTTTTTGTTCACGAACAAACCGGACCGATGTATACATAAAGCAAGTGCCAATGAGTTTACCTTTGTCTGGGGACCTTGTGCCAAATTTGTGGTAGAGTTTAGGAGAATCAACTTGTAAACGAAATACAATTTTATTTTTAGACATTACGCCCCGAGCAAGGCGTGAAGCCACGAGGATGCAGGAGGGTGCAGAAGATTTGGAGCGAGAGCAGATAGGAGTGATGAGGAGAGGGATAGTGGATAGATCAAGGTAACTGGAGGTGTCGATTGACATTACATTTAAATAGTTGGAGATTATAGATCTCAGGGAAACAGTAATTGGGAAGGGTGTTCCACAGGCGAGAGGAAATAAAACGCAGATTCGGTTTTTATATCATCTGTTCAATAATGTACACAACTGATGGTCTCATTTTCAGTGAGTCATTCTGAAATTGATTGGATATCAAACGTTGCTGCAGACATCAGGATGAACACCTGAACTTCCATTGTCCTTTTAGTACACTGGAAATGTGTTGCTTAGTGGAACGGATTCATTGTCAGTTAACAGGTTTGGGGCTTCGGGTCACGCATGACCTGCCAGCTAGAAAGTTGAGAGTGAAATCTCTGTCCGATTTCCAAGATTCATTCGCAGTCTGTCTGTCTGTCTCTCTCTCTCTCTCTCCCTCTCTCTCTTAGTATGTATTAATACAACGATACTTTCTTTTTAGGCCTTTAATCTTCTTATTTATGCTAAAGCTAAACAGAAATGGCAAAATTGATACCTTGTTTCACGTAGTCATTTGCCAATTTAGAAGTGTCATACACGCAAACCAAACACAGGTTATTACGCCTTCTCATTCACACGTCACGAGCGTACCAAAGCGAATCGGTTCCAGATGGGGCGTTGGTTACACGCTTGTCATGGCGAAGAGTGCCGTTTATGCATCCTCACTGCATTTGTCAATTGCTATTGCTGCACTTGCAGGCAATAAGACACAAGTGTCAGTTCTAGAGCAACAAAAGAGGTGTGAAACGAATACCATACACATTCAACAATGAAAACCGACTTTTTTGCTGATTCACCATTGTTATCTGCCCATACCGATTCTCTGTGCCACTCACAAAATATATTTCAAACAAAACAAAAAAAGAGAGCATAATGTTTATAACTTAAAAACATTTAACGTTTGACAATTCGAAGACATTCCGAATATATTCCATTGCATTTGGTGCCACAATGTTTTCCTAGAAGTATATTAATTATTGTATTAGGTTGATCGGAAGGTAATCACGTATTTCAATGCTATGACCTATAAGTCAACCAACCAAGGAAAAACAAATGTAAATATAAAACTATGTTTAGAATTAGTTTAAAATTCCATCTATCAGAGAGTTCAGAAAGTGTTATCTACCGTACATATGAACACTAATGGATATGTCCCAATCCTCATAAATATGTCGGGAACTATTGCAAGTGGGGGTACTTTGCTGTCAAAGTAGTCCTCTACTATCAGTGGTTTACCTACTTCACGCCGCTGGCGAGTATTGTATTTTGTTGATGTTATAAAGATTAACATTTCATTTTCAACCTCCCTTTTGGTTATTCCTCATTCGGTAACCCTTTGTAGATTACAACATTAATATATGGTATTTGAAATTTGAATTTTCAAGTAACACACACACACACACACACACACACACACACACACAGAAACTTATATATATATATATATATATATATATATATATATATTTTTAAGTTATGAAGAAGAACTTGGTAATCCTTATGGGTAATCCCAAGGAGGATGAAATCCTGAGAGCTCAATGTAAATCCAGTGCTAATATTTAAAAGAAAAACAGACCACTATATATATATATATATATATATATATATATATATATATTGTTATATACCGTGCCTATGAACACTGATGAGTATGTCCCAATCCTCGTAAATGCGTTGGGCACTATTGTAAGTGGAGGTAATATGCTGTCTAAGTAGTACATTATTAGCAATGGTTTACCTATTTCACGCGGCTGGTATTGAATTTTGTTGATGTTATAAAGATTACCATTTCATTTCCAACCTCCGTTTTGGTTATTCCTCATTCAGTAACCCTTTCCGGTTTACAACAGAAAGTAACTGCGTATTTCATCGCCATGATTTATGAGTCAACCAACCAAGACAGAAAAGTTAAATATAAAACTACGTTTAGAATTAGTTGAAAATTCCTTCTATCAGAGAGTTCGAAAAGTAATACGTATTTCATCGCTATGAGTCAACCAACCATGACAGACCTAAAATTGAAGCTTCATCTAAACTTTGCTTATCATCTTTTCTATTAGGGCGTTCGGAAAGTAATTATCTCTTTCACCTCAACGAATTATAAATGAACCAAATAAAGTAGAAATAAATTGAATGGTACGAAACTTCGTCTAAAATTTGCTTATCATATTTTGTATCGGACACTGATGCTTATAATTTTAACATGCAAAATATTCGCCATCGCTTACTGTATGAATTCTAAAAGGGCTATAGAGCCATTTAAAAACAGTTATGCAGTGTTTATATAAAATGACTGTGACATGTCTGAAAAGCCACGCCCTGGAAAATAATCCACTTTGAATGAAGAACAATCGAATGAGTCTACTGAATTGGGTTCTCTATCAAAACATCAGAATCAGAATCTATCTTGCACATTTATAAATCTATCATTGAATATTGCTTCCATGTTTGGTCTGGTTCTCCTGTATATCTCAAGATTCTTGACAAAAATCAAAGAAGGGTCGATAAGAAAATAGGAATAAAGGCAATGTATTTTCAGTGAGTGTAGAAAAACGAAGTCATGGCTAAGTCTGAGTCAGTTTTTATTTTTTTATAATAATGTTCACTCTGTACAAGGCCAAAGAGCTACTCGAAGTGGAGAGTTACAGAGTAAGAGGGACAGTTTATGAGGATACGTGAGAAAGATAACAGTTAACCCTTGACTTGTAGAGGTTAAGATTCTAGTGATCGGGTAAGCATCCTCTTGGGAGTTGGTTCAACAAAGCACTGGTTCGTGGGAAGAAGACGGTTTATGAGAACTATTTCCGTAATATGTGTAGTATTCGTCTATTGGGGTAATTTTCCTAACTCTTTTCCAATTATTTTGCACGAGGCTTGGCCGATCATGTGACCCTTAACAGCCAATAAGCAGAGATAAATACTTGCGAAGATCAGACTTTTGGTAGACACCAGGAAGATTAGATGTGTTTCTGACTTGTGAGTAAAGACAACATTTGGTAACATTCGCTAGTTTTTCTTTTCAGGATCGGTGAGAAGGATGGTAACAGATTTCTATACTTTTTTAGCATATTCCCTTTCTAGAAGATAAATGTTTCATTGACTTTATTCAGATTCCTCCCAATATATCTTTATTAATCTTTGGGTAATTATCTTTTCCGAAAGTCTGATACCACCAAGGCCGTCCAAACATACATTTGGTAACGGAGAACCCCCAAGTGAGTTGTCTCCCTAGAAAAATATTAAAGTATACGCATGTCAATTCATAGGTCAATAGCCTGATGAAGAAAAAGCATTTATTTTAAACAAAAATATTGAATTTTTTCAACATAAACTTGTAATTAAGTGAGTGTTTGCTGCTCAATGATAACGTATGCGAGTCATTGATAACACAACTTGAATCATTCATATTCGAGATTTGACTTCGTCAGTTTCTCGAGGCCACTGTGTTTGTGCGCGGTACACGTAAACCCTTGTCCGATACGTGGCACCTTACTTTCTTGTCTGGGGTCTGAGAGATTCAGCCCGCCCTCTCTATAGCAGATGTTTTGTATACGTAGCTGTTCAACAGTTTTTCCACAAATCAGGCGCAAACGTGCCCACGTGTATTCTTGGATTCATCAATGACAACTGGTGAATCTCGGATCCCCACCTCCGGCTAGAGTCATCTCATGTCAACCATGCACTTGGCTTCCCTGATAATCTGGTGTGAAATTTAGTGCAAATCCTAGTAAATATTAATCACAGAGATCAAACATTATACTGTGAGAATGTCAGACCAAAATTTAGTTAATAACAGTGTCCATATTGATCCAAATTTCATCGTTTCAAAATACATTGACTCTACGGTCAATGGTTAGCCTCATTTTCATGGATTTAATATTTATGCTAACGAAAATGGGTAGCCATGTTGGTTGTCTTGGGATGACTGCCTAAAACCTCTCCTGTCCACACTTGTGCACAAATCTTACATATGCATGCTGGGATTTCTTTCGAACCAATAAAAATGAACAATTCTCTATGTTATCCTAACATTCTTGTTACTTGTCTGGAAGACAGAACGCTATAAGCACCTGATTCTAAGCCTTTTGTGTGTGAACACGATTCCTACATCTTTAACTTTTGCTTTATTGTTGTTGCGTTGCTTTGCTTTTGACTTGCATTCTCCAATCGATTGTGAACTGGATCAGGAATTGGCTGGTTAACTTTCACGCCTCAAAAACAAAACTGCTCTCTATTAATCACCACAGAGGTCCTTCCTGACGCTCAACTTCTCGAGAACACCTCTCTGCGGCTGCTCGGTCTTACGTTGACTACTAACCTGAGATGGAACAAATACATTGAGTCAATTGCTTCGTCCACCGCAAGGAAAGTTGGCTCCTTCAAATCTACAAATCAACCATTCGCCCTTGCATGGACTATTGCTGCCATATATGGTCTGGAGCCCCTTCTGTTTGCCTCGGGCTTCTTGATAAGATCCAGAGACGGATATGCAATGTAAGTGGCCCTGATCTGGCATCTCGTCTGCAGTCGCTCTCTCACAGACGCGCCGTCGCCTCTCTCTCTCTGTCTTTTTTACAAATACTTTCATAGTAATTGCTTCAATGAGCTGCTTTCGCTGGTTCCCAGACTTAATGAATTCAAGCGTCCAACAAGGCTCTCACCCTTTCACTGTTGAAACTCCTAAATGTAGCCGTCTCTTCTACTCCAATAGCTTCATATCTCGCACCTCTCGACTGTGGAACTCCCTTCCCTATTCCTGTTTCCCTGCCAGCTATAATCTCCAACTATTCAAATGTAATGTCAATCGACATCTCCAGTTGCCTTGATCTATCCACTATGCTTCTCCTCATCCTTTCTTCTATCACTGCTATCTGATCTTGCTCCAAATCTTCTGTAACCCCTTGCGTACTAGTGGCTTTTCGCCTTGCTTGGGGTGAATCGATTATATATATATATATATATATATATATATATATACTATTATAATTATCAAAGCCTCTGATCGGGAGGTTTTGAGGAGCGTGGAACCACCTCATAATTACGGTTGTCCCAAGGTCCAGCCTGACCCAGGGTTGTGGCACCTGTTAGGGTCCTAAGTATGGGAAAATAGTGAATCCCCAAACAAAAATCAACAGTACATTTTTATAATAAAATAACGTTCAATAGATTTTTATATCAAAATGACGATGTGACATTTGTATAGTAAAATTACCAACAATACATTTTACGATCTACAAAATATATATCTAAAAAAACATAGCTTTACTCTGAAAGTGTAAAATTATGTATAACATCTGTAGTTGAAAGCTTAACCTTACGTACAAAATATTCAGATTTCGACATTAAATAATCCATAGAGGTTGACATATCACCAAAATAAACCAACCAAATAAGCAACATGAAAGAAAACTTTCATGGTGTTAGTCCATATAATATCATACAATTTTTTAAAGAAATGAAAATGTATTCCAAAATATAACTACACTACAACATAAAACAAATAATATCGCCTCTAGTAATCATATCCACACAAACATGTATATGCACAAAAGCTGAGTATCGTCTGCCATGTATTCATTTGTGAAAGCAAAATAAAGTATATAATATTTTTATTGCTTCAAAGCTCCCAGGAAAATTAAATTTCGGTATTAAATGACCCATGAGGAGTTGATATGCCGTTAAACAAATAAATCAACTAACCAACTTCATAGTCGGCACCTGCTTGTATCCGAGCATCGGGATCGTCATCCTTTATTCTTATTCCCTTTCTCCCGTCTGGTGGGGGTGGCGGAGATGGCTGTGAAGGTCCAGCCTTCTCCTGAAGAGTCGTGAGCAGGAGTCACAGGGGAGTGTCGGTGGTGGACGCGGCTGGCCGAAACGGGCCCTCCTGGCAGTACGTCGCAGATTCTGTTCATGTTGAGCTTCCTTTTCGATCGCGTAGAAAGACGGAAAAGACATATCAGAGGGCGCTGTTTGGTTTCAATGAGAAAAAGAAAGGCAGAAGGAAAAGCCATGGAATGTTCACGGATGCTACTAGTCTAGATATATTGTACGTTTTGTATTACTTTGCTCTGTCCTTTTTTCTTTCTCGTCTTCTTATTCTTTATTGAGAATTTCTGTCAATTCCTCTTTTCAATTTTGTCAATCACTTGTTAATCGAGGATCTCCACCTTCGACTAGGGACATCTCAGGTCGACCATGCACCTGGCTTCCCTAATAACCTGGTGTGAAATTCAGTGCAATGGTTATCGTGGCATGATCCGGGCTGACACAGCCTTGTCAATGCACTTAATTAAACGGTAAATATTAATCACAGAGATCACACAGGAGATCATGGCACTTCACGACTTACTCTCTTTTACTAAAATGAGTAACTTTTGGCCCTTTACTATTCCAGCCATCATCAACCCTGATCAGGATCAGAAAGGAAGTTGAAATGAGGAAAAAATAAAACCAGTCAAGTGTCGAAATTATTATACAAGGGTATTTACAAGGTGAATAATCAAATCTCTGAAAGTCTTTCTACTTCAGTGGTTTTCAAACTCTGTGTAATTATCCAGATTTGGGTAAAAACGAGATTTCAGTTGAGCAATGAAGATATTTTAGGCAGAGCGCGAATTTTTTTTTTAACGTAATCGTCACCCGACGAAAAAAAAAAAAAAAAAAGAAAGCTAAATTTGTATAAAAGCGAATTTTATTGACATAATCTTTTGTGCTGTTTTCTAAGAAGAAAGAATGGAGAAAATTATGTTACAAAAATTATTTTGTGTGCGTTCAATACAAAAGGTGACATGTACTCAAAACTGGTACAAAGGACCCTGAATTTTCTGCTTCCATTCTCCACCACATACTTTTGTGAAACAGGGTTTTCGACAATATGCAACATGAAACACAAATGCCGATCTCGACACCACGTAGCCATAGATTTACATAAAAAAAAAACCATATCCACCCTTCTCCTTAGTTCCATTGCTAATTCATTGTTAATTAGTGTTCCAACTTATAATTGTCAAATTATCATTAAAGAATATTAATAAATTTAATGGCGGGGGGGGGCTTATTTCCTTAAAAATTGGATTGGATAGATCTATTTTATACTTAGCGTCCTCAGCCATATAGGTACATAAGTTAAGGGTAATGAAAGAAAAAACTGGGAACTCTAGTGTAAACCGGATTTTATGTGCCTTTTTGGCAAGTCATTGTGATTTCTAGTTCTTATATATACACTATGGAAACAAAAGGGTCACGTGTAGCCATTAATATAACGTTTATGGTCATAACAAATAATGTCAAGTTAAAAAGTCTATTAATTACATAAATATTACTTTGTTGTCGTTTCGAGCACGAAAATAAACTTAGAAGACATTTACACTTTGAAAGATCCCGACAAGAAATATGAATTTGTTAAATAGGGCAAGTGACGCTTCTTTTGCTTAATGGGGAAACACGTTTAAAATTTGAATACAGGTTCGATTTCTGCCAGGAAAGAGGTTTTCTTTAGTAGGACTATCTCGGAAAATAGGCCTGTAGATATTAACTTCAATGAGTATAAAACATGAATGTGTACTCAGTAAATATAGCGTTTATGTTAGGTTGTTCGGAAAATAATGCCCGATTTTAGAACCCATTTTTTTTGACTGACTGAATTATTTAAACAGTGTTTAAATCAGTCAAAATAGGAACCCTGAACATCTATACGTTTCTGTCATCAAGTTACGGGGTTGTTTACTCTCAACTCTAAAGGTTTGAACGCCAAGAAATCTTTGCAGCGGAATACCTTTTGGCTTAAATAACTGTCATGGTTCTTGAAAAAGTGGTAGTCAATTGGCAAGAGATCAAGGGAATATTGTGGATGTGCAAAGTCAGTGAGCTTCTGCAGTATTATGCTGAAAACAAAATTGGACCTCATCGATTAACCAGTGCCGGTTTCATTTTGCTTAATTGAATAGATATTTAATCCAGGTCATGATAGTAAACTTCGACAATGATTCTCAGGTTAGATTCCAGAAAACTGTAATGGATAAAGCCAATAATGAACCACTAGAGAGTCACCATAATCTTCAATTAGTACCATTTCGGTTTTGGAAAGTGTTTAATACCTTCGTTATGATCTCAAGTCATTGATCCGATCGTTTACGATTGTCATAAAGGATCCATTCCTCATCAAAAGTCTCTATGCGATCAAGAATTGGTTCATTCGAATTTCGCAGATGTAGCATCGAACACACTTCAAAACGTGGAACTCTTTCACTTTCGCTGAGTTCATGTGGAACCAATTTGTCGAGTTTCTTCACCTGGCCAATTTTCTTGAGTGGTCCAACATTGCTGAAATACTGGCGCCCATTATCTGAGTCATTAATTTGATAAGTTGACGTGAGTTTTCCTCAACTACTGTTTTTCAGCTGTTGATTGTCAATTACAGATGGGCGTCTCTTTCCACCTTGATCTTCAAGTCTTGTATCCCCACTTCGGATTTCAGAAACCAGTGTTGTAATGTCCAATCACAAGAGGATCCTTCGCCCATGTTCTGTTAATTTTGGCTGCATTTTGAGAAGTATTATTACCAAACATGAACTAATGCAACAACAAAAATAAAATAAATAAATAAATACATTTCTTTTACTTTTCTTTTCCCCATATTGCAATTAAATTCTGAAAGTGACTGATATAAAATTAACAAAGAGGACACTTTAATCATTAGGAAAGAGTAATATATTTTTGTGCTACTATTATAATAATATATTGAAACCTATAATAAAATATTTCTTGTAAAATCAGACATTATTTTCCAAACAAGCTTAAACTATTTTCAGTTGTATACACATGGTGCGTCAGGTATTTGAGAACATCATTCTGAAAGCGATTGATATGAAATTAACGAGGAGGACACATTAATCGTTAGAAATGAGATATTCATTTCGGCGCAACTGTTATAATATATTAGAACACAAATAAAAGAAAATAGGTGTATTCATACCTTTCCCGAAAGTATTTGCAAGTAAGTGAATATAACGAACCCAACTTGAATTGGAACTCTCCGACTAACAATTCCGTGTCATGATGCTTTACACCACTCACACATCCAAGCTTACAGAATCTGAAATTCGCAAGCGTACTTAACAGGCGTGACGTTGCTTAACTTCGGTGATCGTAAAGGGAACCGGTGTTTCAACATGATGCGACCGTAAACCAAAAGAAGGATTGCTACCTTTCTCTCTCTCTCTCTCTCTATATATATATATATATATATATATATATATATGAACAATTGTTTTACACCGCACATTGTACCACAAAATTTAAATATGGCTTTAAAAACGCATTCTTTTAAAGGGACCTTTTTCCTTCAAGGTTTCTTTTGAAAGGTTTGTTACAATGATAATAATGAAAACGGCGAAACTGAAATTTTTTTGCAGTTTTTGCGTTCCGTCATTTTATATATATATAAATATATATATATATATATATATATATATATATATATATATATATATATATATATATATATATATATATATATATAATTAAAAAAAACAGACCACTTTGAGGCTCCATTGTTATAATTTATTTCACCAGAGATTTCATTTTTCTCTGGATCTTCAGACTTCACTTTCAAGGGTGAAAAAATGAATTTAAAATCTCTAGTGAAATAAATTATAACAATGGAACCTCAAAGTGGTCTTTTTTTCTTTAAATTAAATTATTCGCTCTGACTTAAGATTGAGCTCTCCGGATTTTATTCTACTTGGGATTATCCATACGGATTACCAAGATTTTTGTTATATATATATATATATATATATATATATATAATAACAGCCAATGCCAGTGTTACAAATTTTCATTAAAGGGACACAACTCACATTAGCTCATCTTTTTCTATAAAATAAATGTCAGTGTGTCACATTTTTTCAATCAAAGGGACACAACTCTCATTAGCTCATCTTCTTCTATATAATAAATGCCAATGTCAGTCTGTCACACGTTTTCAATTAAAGGGAAACAACTCCCAATATCCCATATCGTACTATATAATAAACGCCAATGTAAGTATGTCACTGTGTCACACATTTTCAATCAGAGGGATCCAATACTCAATAGCTTATCAGCTTCTTCTATATAATAAATGAAAATGTCAGTGTGTCACTGTGTCACACATTTTCAATTAAAGGGATACAACTCTTCAACAGCTCATATTACAGAAATTTTGTATTCCCAAATGTTCATTACTGCAGTTGTTTTTCGGCGATTTTTTACGTGACTTTTGCGACGCATTTTTTTGTATGATAACAATTCTTATAACTTGGAAATAAATTTGGGAATAATCGAAATTAATTGCGAAATCCAGCAAAAGTCACCATAAATAGAAATAAGTGTTTGCACGGAAAATAAGGACCTACGTACATCAAATTGTCTTTAAATTAAGTGGTGGCAGAAGAATTTTCGTTGAACTTTTAAAAGGTAAGTTTATAAATTAATGCAATGCTTAAATGCGGCGATCAATTTTGAGTTCTGTAGTTTATTGTTGCATATCGCTTTTGGCAGAAGTATGGCTCGCAAAAAGAAATCTCCGTCAACAGAGGACCAGATTGCAATCAAAAGAGCCAAGGTTGCAGCGAGGAAAAGAAAGTCCGGTGCAAATGAAAACCCAGTTCAAACGGCAGTAAAGAGAGCTTCCAATGCTGAGAATATGCAAAGACTTAGGGACTCTCAAACTCCTAAAGAAACCGAACGCCCAATCAAGAGACCTCCACATAAGGTAGCTTAAATGCCGCCCAATTTAGGGTAATATATATATATATATATATATATATATATATATATTATCCAACATTATTTCTTACTATAAAAGGAATTTTAGTGGGTACACATATTTGATTTGCTATCGGTGTTTATATTTTCGGAATTAAAAAAATACGTGTACTCTCTAAAAATAACGTTTATATTACTAAAGAAATAACGTCGGATAAAAAATCCATTCAAATACACACACACACACACACATATATATATATATATATATATATATATATATATATATATATATATATATAGAGAGAGAGAGAGGGTGGGTGGAGAGACAGACATATTGGCAGAAAGAGAGTGGGTGGGCGAGCGACGAGAGGTAAATGTCTAAATCTTTACATTCTACAACTGTTAAGTAAGCAGCATGGTAAAATAAAAAATAATCAAACACAAACCAACCTGAGCTTTGCGATAAAACAAATACGCAAGGGCGAGATTAAAGATAAAACAAGTCAAATTTAATCATGAAAAGAATTCATCTCAGTAATTCAGACGACTTAAAACTGTTACTTCTTCGACTATTAAATAATAAATAAATAATTTGGCTTTAGGGAAAAAAATCGAACAAGAAAGAATCTAACTCCATAACTACGGTATTTGAAGCATATAAATACCCAACATTTACATTCGGGTAGCGAAACAAATCTTGTTAGAAGCAAAGATTTTACAATAATAGATCATTAATATAATATTAGTAGAACCTTAAAAGAACATTAATAGAACATTAGTAGAACCTGAATAGAATATTAGTAGAACATTAGTAGAGACTTAATATAATATTAGTAGAACATTAATAGAACATTAGTAGAGCCTTAATATAATAATATAACATTAGTACAGCCTTAATAGAATGTTAATAGAATATTAGTAGAACATTAGTAGAGCCTTAATAGAATGTTAACAGAATATTAGTAGAGCCTGAATAGAATATTAGTAGAATATTAGTAAAGCTTTAATAGCATATTAGTAGAGCAATAACAGTATATTAGTAGAAAATTAGTAGAGACTTAATATAGTATTAGTAGAACACGAATAGAACATTGGTAGGGTCTTAATAGAATATAGTAGAACATTAAAAGAACATTAATAGATCTTTAATATAATATTAGAACATTAGTAGATCCTTAATAGAATGTTAATAGAACATTAGTAGAGTCTGAATAGAATATTAGCAGAACATTATTAGAGCCTGAATAGAATATTAGTAGAACATTAGTCGAGCCTGAATAGAACATTAGTAGAGCTTTAATAGCATATTAGTAGAGCAATAATAGTATATTAGTAGAACATTAGTAGAGACTTAATATTATATTAGTAGAACGCTAATAGAATATTAGTAGGGCCTTAATGGAATATAGTAGAACATTAAAAGAACATTAGCAGAGCGTTAATATAATAATAGAACATTAGTACAGCCTTAATAGAATGTGAATAGAATATTAGTAGAATATCTGTAGAGCCTGAATAGAATATTAGTAAAAGATTAGTAGAGCTTTAATAGCATATTTGTAGAGCAATAATAGTATATTAGTAGAAAATTAGTAGAGACTTAATATAATATTAGTAGATCATTAATAGATCATTTGTAGGGCCTTAATAGAATATAGTAGAACATTAGCAGAACATTAAAAGAACATTAGTAGAGCCTTAATAGGACATTAAAAGAACATTAGTAGAGCCTTAATAGAATATTAGCAGAACATTTAAAGAACATTAGTAGAGCTTTAATATAATATTAGAACATTAGTAGATCCTTAATAGAATGTTAATAGAACATTAGTAGAACATTAGAAGAGCCTTAATAGGATATTAATAGGACATTAGTAGAGCCTTAATAGAATATACGTAGAACATTAATAGATCATTAAATACTTTGTATAATCATTAAAATTTTATAAGAATCTGAATTGTCCTACTATTTATCCATATAGGTTTCAGAATATCTTCAGATTCTTTTACAGTAAGGTTCATCCAGTACAAGTTCCGGGGACCACTCGAGGTAGAGGGTTAATAGGTAGTTTATATGGATAGGGGGAAAAGTTAATAGTTGACTCTAAACTAAGCAGGTTATGGTTGTATGGATCGAGGAAACATCCTCTTGGGTGTCTGTCCCACGGAGAAGCGGTTCGCGTGAGGAAGCTGTTTGAGCGGAACTTACTTCTCGCCGATAGAATACGGCGGCGGGCATGTGGGTGGTTTGCTACTATCTAAGTGTCTTGACGTGTCCTAGATGGGCTTGGAGAATTTGACCCCTAGAGGGCATATTGATGACCAGAAGGGCGAAACAAAAGAGCGAGTAGCCTATAACTAGATTGTGTCAATGGACGACAGAACAAGGATTGAGAGGGATTGTGAAAAAAAGAAACTTTACTAAGAACTAAAAATTAAGGACTGCTATTATTAAGCAATGTTAAAAGTAACAATTAGAAAAAAAAATATAATTAAAGATGAAGTTAGTCGAGATTAATAAATTGTATGTTTTTTTATTGTCTAAATGCCTTAAGCTTAGTTATTTTACTTGACTAATATAATGAAATCCTACCTAAGAAATCCCATGAAAAATTCAGTTCCCCTGCAACAGATGGCCAACTGGCCGTGTAGTCAATTTCTGTTTACCGAAGGATCGTGTCGGATTTGTTGTTGCTTCTCCACTTTAGGGTAAAACTACAGAAACCATATGCGGAAATTAGAGACGGACATCAGAAAAGTTTTTATTAATGACAGAAAGGTTAGAAGTTAGGGTTATACAGCAAATCTCCAGATGTTAGGAGATCCGTCAGGTGGAGCACGTCACACAACGTAAATCTGCATAAATGGCCTTGTTATCAATTAGCAGAAATTTCTTCCTGAAGTTACTCAGTTAAAGCCACACACACGCACGTCGAACCTGGTCAGTACCTGATGGGTGACCGCTTGGGAATTACCAGGTGCTGTAATGTGCGGCTGGTGTAATGCATAATAGCTTGTAATTGTAGAGCCAAGTTCCAATTCCAATCGAGTTCGTTAAATTCAGTCACACCCAAATACACTTGAGGAAGATATGAATTCCTATCTTCTCCCCCACCAAGATATGGGGTAATTAGTAAGACTTGTATCAATGAATCTCCTAAATTTCTTGCGCACACACACATACATACACACACACATACATACATACACACATATATATATATATGGGTAAAATAGAAGGACAGACTGGGTTCTATAGCCTTGGATGGCAACTGGTCTAGGAGAAGGAC
>CAHIKZ030001424.1:0-130000 GCA_903632075.3 Acanthosepion pharaonis | reverse complement strand
TCTTTTCTTCCCCACCCCCACTCATTCTCTCACTCTTTCTCCTTCACTCTGTTTCCATTCTCTCCCTATCACCTACTCACTCCTTCTCCCTTACCATCTCTTTCCCCCCTCTCTCTCTCTAGTTCGCTCACTATTCTGTTTATTTTTTTTTTTTCCTTTTTTGTTCGAGTCTAAGAATTTGATAAAGACATATATGTAGACATATGTATAAAAATTCGGTTATAAATAAACAGTCGATATTATCCATTAAGGAAATCAACCACAAACACGAATATAAATAAATAAATAAATAAATAACGGAAATTATTTGCATCGTGAAAACTAGAGGGACTTAAAAATTATCAAATGGAACTGATAGAGTTTATCTTGTGCGGTTGGCAGACCTTTAAGAATAATCCTTTAAAAAAAAAATCCTTCTTTTCATCCTATCTGTGTGGGCGGGAGAAATCGCTTGTGCTTATGAACGTGAGAAATTGGAATAAAGTTCCCCACTCCCATTGCATTTCGCAATTTACTAAGCATAGATGTGGCTTCTTTATGTGCCCTAGGCGATCATGGCTCTCCACAACTTCCTCTCTCTCGTAGCTTTTAATAAACTTTTTCTTTCTGTTATTTCTCCTTAGCCTTGTTCCACCATCCATTGACTCAAACTCATTATGTTATGCTTTGTTTTTCCTCTGTTCCACTTTCCCTCTTCCTGCCCCGTGAGTATCAGATTTTCCAAGTCCTCTTTCTTCATTATATGCCCTAGAAATCTTAACTGTCTCTTTCTGATGTTAAGTATTAGTTCCCCTTTAGTTATCATTTTCTCCAAAACTTCGTCGTTAGTCAAATGTTCAGTCTACGGCATCCTTCTGTAGAACCACATTTCTGTTGCTTCAAGTTTACTCTTCATCTTTGGGGAGATCGCCCAGCACTCACTGCCATACAAGAGGACAGATAGTCGTTTAAATATATGAGCAAATTTATTCTTTTTAATTAGCTGAGAATGTTTTCGATGTGGCATTTTAGTAATACTTTTTACAAACATTATTTCAGGTCAGTTTGTGATGTATTATTATTGAATAATTTATGTTCAAATTCATAATAAACTTCAAAACTGGTTAAGCATCTCACTTCGCATAGCCTTCTTTCAGATAAACAACCGCCGATTCGCTAATGGTTATTACTAAATCTACCTATCAAACTTAAGATAAGAACAGTGAGGCTCGGGTTGTGGCTTTCGATATCTCTAAGGCGTTTGACAATGTTTAGCATGTAAAACTTCTTCACAAGTTAAAGGGATGTGCTGTGTCTGACCGATTATTTGATGTAATCCAATCTTTCTTAACAAATCGTGCTGATTGATTTGAGCTGAACGGCCACTCTTCTACATCCTATCACATTAATGTGATAGTCCCCCCAGTGCTCTATCCTTAGTGCTACGTTTTATCTCCTCGTCATCAACGACCTTTCTGATAACATCAGTCCCCCATTCGGTATTTATGCTGATGGCACATGTTGTAATGTAGTCTTTGCTCAAAATAGCCGAGAATTAGGAAAACTGTAGTTAGAGCGAATATCGAAGGAACAGACGACTAGGTAGAGGAAACAAAGAAGAGGTTTATTAAATACTCATACATAGAACGGAAAAAAACTTGAGCAAATCAAATACTACTCAAATGCTACTCTAATATGGCTACTTTCCATATTTATAAGTACGAGCAGTCCATTGTTAAATTAGTAGGGAAGTATGCTGTCCTACTCTGCAACAGCACAACCAATTACCCCTGTCTTATTATTAAATCCGATAAAGTGAAATTGGTATCTGATCTCGAAAATGCCCCCCATCAGATGTTAACTGGGGCAAGAAATGGCTGTAAATGTTAACGTCTGCAAAACGAAACTGCTATATTTTAATTATCATATTCCTTTATCCCTTGTGTTTATGAACTTGAGAAATTAGAATGACATGAATGCAGTTTCCCACTTCCATCGCATGAACGGTTTTATTTTAGTTGTTTAGCAATTTACTAAGTATCAATGTTGTACAAGGCCGGAAGTATGCAGCCCCACGCCGAATATACGTCTGTTTTAGTTGTTTAGCGATTTACAAAGCATAGACCGTCCTGGGCATGACGGTAAACTAGATCTGGATGCTAGGTCTCTAATCAGGAGGTTTTGAGGAGCGTGTAACAACCTCTTAATTTCTGTTGTTCCCAGGTCCACCCTGAACCGGGGTGGTGGTACTTGTTAGGGTCCCAGCTATGGGCAACTAGTTGAACCCCAAACAGGGGTCAAAATACTATGAAAGTATAAAAATACATTTTCATAGTTAAAATACCAGCACTACATTTTCATAGAAGAAAACATAATCAGAAATACATTTTTGTAAAAAAATGAAACAAAAATTACCAGCAATACATTTTTGTAAAAGAAATTACTAATGTTCCCAGAAAAGTAAATTTTGGCATTAAATGACCCATAAGCAGTTTATATGCCACAAAACAAACTATGCGTAGATATGGCACAAGGCCGAAAGTATGGGTCTCTCGTCTAATATACATTTATTTTAGTCATTAAAGAATTAAAAGTAATTTTTGACCGAGTTTCTGGAATGAGGAGTTATCATTATTTTTCACTATTTATATTCAGACTATTGTCCTCATCTTTGTTGTTATCACTACGCTTGCCACCTAATCAGTAGCCAGGTTATGTTTAAGGCTGTTACACTACAGCAAATTGTCCTACGGGACAATGGCCAAGTGGACAAAAGCGTTGGTTTGTGAACTTGGTTCAGTCGCATCTAGGTAATGTATACACGCACTCGGTAGAAACGGGCGTGCAATAAATGAAATAAAATAAGAATAACTAAAAATAAGAACTAGATGGTATCCCTAGACATGGGTAGTTGAAGGAGAAAGGTTTACCTCCGTAGATTAAATGAAGGATTCAGTTCGGAATTCCCTGTTGCTTACGAAGATCGGTATACACAGAGGATTCAACAGCCGAAATGGAGTAATAACAACAAAGATGAGGATATTGTCCGAATAGAAATAGTGTAAGTAAATTTATTCTTTTTTATTAGCGGAGAATGTTTTCGATATGGTATTTTAGTAAAACATTAGTAGAACCTTGATATAACATTAATAGGACATTAGTAGAATATTAATAAGACATAAATAGGACATTAGTAGAAGCTTAATAGGACATGATAGAACATTAATAGGACATCAATATAATAATATATCAGATAATAATGGTTTGGTGATACAAGTGTTAATTAACCTATGGCTGGTGGAGAAGAGGTGGAAGCATACCTTTTCAAACGAACTCAACGGGAATTGGAAATAGGGTCTGCGACTAACAATTATACATTACACCACCCGCACATCCAAGTTTACAGCATCTGATATTTCCAAGCGGTCACTTTAATAAGACGTAATCTACACTGTTTTAAAAAATAAAAATGGGGCGTTTATAAATCCTTATGTAGTAATTCTGTGTCATTACCTAGGGCAATGTCAAAAATATTATACACTTTGGCTGGAGGACTCCTTGATTTTAAACTTCAGCTTGCTAAGTAAATCCAGCACTGGCATCAGCATATGCTAGGTTGCAAAAATCTCCTAAGCCAGCCAAGCATAAATAGGGATACAATATAGGAACCAGTGATATAGAGAGATAGGGAAGATATACAGGAGAAACAGACCACCCTCTTGAGATAAGACTGCAAGAATGATAGAACATTAATAGGATATTAGAAGAACATTAATAGGACATAGATAGGACATTAGTAAAAGATTAATAGGACATAAATAGGACATTAGTAGAAGATTAATATGACATGATAGAGCATTAATAGGACATCACTAGGACATTAGTAGAACATTAATAGGACATAAATAGGACATTAGTAAAAGATTAATAGGACATGATATAACATTAATAGGACATCAATAGGACATTAGAAGAACATTAATAGGACATAAATAGGACATTAGTAAAAGATTAATAGGACATAAATAGGACATTAGTAGAAGATTAATAGGATATGATAGAACATTAATAGGACATCAATAGGACATTAGTAGAACACTAATAGGACATAAATAGGACATTAGTAAAAGATTAATAGGACATAAATAGGACATTAGTAGAAGATTAATAGGACATGATAGAACATTAATAGAACATAAATAGGACATTAGTAGAAGATTAATAGGACATCAATAGGACATGAGTAGAACATTAATAGGACATGATAGAACATTAATAGAACATCAATAGGACATGAGTAGAACATTAATAGGACATGATAGAACATTAATAGAACATCAATAGGACATGAGTAGAACATTAATAGGACATGATATACTTCATATAATCATTCAAATTATCTAAGAATCTAAATCGTCTTCTTATCCAAATAGGATTCAGAATATCTTGAGACAATTCGCATCTACAAATATTAGCTTCTCTAACCACTTCCTGACATATATGAGGAACTATGCACATTGAATTCCCCCTCCCCCCCGACGTAACGTAACTTCCTTCTGGCTTTTCCATAAATATTTTTATGGTAACTTGCTCTGATACGCTTTCTTTTTTTGATACCTAGACTTTATGAATTTAAGCACAGTACCAGATTGTCATCTCCGTTTCATCATTTTGCAGTTGAAATTACTCGGCATAACCGTAAGTTCTATGCTAACAGCTTATTCTCTCGCACTTTTCGCTTGTGGAACTCTCATCTGGCTTCTTACATTTCAATCAACTTTGATCTTCAAAAATTCAAATTCACTGTTGTCGTAATATGTAAACATATGAGTAACGTGAGTTCACCTTTCTTCTAAATGGTAACAGGACCAAATCCAGCATCCCACATTTGGCCAAAAACAGCGTTATCGAAACTTTGCCACAGATATTTTTATTTAGCAGTTGTACTCGACAATTAGTTGAGTGAATCTTGAATTTTATTTCAGATTATTTAACGTTTGACAAATGTCAATAGTTATTGTCAGTCTTTTTAAATCCAATCCTTTTATTGTTCTCTCTAATTAATAATGCTTTTCTTTATCTCATTGTAGGAATACAGAAAGTGATTATCTCCCTTTTATGCAGATAAGTCACTTGGCACACGTGACTGCCACTTAATAACGTCACTCCATGATTTGTTTACAGCAACCTGACCGAACGATTGCTTTTTTTTTTTTTTAATCTGGGCAAATGCTAGTTTATAAGTCTATGATACCATTGCCCTTTGGGAATATATGTTTCCCAAATATAGGAAAAAAACTCCGGCGCGTAGCTTTTAATTTGGGAAAACCCAAAACATGTCTTTTTCCCCTGCGTGGAATATGTCATCACCTGGGACATAGTAAATGAATCCGACCCGTTTAAATCTGGATTCCTAAACATTGTTTCTCCAAACACAGAAGAATTTCCTTATTATATGTGAGCCATTTCCTTTTTGTTTTGTTTTTTTTGGGGGGGGGTTTCTTACACTCTGCTCGCTATGTATATATGTGATATATTATTCTCTGCGTGGGACACATGTATATATGTATTTATAGTGTTGTGTATGTCGTAGTACTATAAAAGTCTCTCTGAGAACGAAGCATGTTTGTAATTCCTTTTCCTTTCAGCCATTCCGTTTCGTCCGTGAAATACGATGTTATTATATCATAAATGTAATAATGCTCATAATGGGGTAAATACAAATGGGTGAATAAGCCATTCTTCTGTAGCTCTCCTGTTACATCATATTATTTCACACTTGCCACAGCAGACCATGATTACTAAATCACCGTATTATTTCACACTCAGTTATCCGTTTGCATCTCGGTGGCTGCATTGCCTTATTTGGGGTGAAATGATTAAAGAAAGAAATTCCAACATGTATAAGAAATTTTTTCTGAGTTTCTCGGATGAGAAATTATCATTATTTACAACATTTATATTCGAACTAATGGACAACCCTAGTGGATTAAAACGTTGATTTGTGAGTTGGGTGACATAGAGGGTGTAATAATATAAGCGTTATTTTTTAGTGGGTACACGTATTTGAGTTGCTATCCATGTTTTTTTATTTTAATTTTTCTAAACTGTGAAATTAATAACAACGTGTGTAGCTTGAGAAACCCTACTAGGTTGACTGTTGTTAATCTCTATCTATAAAAGGCAGGATGTGTGTGTATCGATAGTAAGTCTCATCAGTTCGATAAGGTCAAATTGGTGGCTGATGTCACAAACGATTTACAGTCTGTTGTTAAGTGGAGCAAAGAATGGCTTGTTAACTTTAATGCCTCCAAAATTAAACTACCCTCTATTAATCATCTGAGAGTACGCTTTCTGCTTTCATCAGCATGTTTAATGCTAACTTCCAGGAGACGTCTTCTCGGGCTAACGTCTTCGGATGCTATGAAGTGGAAAGACTACATTGAATCCGTTGCTTGGGCAGTTAGTTCATTATGCCATACTAGATAATTTTTCTCACCACAATCTATCGTACATATATATAACTCTACCATTCACTCATGCTTTGAATATTTCTGCCATTTCTGGTCTAGTTCTCCAGCTGTATATTTAGAGATCTCTATCTATAAAGGCAAGAATGTGTGTGTGTGTGTGTGTGTGTGTGTGTGTGTGTGTGTGTGTGTGTGTGTGTGTGTGTGTGTGTGTGTGTGTGTGTGTGTGTGTGTGTGTGTGTGTGTGTGTGTGTGTGTGTGTGTGTGTGTGTGTGTGTGTGTGTGTGTGTGTGTGTGTGTGTGTGTGTGTGTGTGTGTGTGTGTGTGTGTGTGTGTGTGTGTGTGTGTGTGTGTGTGTGTGTGTGTGTGTGTGTGTGTGTGTGTGTGTGTGTGTGTGTGTGTGTGTGTGTGTGTGTGTGTGTGTGTGTGTGTGTGTGTGTGTGTGTGTGTGTGTGTGTGTGTGTGTGTGTGTGTGTGTGTGTGTGTGTGTGTGTGTGTGTGTGTGTGTGTGTGTGTGTGTGTGTGTGTGTGTGTGTGTGTGTGTGTGTTGTGTGTGTGTGTGTGTGTGTGTGTGTGTGTTGTGTGTGTGTGTGTGTGTGTGTGTGTGTGTGTGTGTGTGTGTGTGTGTGTGTGTGTGTGTGTGTGTGTGTGTGTGTGTGTGTGTGTGTGTGTGTGTGTGTGTTGAATGTGTGTGTGTGTGTGTGTGTGTGTGTGTTGTTTGTGTGTGTGTGTGTGTGTGTGTGTGTGTGAAAATGTGTGTGTGTGTGTGTGTGTGTGTGTGTGTGTGTTTGTGTGTGTGTAACTGTGTGTGTGTGTGTAAGTGTTTGTGTGTGTGTGTGTCGAAATAATCACCGTGTGTGTGTGTGTGTGTGTGTGTGTGTGTTTTACTATGTGTGTGTGTGTGTGTGTGTGTGTGTGTGTGTGTGTGTGTGTGTGTGTGTGTGTGTGTGTGTGTGTGTGTGTGTGTGTGTGTGTGTGTGTGTGTGTGTGTGTGTGTGTGTGTGTGTTTTTAAATGTAAAACTGAATGTGTGTGTGTTAATAAAAAGGTGTGTGTGAATGTGTGTCAACTATGGTGTGTGTGTCACAACATTGACCGTGTTTGGAAATGTGTGTGTGTTACTATAACTCCTAGCTACTAATACATAAAACGATGATTATATTCAGTAAAATGAAATTCATCACTGATAATGGCTAAACACGGTCACAAAGTTGACAATGTTTAAAAAAAAACATTACTACAATCTTTATAAAATGTATGTTCTGAAAAGAAAAAATGTACTAATAAATGAAAAATTATATAAGAAAATCAAAAACAACAATTTGTCAATGTATGTTTAACCAAACTTGTATAAAAAAAGGATTGAAAAATTAACACACACACACTTGCACACACAAGTTTAACCAAACTGCCCAAATACACACACTATATATATATATATATACAACCCTTCAAAAAGTGTGGATAGTCCTGCACAAAACCTTCACCACTATAATCAATTCTCATGTGCTGTTGTCGGGCTGTCGGTTTCCTAGTAACTGATCTGCTTGACCCTCGTACGTCGAATTCGACGGGAGAGTCGAGTATATATATATATATATATATATATATATATTGGACTTCTCCGTCGTTCTCGACGTGTGAGTGCCTTTCAGTTACTTTTATGTTTTTATGTTTATGTTTCGTATGTTACAACAATCCTGCAAACAAGTCCACATGAGGGAGATGCTGAAGGGTTGACCGTCATATAGGCTGATCTATTAGCCCGAGATTTAGTGTTAATTCTTAATTCTCTCAGATGGTTGAGACGATTCTTTCTCGTATTTTTCCAGTTTGCTCGGTTTTCAACAGCAAGTTCGAATTCCTCTATAGAGATGTTTGCAGCATTTAAATTGTATTTAAGTTTGTACTTACAGCGTAACCAAGGATGGCCTACATTATGCTTACCATGAAAAGGTTGACTATATTAGAGGATTTTCGTCATCCGATCATCACTCATTCTGATGACATGACCAGCCCATTTGAACTGTGATTGCATCAGAAAGGACCCAATACCACTGATGCCACATTTGATGAAAAGATCAAGGTTAGAGATTTTGTCCTGCCGTGTATAACCGCATATTGAACGAAGACAGCGTTTATGAAAAGCATCAAGTTGATTGATGTGTCCTGTATGCCGTCCACGATTCTGACCCATAGTATCTATATTATATATATATTGTCAAAAATTGTCTAAATTGTATAACAGCATGGGATATTGTCCATCCCACAAAATGTTTAATATCTAAAAAAAAAACTAATTGAGTTTCTTTTTTCCAGATTTTCAGATAACATCTTGACACCAGTTGTCGTAAGAATCACTGAAAAACCATTCAGCTAGAATAAGAACAGGTTAAAATCGTTTTGTATCAGCCTCACTATGTCTTCCCAACTGAGAAATGGTGAGTGGAAAAAGATCAAAAATAGTACGAACATTCATACACTGGATTCCATCTTCAAATTCCATTCATGAACCATCAAGAGAACGGTGAATAAGTTTTAAACAGAGGGAACAGTAGAGAAGAAAACTGAATAAGGAGGTCACAACAGGAAGAGAGACCATCATTTCAACTTAGAGCTAAATAAATTCTTATTCTTCGAAGTAGAGTCCAATAGTGTTATAAAAATCTCGAAGAATTCCAATAAAATATCTTTAATCATTCAAAATCATTCAATTTTGCTGTTACACCTGGCATATACGAGGACAAGTCAAAAATTACTATCCACAAAAAATCCGCATTTTCGCCATTACAGAGCTCCAATAAATGACTTTCCCTCGTATATACAAGGTATCCCAGAATTAGCTTTCTATTTCAGTGAAATCGGACAATTTTTTCCAAAACTCACTTTTATTTTAGAGTCTGTCTATATTTCTGAGATGAGGTATTATGTACAGTATTTACATTAGTCGGATTATTGTCCTCATCTTTGTCGCCATATTTGTCACAACGTTTCGGCAGTTGTACGCTCCGGCCCTCTTCAGGTGGTTGGAATTTCGAACTGAACCCTTTATTTCGATCACTGTGGTAGACTGTTCTAGTTCCACGTGCCATGTTTGAAGGATGTCAGTTATCTCCTGAAAGTTCTCCACTGCCTTAACCAGGAATTGAACTCACCTTCTTTGGGTCTGTCACTGGATCTAACCAACGTCTTTATCCATTGTGCCATCTGTCCTTGAGGACATCTGGGTATGAACTTCTGAGTATTATAAACCTAATGTTTTCAGCATCATTTTTACCAGTGCTCATATTGCAATTTTTGTTGTTATCATTGCATGTCTTTACCAGAGTTCATATTGCAACTTTGTTATCATTGCATTTCTCTGGCACTCCTTATTACTGGTTCCCCCATTGTATTTATTTCTATGCTTGGTCGGCTCAGGAGATTTTTTGGGCCTAGCATATGTGCTGATTCCTTAAGTTTACGAATTTTCCAATGGTGTTCCCTGTCTATGATCTCAACATGATCCTACAGGGGGCGGTGATCTCCCTTCTCCCTCCATATGTGGTCAGCTACGCCTGATTTTTCTACTTCCCCTCGCGTTACAGCTTTCTGGTGTTCTTGAAGCCTTACCTTGAGGGGGCGGCCTGTCTCTCCTTTATATTCCTTTCCACAGCTGCACGGGATAGCGTACACACAGTCTTTAGTCATGTTCCTCTCTATGGGGGGGTCTCACTCGTGAGGGATACCTTTTATTTCTCTTCATCAGCTTTAATATGTTAAAAGTGTGTAAATTTTAAATTTTGTTTATAACTTTATAATTTTTTAATTTTTTTTTTTTTTCAAATTTTATTTTCATTCCCTTTCAGAACCCTATTAATAATGAATATACAGTAATGCATCTTTGTTGAACAACCATCTATGGATTTCTTTTCATGGGGTTTCATGAAAACAAAGGTTTATCACCAAAAGATCAATAGTTTAGCTGAGCTTAAAGTACTCATTCAATAAGCAGTGCAGGAGAGGACTCTTGAAATGCTTCAAAATGTGTTTCGCAATGCTAAGAATAGTCTTTGAATTTTCCTGGATGCAAAAGGGATCGCCTGTTGAAAATTTTCAATAAACTTTTGACATAAGATTTATAAATCTATTTGTTTTGTATCATAATTAAGTTATAAACATAAAATTGGGTCATTGTTTTTTGTTTTGTTTTTTTTTTTCATTTTTCCCGATTTCATTGAAATACATACCGTACATTTCCGCGTATAAGGAGACCTTTGGATAGGACGAGGTGAAACAATATAGAACATTTTCATGAATTTATCCTATACCTTTAGTATAAGACGACTGCTTATTGTTTATATCAAGATGATATTACTGGAATTGTTGTTACTTGCTGTATCCTTAGAAATTCAAAATAAACGAATCCTATATCATGTTTTTCCTACACACGTCCCCGAAAAGGAAAAGCATTGTTTGTTTGCATTTCCTCACGTGATCTTTTACGAATACTGATTCTTCTTCCGCCTCTTCTTTTCCTATATCTAAACAGTTAAAAACAACCTGGTGTACTAATGGCCATTTACTTATACTTTATCGACAATCATAGAATTCCGCTAATAACATGTAAGTAACAGGTAAAGGTTGCAATCGTAACTCGATGTTTACATCTTCTCAGTGGAACTTGCATGGATACAAGTTGATTTCATTGATATGGAATTATTCTCCAAATCGGCAATTTACTATGAAGTTATGCCAGTAATAGTTAAGGTAGAAATGGTTTTAATACTTTTATTACCAGTTTATTTGATAATGTGAATCTTTTTATGTACGTTATTGGTTATCACACTGAGGCTGAGGTTAGCTTACTGACAGACATCGCTTAGAATTTAAGGTTTCTTTTTTTAGAAGTGTCGTACAAGACGACCCCCAATTTTTAAGGGTGATTTGGGGATTTAAAGGTCGTCTTATATACGCGGAAATATACGGGTTAATTCTGGGACACAGATGGATATTTTAATTCCGACATTATTTCTTATTGGGATAAACGTTAAATTTAGATTTCATTGAGTGTTCGTGTTTAAGTTGCTATCCTTGATTTTTCTCTTCTTTTCTTGAACAGTGAATTCGGGCTAGGCTGCTTGTTATTAATTTCAGTTTAAGAAAAAACACAAAACAGGAATAGTAACTCAAACAGTTGTTGCCATTAAATAATAATATCTAACCGTTAATATCCGAAGATGCTTGTCTAGTAAGGTGACTCGCCAATCTCCGTTGCAGACGACTGCTCAGGTACATTTCTGCTTGTTCAACACCCATAGAGTCCACATGTGCTTTTTATACTGTAAATATTCTGAGCGGACGTTAGTTACAGTTTCTTGGAGAGAGCGCATTATCTAACGTCCTCGAGAGTTTGAACAAGGCCAGAACGCTCAAACTGTCGGTCACGATGACTTGTGATTTCGAGCTAGCAAAACCATTGACGGATCCCAAATATTTCCGTCTAATCTACTGACAGGGCTTGGGTCAAACCCATCATACGGTTTGCAAGCATTTTCCAACACACGGCCGCACACTGGGATCACTTCCCCCAGATCGAATGAAAAAAACACCCTCCTGATAATTGGACCATGATGAGATTCGAACCCGGGTCTCATGGTCGAAAAGCAAAGATTCTAACCAATCGGCCATGTGCCCATAACCCACTACATACACACACGCTCGCGCGTATAAAGAAAGGAAGAGAGACAGAGAGATAAACAGTGAGAGAGAAGCAGAAAGAAAAAGAGAGAGAGGTATAAATGACCTTCCTGACGCCATAAATTCCCAAGTTGGCATCTACGCGGATGACACCACAATTTATTCCTGCCTCAAAAACAAATCTAGTGTCACTGACAAAACTAACCTGGCCGTGAGTCTCGAAAAGGACCTCCAATCCGTTGTGAACTGGGGCAGGAATTGGCTGGTCAACTTTAATGCTTCAAAAACAAAACTTCTCTCTATTAATCACCACAGAGATCCTTCCCTCCATTAGAATGTCTGACGCTCAACTTCTCGAGAGCAACTCTCTGCGGCTGCTCGGTCTCACGTTGACGGCTGACCTGTGATAGAACAAATACATTGAGTCAATTGCTTCGTCCACCGCAAGGAAAGTTGGCTCCCTGTGCCGCGCCAGGAAATTTTTTCTCCCAGAATCGATCCTCCAGATCTACAAATCAACAATTGGCCCCTTGCATGGAGTATTGCTGCCATATATGGTCTGGAGCCCTTCTGTTTTGCCTCAGGGTTCTTGATAGGCTCCAGAGGCGGATATGCAATATAATTAGCCCTGCTCTGGCATCTCGTCTACAGTCACTTTCTTACAGACGCGCGTCGCCTCTCTGTCTTTTTTTACAAATACTTTCATGGTAATTGCTCCGAGGAGCTGCATTCGCTGGTTCCCAGACTTCATGAGTTCAAGCGTCCTACGAAGCTGGCATCCCGTTCTCACCCTTCCTGTCGAAACTCCTAAATGTAGCCGTCTCTTCTACTCCAATAGCTTCTTGTCTCGCACCTCTCGCCTGTGGAACTCCCTTCCCTATTCCAGTTTCCCTGAGAGCTATAATCTCCAGCTATTCAAATGTAATGTCAATCGAAATCTCCAGTTTCCTTGAGCTATCCACTACCCTTCTCCTCATCCTTTCTTCTATCACTCCTATCTGATCGTGTTCCAAATTTTCTGTAACCCCTTGCGTCCTAGTGGCTTCCCGCCTTGCTTGGGGTGAAACGCTTAAAAAAAAAGGTAGAAAGAAAGGAACGTACACAGAAAGAGGAGCAGAGAGAGAAGGAGAGAGAGAAGCAGACAGATAGACAGGGATAACAATTGGGTGGGGCATAGAGAAAAAGAGACAGATACGATCTATCTCTAAAGATGCAGGAAAAATACTCAGTGCCCTGTATCGCTCCAGTAAGTACCTGACTCCACCTGACAATCATATAACTTTACAAGAGCCAGATCCGGCTGAGAATGGAGCACTGATGTCATATACTGGTAGGAATTGCCAAGTCTTCATATTCCAGTCTCGTTAAAGTCTTAAAGCGTCTCCGCATCCTTGTGGGGGAAATTTCCTACAGACGAAACGTTGCAAGCATCTTGATTCTATCGCTATTTGCCTGGAAAGTGCTCAGACGAACTTACTTCTATATTTCTACCTGTTCACGCTACTGACCCGCCATGCCTCTCACATTGTAGCAAACAACCCTCCGTATTCTATTAGTGAGATGTGGAATCGACCCCCAACAGGATGCCTTCTCAGTCACTGAAGTCTTAACCAGTTCAAATTTATCTTTCCAACATATTTTTTAAGCATTTCATCCCAAGCAAGGCGGTAGTTCGCAGGGGGTTACATAGAGTGAAGGTGAGAGAAAAAATCGTGTATGGCGGGGTGGGGGAATGAGGAAAGGATAAAAGATAAACGGAGTTCATGACAACAGAAGATGTCGAATGACATTGCATTTAAATTTTTGATCATTTAGTTATCCGGAAAGCAAGTAAACGGGAGGGAATTCCACAAGCAAGAAGTGCGAGAAAAGAAACCGTTGGAGTAGAAGTGGCGGTTACATTTAACTATTTCAACGGTAAAAGGGTGGAACTAGATGCCAATCTAGTAGCACGCTTAAATCTGTGTAGTCGGGGCACCAGGGAAAAAAGCTCGACAGAACAGTAGCCATAAAAATGTTTGTCGAAAAGACAGAGGGAAGCCACATCACGTCTGTGAGAAAGTGACTGAAGTCGAGATACCAAGTCAGGATCGATTATATTGCAGATCCTTCTTTAGAGTTTGTCAAGAACCTCGAGATGAACAGCTTGGGGGTGGGGGAGACCAGACCAGATATGGCAACAGTACTCAATGTACGGACGAATGGCATTTTTGTAAATACGAGGGTCATTCAATAAATAAGGTGAATGTCTTGGTATAAAGACTTCTAATACAGATAGAAGCTTACTTTTTTATTATTTTTCAACGTAGTCTCCCAGCACTGTCACACACTTTTCCCATCTGTGCACAAGCTTCCGTATTCCCTCAGCGTAAAAAACTTTGGACTGATGTCTCAGCCAGTCGCTCACAACACTTTTGACTTCATCGTCCCTTTTAAACTTCGTGCCTCTCGTGAACGCTTTCAATGAACCAAAAAGGTGAAAGTCTGAAGGGGCAAGGTCTGGGCTGTAAGGGGGATGAGGGAGCAGTTCCCAGCCCAGCTCGTTGATGGTCTGAACCGTTTGGGCTGCTTTGTGAGGCCTTGCGTTGTCATGATGCAAGATGACTCCTTCTGACTGATGACCCCTGTGTTTGTTCTTTATGTCTTTCTTGACCTGCCTCAGCAGTTCACAGTAGTTCTTCTGTCAGACTAAATGAGGTTATTGATTGATTCGATCACCTCAGGAGACCTCACTTCTGTAGGCCTCCCAGGCCTGTCTTCATCCTCAACACTGCTCCGTCCTTCTTTAAACAATTTAGCCCACTTGTAGATATTTTTTGGCTGAAACATGTGGCACCATACACAGTTGACATTCTCCTATGAATTTCAACTGGTTTGCACCCTTCACCCAAAACTTGATAACTGACCGCTGTTCAATCCTGGGGCATGCTTCTTGGTCGGCCATCTTTGTTAATCGCCAAAACTCTCAAAGTTTTTTTAATCTGCAAAAGAAATTAAATCCATGTGAAAAAGAAATAAAACAAAAAATTAAAAAAAGTAAGCTTTTATTTGTATTAGAAGTCCTTATACCGAAAAATTCACCTTAGTTATTGAATGACTCTCGTATGTAGGATGGACTCTAACGAGAAAAACTTTCTAGCACAACAGAGTGAGCCAACTTTCCTTGCAGCAAATGCAGCTATTGATTCATTGTAGTTGTTCCACTCAAACTGTGCCTTTTACTCTCTAAGGCTCTACCTCGAGTGACCCTTGCGCCTTGTACAAGGTGAACACAACTGTGAAAAAACAAATAAAAGACAGACTGTGAGAAAGAAAATGACAGAAAGAATGCGTGTTTAAAAAATAACTTCGTAGAGCAATCTAGTTTGTTTTATCTATACGTGTCTTGGGGTGGGTGGCGGTGGCGAAGACAGAATGATATAAATAATTACAAAATAGACGAATTCAAATTATCATTTATCTTAAAAACACGAGAATGCTCACAAAACATTTAGCCTCAATCGATTCTTAATTATGTAGATTTTGATTATGGATTCTTTTCAATTTCATTTTTGTATTCTGTGTTAATCAAGATAGATAGATAGATAGATAGATAGATAGATAGATATGAGCAGAATAGGATAGATAGATAATGAACCGACTGAGATAAAACGACGTTTGTTTGTAAGTATGTACCTATGTACGTAGACATAATGGGGTGTGTAATTTTTCCTTATGACTGTTACAATGTATGAATCTTGTGGCTTGGTGGGTGTGGATGCAGGTAAGAAGAGAAATGCCTACAAAATGACCATTGTCTTCTCCGTAGTGACTATGTCCGCATGTCTCTATTTACTTCTGGTGTCCCTTGGCACAATTTCCTGGGGTTGTTATGTGGGTTTAGTTGCTCGTCTTCCGTTACATCAAGTAGATTCATGGGTTTTTCGTGCATTCACACCCCATTCTTTATGACCCAGTCTCCCACCTGTTCTGTAGTGGTTGACATTTCCCATCAGCGAATACTTTTTTTTTTCTTTATTTGTTGTTGTTAATTTTTTTTTTTTAGGCCCTTATCATCATAACCCCCGAGGACTCGAGAGTATTGTGTTGGAAGTGGGAGGTGGTATATTTATTTATTTATTTTTTTATTTTTTTTATTTTTTTGTCATATGGTATTTTTGGAATAATCGTGTGGACATCTGGGCTGAGGAAGAAAGAAAGAAAGAAAGAAAGAAAGAAAGAAAGAAAGAAAGAAAATGAAAGAAAGAAAGAAATTTAAATAGAACATAAAAAATAGAATGTAAAAAAATATGAATAAAAATAGAATATAAAAATAAAAGAGGAATAAGAAAGAAAAACAAATTAAGCACAAATTAAGAAAAAAAGAAGGGAAAATATGTTTTAAAAGAAAAAATGAAATAGCAAAAGCATAAAATACGATTAAAAAGGAAAATATAAAGTAAGGAAAAAAATGGAAAAAAAACAGAAGGAAAAATCAATATAGAAGACAGGACAAAAAGAAAGTAAGAAAGCATGAAGAAAAGAAAGAAAGTAATAAAAGAAAGAAAAAGAAAGAATGAAAAAATGAAAGAAAATAATGAAAGAATAAAAGAAGAAAAAGAAAGAAAAAGAAAGAAGTGAACGAAAAAGAGAAAAACACACACACACACACACAAGAAAAGAGAAATGAACGAATAAATTAGAAACTAAAAAAGGAAAGAAGAGTATGAATTAAAAATATAAAGATGAAAAAAAGTGGATAAGGGAAAAAAATGAAAAAGAAAAGGACGGTAACAAGAGGGGGTGTGGGGGGAAGAAAGTAAATATCAGCCAAAAAGAAAGAAAATTACACACGGAAAAAGAACAAAAAAAAAGAAAGAAAGAAAAAAATAAGAAAGGAATAGTAAAAACGGAAGGAAATAACCACAAAAGACATGAATGAAGGCGAAAACAAAAAAGGCCAGAAATAAATGCTCATTGTTCAACTTTTTAAGCATCTTCTTATATCCACTTTGGATTAATACCATGGTACGTCAACATTTTGATCTTATTTGAAATCTCTTGACAAATATCAATTTCTTAGAAAAGCATTTTACCCTCTACTGCCTTCGGTTGATTATATATTTCCGTACTTGTGAAACTTGTTGAACCGAAGAGAAGAATATGTTTAACAGATGTAGACATTTACTTCAATGAGTTCAGATCAGAAACAACTCCATATATTGTTAAACTTTCTAGAGGTGAACCTTATCTGAAAATGGACAGAGGTAATGTTATCATAGTTTCCGGTTAATGATGTCGAATATTTAGGAAGAACAGAAACACGATGTCATGTTTCAAATTATCCTTTGAAAACGGCAGTTCAAGTTAAGCCACGCCAAAGAATGAGTTCAAAGGCTGAATGTTTCAATGACCTCAAGTGGAACTCTTATATACGATCCATTGCTAAAGTTATTGGAAAAGTAGTCGGTTCCCTGAACCTCTCTGTCACTATACATACCTGACTCTTCGTATTATGGTTTAACTTTACAAGAGCTAATTCAGGACAAAATAGAGTACCATATTTAGACTGGGGCTGCACAGTCTTACTTTCCAGTCTTGAGTCCAAAAAGGAAAACAAACCCGTAGGTAAGTAAAAAAAATATAAGGTTTATTACATGACGGTAAGCATAGAAATTGACCTAATCCTAACTCGGTATTTATCTGAGCTCCCGACAAAGCGAGATGTGACACAAGGCCGCTTTAAAGCGGGTTTTTACGCGCACGTAGGCCCGGGCAAAATATTCCCCGTCGTACATTGTAATAACGGGGTCGGGTTTGTTTATCTCCCCAGACACGACTCTGCCCTTCGGCATAGTCTCGTCTGGGTTCATCTCTGCCCGAAGGCGGAGAGTTCGACAAGCACTAAGAGCTTAGCGCACGGCTAAGACCTAATGCTGACTCGGTATTTACCCAAGTCCTCCCGACAAGGCGGGGTGTGACACAAGGCCTTTTTTTTAACGTGGGGCGTTCCAAGCCCGCAGGGCCGGGCAAAAATTCCTCGTAGACCCCGTCTAAACGGGGTCGTGTTTGTCTACCTCCCCAGACGAGATTCTACCCTTCGACATAGTCTCGTCTGGTCTCCGCTTTTCCCAAAGGTAGAGTGTTTGACAAGCACTAATAGCTTAGCACGCGGCTAAGAATTAATGTTGACTATATTTATTGTATCAAGAAATACAATTATGGCATAAGGCCGAAAAATGGGAGGGGTTGAAGCTGGTCTTCACTATCTATCTTATACCTGGTAATCCTATTCACGACCTATTCATACATTACAATTTCCACATTCACCATAAGAACTCGTCGGTCACCGATCAACCTCCATACACCATAATACCACATCCTCTCAAAGCGGACCTACAAAACGCGCCCTATGCCATAAAAATATAATGATTATATATGTACAATTAAAAATTTACGGATGAGAGAAATGAAAGGGGAAGGAGATGAACCCAGTAAGAAACTAAAACGATACACAAAACTAACTAAACATAACAGATGTTAGTAGGGCCCTTCCAAGCCTTAAAAATGAGAGGCCGCTGTATTCTGCCCATTTGGACAAAATCAAGAGGCTCTCTCGCCAAGGGAGTGGGAAAAAGATAAAAAAAATCATACGGGCATGGGTAAATATAAAGCTGACCCAGGCGAGATAAAAAGGGGGCCAAAAACAAACTGGGGAGGTTGGAAATCTCAACCTGGATCATAACCAAAGATGTGGCCGGGGACAGGCCGGGAACAACACTAACTCACATTAACTAGGTACACAAAATCTTGTCTAACCTAACCAAGGAGAGGGCTCCACAGGAAACCACCCCGATGTGACGTAGGCTTGACATAAAAGAGAAAATCAAGGCTAGCCTTGTTCAAACGAACCAAGCTCGCCTCAGTCACCCACCTTTCACTGAAGACTGTCGAATGAAAGCGTTTTCTATTAGTTCTAATCTTCATCTTCAGCTGATGCTCAAAGAATCGAATCAGATCCTGATGAGAAAGACGGATACCCCGCAAGACTTCCTCCTGTCCCGTCGTCCAAATCACCATTCGGGCCGTGGCCAGCAGCGTCAGAAACACCATCCGTTTCACCCCGGAATACGGGGGCGACACATTGTCACACGCGTATGCGCGATCAATGGGCACGAGCTTTTTGGGAGCGAGACGAGCCGTCAGCTCGCTGACATGGTCCCATAAGGGGCAGACCCGGGGACAATCGTAGAAGGCGTGCGAAGCCGTTTCCTCTAAACCAAGGCGACACCGTTCACAGTCTGGTAAATCCGCCAAGCCCCATATGAAGGTCTTGTCATTGAGAGGCAGCCGATTCCGAGCCAATCGCCAGCTAAGCGAAAACTCAGGGTTACTGAGGTAATCCGCCGCTGGCGCCCAAGACCAGTAAGAGCGAAACTCATCCTCAGACAAGCCGAGATCCTCACGTAGGCAATCCTTCGCGACCCCCTCCACGAACAAACGATAGAAGACCTTCCTAGGCCGGGAAAGGTCACTGGACCTAGGAATGGCCAACAAGTGTCTCGCGAAGGAAATCCGATTGATCCCGTGGCTCAACTCAGCTTAGATCCACTTATTTACATAAACGGACGAGTCAATTTATGTCCTATATGGCATACTCTATCGCTATTTCCATGGAAAATGTTAAAAACGAGCTACATTCATTAGTTACCCCATCTCTCACCCTCTCAGCTAAGACTCGACACACCCCGATCAATGAGGTGAATCACCCTCATTCATTTCGTATTCCTGCAGTAAGTTCCACTCGTATAGAGTCCGAAAGTGTCTGCGCAACCTTGCGGGTGATGAATTATTTTCCATCTGACAACCACAGATAAAGAATCGCAAGCTCTTGCTCCTCTAGCAGTATTTTAATTGAAAATATTCAGGCGAGCTACATTCCTTAGATACTCCAACTCTAATCCTCTCAGTTAGAACACGCGACGCCGGGTACTTTGAGGCGAACCCCCTTCATTTCCTTCCTATTTCTTTAGAAAAGATAGCTTCTTCCCAAGAACTGTTGTTTGTGGAACAGAATCTCAGGGTGTGTTCTGACGAGCTGCATTTCTTGGTCCCACCAACCCTGACCTTTATAACTTGGACACATCTTGCCACAAACACAAGAATGAATCATCGTCATTCTATTAATAAGAAGTAAGTTCCACTCGGAGAGCTTCTTCTTACATAATCTCATGAACATTTCTTCTTGGATTTTCTTGCGCTTATACAGCACCACACAATAGCGCTCTACCTTGAGTGGTTCTTGAGTTTTTATTGCACGAGCATTAGTATAAAAATAAAGAAGCTTTCCCTGATAAAAAGCTCAAGAATCATCTCAACATCTTCAAGTTTTAGATTAACCGTTATCTTTCTGTTGTAACCTAGGAAAGGTTACTGAATAGAATAATCACGTGAAGGTTGGTAATGAACGATAACACTTAGGACACATACAACGCATATAAGATTCACCAGCGGTGCAGAGAAGTAGTCAACTGCTAGAAGTGAATTCCACAATGAAACTCCAACGGCAGAATATCTAAACAATCGCCCCACGCGGTCAGATGTGACACAAGGCCGAATTTAATGTGGGATATCCGAGCCCGTAGGCTCGGCCAAAATTTCCCCATAGACCCCGTAGAGAACGGGGTCGGGTAACTGTTTCCCGAGACGAGACTCTGCCCTTCGACATAGCCTCAACTGGGGATCCTATCTGCCCGGTGGTAAAGTGTTTGACCAGCACAGCTGGAGAAGAATCTCCAATTGCAGACCAACATAGAGTATTTACTACTGTATTTATGTGAATGGGGACATGCCCATTATCGTCCGAGGTATGCTACAACATTTTCCCACTTACCCGCATAAATGTCACCCTTTTATCATCATCATCATCATCATCCTTCGACCTTCATATAGTTGGTCGGAACTCCATTGACAATGCCTTTCCACAGTGTTCGGTCCTGCATTGCTCTCCCCAGATCCTAAATGTCCAACCCTGAGACTCGAACTATATGATGCCTGGGGAAGTCAATTTTCGTGAGAAGACACTTCCAGGAGGATGTCATAGGAGTAAGGATGAGACGATTTCCCTGTCCGCTCGGTGGCAGTGTCCGGCAAGCTGTAATCGTTGTTTGCTTGAGCTTAAGAGAGATTGGTCTCAGTTTTCCGTAATTTGTGTTAAGCGTTGCATGGCATCTCCAACTGATGTTCTGGATATTTCTAAGTAGTTTTCTATATGTTCCATCCAGTTATCGTTCAAGACGAGCAGATTATGTCCAAGTCCTACCATAGAGTAAAACCGGTTCAATCAATGTTCGAAAAGATATTTGAAGTCCTCGACTCTTTTGATGGGTGTATTATTGAGGGACACCAACTCGGATTGTTCAGTCATACTCACGTTGCAATAGAGACCTATATGGTTCGCTGCTTGCTCAAGTGATTCAGCAAGGATTCTGCGCCCTTGATATATTGAGAAATTAATGCAAGATCATCGGCAAAGTTAAGATCAGTCAGGTATGGTGGAGGGAACCGACTACTCTGGCGAGGTTTCAAAAGGAGTCCTTTTGCCTCCATGTTGTCGAGAGAAATACAAAGAACTTAGACCAAAACAACTATAAACATAAACAAAGAAGAAGCAAGTGTGTCGTCTTGTAGAACTCCTGTTTAATTTTCATTTCATGTCCCTTGATGTAGAGTTTTTTGTTTGTTATTCCTGCATCTCCCCTTTCGCAATTACCTGGCTCCAAAGAGTTGATAGGTGACTGATCATCCATTCCATGAGAAACAAGACTTGAATTGGGAACAGAGGCTAAAACCCTAGTGCAGTTTGTAGACTCTTTCGGTAGCTGATACAAAATGTGGGACGCCAACATTACATCCGGATGTTTTTGTTGAGGCACCATCTCTAGAAATTGGTGAAATTCTTTACTCTTACTACTCTCACAACAAGTGCCTTCAGTAACGCTCTACCGCTAGTGGCTCACGAGCCTTGTACAGGGTGAACATTGGTAAAAGAAACACTTTAAGCGGATCGTAAAGTCGCCATAATGAGGAAGGAGGGCTTGGAAAATCTGCTACTCACATGACAGACTGATGGCAAAAACGACAGAGGAAAACAACGCATAACATACTTGACCAGCTTGCGAAAGTGGATGGCGGAACAGGGTTTATAAATAAAGAAAAGTTTGTTTTATTTTACGGTATATCAACCTCAACGGGTTATTTAAAGCCGTCAAGTTTTTTTTTTTATTGCTGGTAATATTTTTCCTTCAAAAATGTATTGCTGTTAATATTTTTTTCCAAAATGCATTTCTAGTATTAATGTATTGCAGGTAATAATTTTTTTCTTCAAAAATTTACTGCTGGTAATAGTTTTACAAAAACGTATTGCTGGTATTAAAATCTATTTTTAGACTTTCATAGTTTTTTAACCTCAGTTTGGGGGGTTACCTATTTGCCCATAGCTGGGACCCTAACAGGTGCTACCACCCCGCGTCAGGGTGGACACCAGCAATTAAGAGGTGGTTCCACGCTCTTCAAAGCCTCCTGATCAGGTCTTGCTGTTGTAGTTTATTGTCATACCCAGGACGAATAAAGAAAAGACATAACTTATTATGAGCTGTAAAAAACAAATCAACCAACTGTTCACTTGCTTCTCCAAGTCATTAATTCGTTCTGAGTATAATATCTTTAGGTTTATCTTGACCTCTACTTTTCTCCTGTAACTTTCAGGCCAAGGCTTAGCGGGTGATGCTGGGTGTTGGTTCCCTGGGAGTTGTGCCCATCTCTTTTCGGGCTGAGTCTCCTTCCTTCTCGTAGATTGGTTTCCACCTCAAGGCACAATCAAGCCTGCTATTTAACGCATAGCTTCGAGTACATGAGATGGATTCCCTGGGAGTTTGTGCCCATCTCTTTTCGGGCTGATTCTCCTTCCTTCTCGTAGATTGGTTTCCATCTCAAGGCACAATCAAGCCTGCTATTTAACGCATAGCTTCGAGTACATGAGATGGATTCCCTGGGAGTTTGTGCCCATCTCTTTTTGGGCTGATTCTCCTTCCTTCTCGTAGATTGGTTTCCACCTCAAGGCACAATCAAGCCTGCTATTTAACGCATAGCTTCGAGTACATGAGATAGATTTATACCTTTCCCAAGGATATTCGTACGTAAGTGAACGTAACGATATCGGCCGGAATTCGAAATCGGCCCGACTATTTCGCTTTTGGAGTCACTAACCGTTACACTACAATAGCCCCCACCCCACAAAAAAAGAAAAGATTATTTAAATCCCTAAAACAGAACTCTATATAATTATTTATTGTATATTTAGTGTGGGAAAAAGGCGAATATAATTTATTACGAACGTTCGAAATATCAAAACTGGCCTTTTCTGTTAACTCTTTGAAATATTTACGAGGAAAAGGTGCTCAGAATTGATCCACAAATAATTTTAAAACTAATTATGCAAAATTGTTTTAACTCATTCATTTACATATTCGATTTACCAGATTTCCATATCGATTTGCCGCCTTTTCTTTACGCATTATACATTATACATTATAGATTAATGACTGACTTATAGTTACCAGGAGTATTCAGCTGATAAGAAAAGACAGAAATGCCTGGTGGGGGAACCGGTTTCTTCGCCGATGACTGGAGCCTGCGTCGAATAATCCGGTCCACCCACCAGGATTTTCTGGTGAGGAGAATGGTTAAAAACAGGGCCTATCAAAGAGCGGATGAACCTTCATGTAGATTCAACGGCCATCTAGTACAACTGGGTCATCTGGGCTCCATAGCTGTGTATGACACGGCATCGCTGGATGAAGGGTTTGTTATATTAATCAACAAGGCTCTCACGATGGAATAAATAGCCTGTGTTCAAGACGAGCCAGTGTCCAAGGCGAGACTTCAAGGGGGGATATCAGCAATGATTTGACCTTGAGTGGGATGGGTTCCGCCAGGTATACTTTCCCAAGACATGCTACGAATAAATGAATTCCTCTTTCAGTCCAGATATTTAAAGGGAATTGATCAGGAGCTCAGCTGCACGGCGACCCTACGACCACACCCGGTCATGGGACAGATGATGATAATCTAGGTGACCTGACGTGCTGTAACAATCAGCTACAGAGAAGCGAAGCAAAGTCCGAATTACTGTTTATAAACACACATTCTTCGGCGATTGGAATACAGGTTCGATTCTTGTGGGAGAACGCACATTTTCTACGAAATTTCTCGAACATTCAGGCCGGTAAATGCAATTAACACTGTTTAATTAAAAACAGAGTATTTAATTAAATAAATTGTATCTATAAAATAACGTATAAACAGAAAATATATTGAATAATTACCGATCATTTTTTTATATATATATATATATATATATATATATATATATATATATATATATATATATTATGAAATGGGCAAAGTCCAAACAATTATTTTAAGACATTTTATGTTTATGCATTCTTTTATAGATACAAATGAAAATATCTTAAAATATACATATATATATATATATATATATATATATATATATATATATATATATATATATATATATATATCACATCACAATTAACAAAGTACAACCTAAGACAAATATTATTAGATAATACCAAAAATTATATAGCAATCACAACAGGAAAAGTTTCAAAATTACAAAAGCCATTGCTAAAAAAAAAACAACCAGCATTAAATCACATATCTTTCACCACAGTGGAAAGTATTTAAAAGTGTATATAAAATATTTAATAAGCGTGTAAAATAATAATGATAATAATAATAATAATAGTGAGACTGTAGAAATAGTAATCAGAGCTCTTGGCCCCGTGAGAAAGGGAATCGATAATTTTACTAGCAGTGTCCCAAGTAACATCAACATAGAAATTGCCAGAAAATCGCCCTACTAGGATCATCCCATATGCTAAGAAAAGTGCTATCAATTAAATGACAATATTCTTATAGGGCCTAAGGACAATATTTTGGATCCGACTCTACAGGATACAAAGCAGGAAACATGACATTCACAAATAATAATAATAATAATAATAATAACCTATCTTTGAAGATATTTAACAAACTCTCAAAATACGAGGTTCTTGAAGGGGAAATCTCAAAAATGTGACACAAAAGCACATCAATAATTCAGAAGTAGTTGGAGCCCTCAGATTGATTGGAAAATGTTCCGAATGCCTCGTTGAAGGGATACTTGGTAGCTCATGCCTTAAAGAAATACAAAAAATTATAATCACAAGTCCAGCTCACACTTTACGAAGAGCTTTAACTATGTAAAATGGGTGTGATTTGTTTTGTTTTTTTGTTTTTTAATTTTTTTTTTTTTTAATCAGTGAAAAATGTTATGAAGCCCATTTCGGACCTTAGGTCTCTGGTTTGGACCCGGAAGGAAATGTGTATACAAAAGAAATAAAAGGAAATAATAATAATAATAATAATAATAATAACAACAACAACAGCAGAAGTAACAACACATATAATGTGTTTGATACATTCTTTCACGGTGCAGTCAGGAAACCATTTTCCATATAACAACATTTATAAGTTACGCGTGAATTAGCATTAGAATTTATATTGTAGATTTCCAAAAAATGCCAAAATGTTGCCAACATAATTTTGTTAAACAGGGGCAACATCTAGTTCTTAATAATAACTGAGACCGTCGAAAATATTGAACAAAAGCACAACACAAAAAACATGAACTTTGGCCAGTTTATCCACAATTTTGATTTGGATGTGCAACAACTTACTCGAAGATTGGAAAATACAATGAAAAATTAAACAGCTTATCGGTTGGATTTAGCAAAACTTGTTTACACGAATTCTTGTTGCTTAAATATTTTTATATATATGATAAATTATTTGTGTCGACGACTTGTCATTGTTGGCATCATATAATCGATTGGGTACCATATGACGTGTAAAGTGTTAAAATGTGCACCTGTATCTTTGTGTTTGTGTGATGCTTGTCATTGCTGACTAGATATTTCAGGTGTCAAATCCAGCACTATCCAGCTATTCCCCCGTCCCCTCTTTGCCTGGTTGTACTCGACACCATCTCACTAGACACCATTATTAAAAGATCTTCTCTTTGCCCAACCTGGTATTTAGCACTTTATCTCCCTGTCCCATACATTTTTCCTCACTTCTTGTTCTTAATAATAATAATAATAATAATAATAATAATAATGATAATAATAATAATGGACGATAGAAAAATACTAATGATGTTGACAAGAAGTGATATAGTAAGTAACATGATAGAAGAAAAAGAAGATCCCTAAAATATTTGCCAATAAAAGAATGTATATAATAATAATAATAATAATGATAATAATAATAATAATAATAATAATAATAGAATTAAAAAAGAGCAAAACTAAACAAAAATAAAACTTATAGGCAAGATTTTGGCCTGTCATCTTCGACGTACTTGCAACAACCGTTAAAAATTATTGCAAAGATATTCCAAAAATTGAAATCCTAGGATTTCGCTATGGCAGGTTTCTCAATCATTTTTTTTTTTTTTACTTCAGGGGACACTTGTAGAATAACTAAAAATCTGGGGTCCACTTTAAATTGTAATAAGGAAGAATTAGACAAGAAATCTCAAAAATATTAAGTTTTGCTTTAGCATCCCCATCCACATTAGCGCAATGGATAGTGGTTCGTAATCGGAGAGCCGAGTTCGAATTCCAGTCGAATCCATTCACTTACGTGCTAATACCATTTAGAAATGTATGAATCCTCTTCTTCTTTCCCCAGTTATGGGTAAATAGCAGGACAGACTGGGTTCTATACCGTAGAAAGAAATGGCAACCTACTGCAAGGAAAGATCTGCCTTGTCAGTTATGTATCTGTTGAAACTTGACTAATGCATGGAATAATAATGCAACACAAAATGTACTTAGAACAAAATGTATTGAAACAAGAAAGTGTACACAATATTTACATATAGTCTTTTGTATATTCCTGGTAAGACCGTTCCTGGAGAATGTGTTGACTGAGTCGCAGTCGGGCAGAGTCTCTAGTTGAATCTCTTGATTCCTCCCTCTCTTCCCGGTACCAACCATATTTATATGGTCGGTACTCCACTATGCAAATTAGGTGGATCCTACCACAACAGTATCGAAGGTACATGATCGCCTAAGCGTGTATCACGCATGGCACGTAAATGACTGATCCCCAAATAAGATTAGCGGTTCAGTTTTCACTTAAAGAGATTTATGAAGAATCTGCTACTTTTTTAGAGGGTACGATAATGACTGTTTTAAATCCCTTGAGGAAGGTAAAAGGGAAAGGATTATCCACTCCTTAAAAATTATGGGATTTAGCATCCAGTTTAAAATATCAGAGGACAAAGACTAGACTGAGACATGGAAGCCATGTGCTTAGTGTCTCTAGCTTTTTAAAAATAAAGACTCGGAGATTTCAGCAGCAACGACGAAAATGGATGCCACATGTAACCAGAAGGGAAAATAATGATATAATCAAGATGTTGATGTTCCACACTGCCTTAAACAAAAGGTTAGGAAGAAAACTCGCTATGATCATTTTCATTGAAAAGTGAGTCTTCATACGATAGACTTCTTTATTATTATTATTTTTTTTACGAATAGAATGAACTGACACCCTCCCAAGGAGAGTATAAAATGGCAGTGTGCAACCCACACACAAACAATCAGCATAACCAAAGTGATCAACATTACTTGCTTATATCTGACACAAGGTTACTATAACAGAGCATGTTTTTTCAAAATTTCTTTTTAAATGATGCCCACTCTGTATAAGGCCCATGAGCCACTCGATGTAGAGGGTTACAGAGTAAGAGGCACCTCCCGAAGAAATGTGATAATGCCGCCAAGACGCAAGGGGCCACCGAAAGTGAAAGAAAAGAAAAAGATTTTAGAAGTAACCGGAAGCACAATCGTAAACAGAAAACAAGGGATAAACGTCCAATCCTGTTCAAAAGACCGGGGAACAGTAGCAACAACGTAAATAGGTGCCACGTGCAACCAGAAGGGAAAATAATGATATAATCAAGATGTTGATGTTCCACACTGCCTTAAACAAAAGGTTAGGAAGAAAACTCCCATTAATACTTAATTGAGCGAAAGCCATTGTCATAAGAAGTTCATTTTCTCGAAAACTGTTTTAAAGGAAAAAATTATAAATTTCAACCAACAGCAATGCTAACTGTTCGGTCAATAAATGTCGAATATTTCTTGAATGGAAACGGTTGATTTCACCATTACCATTTTTTTCTTTTTTTTTTATTATTTGGTTTACCTTTTATCTTTTTCTCACTGCTTTCATTCAGTTTAGAATTAAGATTAATATCGAATCTTTTTCCTTCAAAAACGAGTATTTATAGAAGACTACCTCACACTCTATGCGCTGATCCTCGTCTGCCAACCTGTTAAACTCGCTTACCTCGACCCCCTCTGGTAAGAGGAGATGACGAAAGGTGTCCCAGAGGAAAAGGCGTATTCTTCGAGGCTATTGTTGAGTCAAACGAGACTGAAAAAGCCGGGATGCACCGGAGGTAAAAGACTGGTGTGTGTCGTTGTGGGGGAGGGCCATTCGAAAACAAAAACAGAAAGAAGAAAAAAGAATTATTGTAGGTATAGTGAATAATACGGACACCTGGAATCTTGTTGGTACGAGTTAAGGACTATTTTACCGCAAGGAAGCTCATAAACAAAACCATAAATAAAACGTAAGCTAACAGAATAACACACACGCACACACAAATTAAAGAACGGGTTAGTTCAGAGTAATGAAGTGAGCGAACGGTAGGAAACATCTCTTAAGTTACGGTTCAAATCCACCACCCCTGGCTACCCTACGCATCCTTTGCACGAACATACAACTCCCTGGCGTGTTTGCGATAGAATACGCTACAAGCCTCATGGGATGATACAGTTTTGCCACCCGAACAAATACTGTTGTCCTTACTCCATTCTTCTGCGCGCTATGATCATTTTCATTGAAAAGGAAAAGAGTCTTCATACGATAAACTTCTTTATCTTTTTTTTTTTTTACGAATGGGAATGAACTGACACCCTCCCAAGGAGAGTATAAAGTGGCAGTGTGCAACCCACACGCAAACAATCGGCATAGCTTAAAGTGATCAACATTACTTGCTTATATCTGACACAAGGTTACTATAACAGAGCATGTTTTTAAAAATTTCTTCTTAAATGATGCTCACGCTGTATAAGGCCCATGAGCCACTCGATGTAGAGGGTTACAGAGTAAGAGGCACCTCCCGAAGAAATGTGATAATGCCGCCAAGACGCAAGGGGCCACCGAAAGTGAAAGAAAAGAAAAAGATTTTAGAAGTAACTGGAAGCACAATTCCAAACAAAAAACAAGACGCAAGGGGCCACCGAAAGTGAAAGAAAAGAAAAAGATTTTAGAAGTAACCGGAAGCACAATCTTGAACAGGAAACAAGGGATAAACCTCCAATCCTGTTCAAAAGACCGGGGAAGAGTGTGAACCGGATGATAGGTAAACTTGTTTACTCCTACTGAGGAAAAAGGTAAGTAAATAGTAAATAAAATTTCAGAATTTTAGGCGGAGACGTTAGAAGTATAGAATTGAATAGACTTTAGAACCCAATCCTAAACAGGAAACAAGAGATACACCTCTATTCAAGTTCGATGAAAGACACTATCTACACCTGGAAAACTGAACACGCTACACTAGTTAACGGTCTACTGGAGGCCATTTCGCTAATCATTGCCTTAAGTTGCCTACTTAATATTTACTGGGCTATATTGATCCTGGTACAAGGCTACAATGGAATAGTAATCGGTAATGATTAAACACACTGCACCGACGAATGAATTGCTCGTTAATAGAGCAGACACGCGTAACGTTAACACGAAGTAATGAAAGTCACAACTAATCTCGTGTTCAACAAACTCTTGTTACTAGGTCAGGGAATCGTATGTTGAACAAGAACTAAGTGCTGAGAAAATAGACACAGAAAACAAGGTAGAAATAGTTATTCTATCTGGAACCTTCTCTTATGTGGAGAAAATTTCAAACAATGTTCTTAAGAGCCTCCGTAAATAATGAAGGAAAAGTTTAACTTACTCTGCTGGTGAATTAGCGAGCGGGTGAGGTGTGAAGCCTACGCCATGCTGCATCTGATGAAAGGAGGGCTGTCTGCCCAAAGTGAGGAAAAATAGCCCCCTAGGTCCGCAACACACATGACCAAATGCTGAAAGGAGATTACTTCCGCTGATAGGGTTTTTCACGCATGCGTGTCTGGCAAAACGGTTTGTCATCTGTTATACAAGTTTTATAGCTAATTCTCTTTATCAATATAAATGTGTTGTCTTTAAATAGACTCATTAACACATACAAACAAAATATTTACAATTCTTTTTAAAATACTGGGATCGCTGAATTGTAATACGTTTTCCATTTGATTAGTAAGTATAGTTTTTCTTCTAATCGCTACAGAATTTTAAAAGATTTTAAACTAAAATAAAATAAATTTAAAATAAAATAATTTAAATAAAATAAATTTAAAATAATTTTTTTCGATGAATAATGAATTTTTGCAAGAACTGTTTTCATTTTTTAAAATCAATTTTAATTATAAATTCATTATTCATCGAAAAAAATTATTTTGAGATAATAATGTTCATAATAAGGCTTATGCCTAAAAGCAATTAAAATCTTTTCTAATTAAATAATGTCTTATATGTATTGCATTTATTATTTTACGAACCAATTTTCTGTACTGGAGTTTGACAAAAAAGATTTGGAAATTTCACTTCTCCCAGGACTTGTCCTTATAATTAATATAGAGTTTAAGCGCTACAAAAATAAATTTCTCGAAATTTCATAAAAATGAACAAGGCGGGTTCAGATGCAAGAAACATATTTTTACCAAGATTTCTAAAAAAGAAACGTTTCTAAAATAATTTAAATCATTTCTGTATAATTTCTAAAAGTTTCAATAAAATCCGAGAATTATCTGCTTTTTTAAAGAATTTCCAAATCAATGTATTTTTCACCGCAAAAACGCTCAAATTTACCATACTAATTCATGACTCCCTGTTAACGGAAGAAAAACAAAATTTTGAACCAAAATTTCCAAGGTTCTGAAAAAGATTAAAAAATATAATTTAATAATAAGAAATTCTTTGGTCTTTCCTTTTAATAATAACAAAGTTTTTGACGATAAAACTCTATTATATTTTTAGCGTAGATTTTGAGGTAACTCCATAAAAGAGATTCATTTGGATACAACGAAAGATTCTTCAGATTGAAATAAACGTTCTTTAGAGGAAACTTCAAAAGTCTTTATAATTGTGCGAAAGTGTTAATGTAAATAATGTTGGCATGTAAAAAAATCCCCAAAAACTGATGGATTTTCTGGCGCCAACCATATTGGCACCGGTGATAAATAAAAACAGATTTGTGGAATTAGCGTAAGACAGCAGTCTAATAATCCTGATCGTTACCTAACTAATAAAAAGTTGTTACTACATCCTTACATAGAGATTGTGAAAACTTTGCGATGCTCTCTGCAACTTACCCGCAACGTTACCTCATAACGTTGTAAATACGTTGCCTTGTAACGTTGTACTATAGCGAAAACTTGTTTTTAATTAATTCACTCCAAGCAAGGCGATACCACTAAGACGGAAGGGAGTTAAAGAGAATGAAAAAAACTTTAGACGGAACCGGAAACCCAATCCTAAACAGAAATTAAAAAGAGAAGATCCAAGTAAGTTACATCATTGCAAAAATGGATAAAAAATTCAGAATCGTTAGGTTATGAAGTCCTGTTTTCACGAACCAATCTTGAGAAAAATCTACTTCCAAAAAAGATATAACGTTATAATCTGGCGAATAGATCAGAAACATTTCCAACACAGATCTAACGTCCTAGTCTGGCGAGCCAAACAGAAACAAGATCTGTGCTCAACAATGACATGACGTCACGACTTCGTGAACCAATCAGATGTCAAATAAGAATTTCTTGTTCGTCAGCATACGTATATGTATATTTTTATCCTTCCCTCTCCGTTAGTGAGTGTACTTCTTGATTCTGTCTAAAGTCAGAATACAGCGCCCACTCTTATTATTTTTGTGGGGTGGTTGTGTCCTACTAACATCTGTTATGTTTTGTTTGAATGTTTTATTATACTTGAGTTTCGTTTACTGGGTTCATCCCCTCCCCTCTCATTTCATGGGCATATATATTTAAAAAAAAAACAATGGAAAAAGGGGACATTTGAACTATTTGTAGATATTGAAATGATATGTCATGGGGTGTTTTTGGTTCGTCGTGAATTTCTGGTATTGTGGTATATGTAGTATTGAATGGTGAGCGATGTATTTTTGTGGGGAATGAGCAAATTGTAACGAATGAATGGGCCGTGAATCAGATTAGCTAGGTCTAGGATAGAAAGTATCGCTCAGACTATCCTCATATACCCTTTGGCCTTGTGCCACAATTGTTGTAATTAAAACAATATATATATATATATATATATATATATATATATATATATATATATATATATATATATATATATATATATATATATATATATATAAAGATAGATAACCCTGAATTCAGTCAGAATAGATTAATTCATTTCTTATTCTTCAGTGTTGGCTGTCATCGTCAAAAAAGTCCAAACTACAGATATGTGCAACCTACACACCCCGAACGCACACACACACGCTCGTACGCATGCACGTAATTCATTCAACAATTTACACACATGACTACAGCGCTTCTCTATATAGAGAGATTTCTCTTTAACCAGACATTTTTTATGACTTCAAACGTTATTATAGTGGACACTTCTTATTTGGAATAGACGGCCTTTTTTTTTCTTTTTCTTTTTATTTATTTGTTACAAAGTGGGTAATTCGAGAAATCTTATTAATCCGACAGGATTAGAAACTGCGTCGCTCTGGGAGGAGGGAACCATCTTTAGATCCGGCGTGCTTTAACCAACTCAGCCACGAAGAATTTTTGCCCATTAGGCAAGGTTGTGTAATGCCTTTTAAGCGAAATCCTTCTCGTCATCGACTGTGGAAATGTTTCTATCTGTTCTGTTTCGTTTCCAAACGTAAACAAAGCAATGTCTAAAGTAATTGGTATCATATTTATTAATTCGAGGCGGTGTAGTGGTTAGCAAGCTTATCTAGCTGGCACAATTACGACTGAGTGGTGGGTTCGATCCTCACTGGGTGTCCCTTACTTTCGATCTTGTGCCACATTTATAAGTTATTTTTAGTGAATATTTGAGTAGAGGCTCTGTTTTTCGGTTTAATAATTGATTTCCCTGAGGTAAAAAAAGAGCTGCAGTCAGAGCCAGAATTTTTCTATATTAAAACTTTTCAATTTAGGCAGGTTGTTATTAATTTCACTGTTAAAATAAAAAAAAAAAACAATTGGTAACAACTGAAATGTATGTATGCACTGAAAATATGTTTATTAATATGTTTCTAATAATAATTATAATTATTAATAATATTTATAATAATAATTATTATAATAATTATTATTATAATAATAATCATTAATAATAATTATTAAATATTATAAATAGTTATAATTGTTATATTATATTATTATTATTATTATTACTACATTATTATATTATAAATTATTATTATATTATTATACATTATTATTATATTATAATTATAATATTATAATTATAAATAATTATTAAATAATTATTAATAATTTTTATTGATAGTTTATTAATATGTTTATCAAAAATATGTATAGAAGGCATGAACCTTTATTTTCGTATATCTTTAAATTGAGAATCACTTATTTAGATGATGAAAATACGTTTCTAATATCTTCATGGAATTTATTAACCATTTTATTCTTTATTATCCATTTATTATTATTATTATTATTTTTTCTTTGATTTCTGGCGTTTACACATTTCTTTCCCGGTCCCGCCCAGGGACCTAAGGTTAGAAATGGCGTCATGACACTTTCCAATGACAAAAAAAAAAAAAAAAAAAAAAAACTAAATTACATAGATAAAGCCCTTCGTAAGGTGTGGGCTGTACTTGTCAGAACAATTTTTTGTATCCCCTTGAGGCATGGACTTCCAGGAATCCCTTCAATTAGTCTACTGCAATCTTTTCCAACCAGTCCTAGGCCTCCAACTACAACACGGATTGTTGATGTTCCCATATGCCACATTTTCGAGATTTCTATTTCAAGGTACTTGTATTTTGACAAATCCATTTTCTGTAGGTACCTTAAAAAACGATAACTAATGTTTAGAATGAATTTTTTAAAAATGAAAAATCTTTCTTGAAGTTCTTATTTTAGGTTTAATTTCAAACTAATAGATTAAATTTAATATTTCCAATAAGCAAAATCCTTTGCTGTATTTCAAAAACTAATTTAAAAACTTAATATAAACTGACTGGAGGATTGTTTTGTTTCTTTTGTCAAAATAGCTGATTAGCGCCCTTTTTTAGTCGTCTTTTATCGCAATGTGATTCTCTTTTTTTCTTTCAAAAATAAAATATACTTCACTGAAACATTATTTGAGAAATATTCGTTGATTTAAAGTATAATCAATATTATTTGAAACTACTATCTTTTACTTTCAGTTTAAAATATTGCAGAAATGCATTTTTAACCAGGCAGTAGCTATTTAATTAAAGGCATTTGCTGGTTTGTCAGCTTGATGACAGATTGATATTTATCTAATGTTGTTCTATGGTGGCTTTACGCGTGAAAAAAGTAATTGAATTAAGGTTTATCGACGCGCATTTTTATAACCTGAAAATAAAATAATATTTTTATTTAAAAAAAGTAAACAAAACAGCAATTTTTATTAACAAATAACTTGCCTACAAAAAAGCCTGATAATTATGCACCAACCCAGTTCGGCCTTATTCGCGTCGCGCTTACAGCCCGGCTGCCATTACTGACTTTGTTTACATTTGTTTCATTTGTAATTTGTGCGCATTAATCAAGACGTGTAAGAATATAAGATCAGTAAAAAGGTTCTGCGTATTACTTATTGAGGCAAACAACACCAGTAATGGTAGCCGGGCTAGACGCGATTAAGTCCGAACTTATATTGTCGATAACTCCTAAACGATTTTCTTCCGCGAACTTTTATTGTTAATTTGGAATTAATCAGGCAATTTCACACGAGAATTGAAATTTTCATTACAATTAGTGTCCGGGGCTTAATCTGGAAATTTACCGAAAAAACAAACGAATGAAAAATTAAAGTATATACTCGCGTATATAAAAATATAGGAGTGTCGCATTATACAGGTAATTTTTACTGGACTTAAAATTCATGCCAGAAATTTAAAAATTACATCCTGAAGTCGCATTATATACGAATAAATAAGACGATCTTAAAGTAATTTCTCTTACTCGACCATTTAAGCTGCTTGTTGGGCACTTAATGCAATGGCTAGCAAACTTGTCTCGCCCGATCAAATCCTCACTGATTGCTCTATTTTGGGGGGGCTTACGCCACACCTATTTTTGGGGGCTTACGCCACACCTAAGCTACGTTTAGAAAATCACCGTTTAAACAACTTGTGAAAAAATTAGTCTTTTATAGAAGTTAAATTTTCTTTGAGTACCTCAACTTACGTCAGCAGAACAAGATAGCAGTTCAGTCAGTTATGTGCCATGCGTGATACACGCTTAGGCGATCATATATATATCGACATATCACTGATGAGGCAGATTTTTTCCAGCAGTAGGTTGCCATTTCTTTCTGCGGTAGACCAGTTGCCAGTCAAAGTTATAGAACCCGGTCTGTCCTGCTATTTACCCATAGCTGGGGAGAGAAGAGGTTTCTTACCTTTCCCAAGGGTATTAGCACGTATTTGGTTTCGACTGGAATTCGAACTCGGCTAAATCCGAAAAACAACGTATCATTAACATGTAATACTTATTAATCCTTTGTTACATTAAGTGTGGCACAAGGCCAATATTACTGATAATGTTGTAAATGCCATTCCTTAACAATATATATAAGAAACTGATAAAGATTTGTATAATCATTTTTATAAGTATATTTTAATAAATATTTTTCTTTATTATTTATTTTAATTCAAATTTTAAAATAATCAATGTTTCCTTTAATAAAGTTTTATTTTTAAATTCATCATCTTTGTATGGAAAAAAATTATGTCTGCCTTTGTTTGAGCACTTCGACGTGGTGTAATGGTTAATCAAGCTTCTCCCACCATATCAATTACTAGTGACTTCGATCCTCACTAAGTGCTCCATACTTTCAGCCTTGTGTCACACCAAGGCTTCATTTAGTAAATCACTGGACACAATATGGCAAAATGGTTAGCAATCTTCTCACTACATCAATTACGACTGAATAGTGAGTGGGATCCTCACTGGGTGTTCCATAAACTAAATGACAATATCTGCCTTGTTAAACTTCGGTCGTAAAGTTACAAAACCTACAGCGTTCATAATAAGCCTTGTCGTCTGCTATTTCGTATTACTACAAATTAGTCGAATGGTGAAAAAAAAAACATGGCGTTATCTAACTCAAAATTACATGTTTTTTTTTTGTTTTTATTTTTTTTTAATCGAGATCACAGATGATTTTGACTTAGTAAATCCACTAAGACACAAGGGGTTACTGAGTGTGGAAGAATTAGAAACAGGAACATCACTAAGGAGCGAGAGCAAAAAGAGTAATCAGGAGGACAGCAGATAGCGATTGACATTGCATTTAAATTTTTGAATATTAAAGTTGGCTGGGAAGCACGGAGCCGAAAGTGAGTTCCACATGCGAGAAGTGCGAAAAAAGAAATTGTTAGCATAGAATTTACGGTTACATCTAACCGACTTAATTGATGAGGCCTCGCCGCTAGTCAAGTACTGCAGTTAAATTCAGAATCTACATTTTCTTAAAACTGTAGAAAATTATTTAGACAAGTAAAAATAAGTTGGCTGAATTCATTATTATTATTATTATTATTATTATTATTATTATTATTATTATTCATATAAACTTTAGAAAATTAGAAAAGTTTCTCTCATGCTCAGCTCCATGTAGGAAATTCAAGTGAACTTAGTATAATGACAAAAAGAAAATTTAAAAAAAGATGTCTTCTTGAAAATGTTGTTTATAGAGAAATATTAGAGAGGTAAGAGAGTTTCTATGATAGAACTTATATCTACTTTGTCAAAATTCAGTTGTAAGTTAGAAAACCTACAGCCTTCATAATAATAAGCATTGTTGTCATCTGCTATTTTATGTTACTGCAAGTTAGTCGAGCAAAGCCGGAAAAAGATTTTATGGAATAAAAATAAGTGAAAATAATTTATGTAATTAGATTTTCTTAAAACTGCCCCAAATTATTTAAACGCGGGAAGAATAGTGAGATTTCTGTATTTATAATAATTTTTATTATTAATATAAATATTAGAATATTGAATAATCTTTCTCTTATGATCAATTCTATCTGGATAAATCCAGAGAAGGAAATCGCAAATGGACTTAATATAATGACAAAAAGAACTTTAGAGAATAGATACCTTGCTGAAAATGTTGTCTATACAGAAAGTTTAGAGAGCTACAAGAAATATGGCACTTAAATGTTTGCGTGTTATGTATTTGTTTAGGTTTTTGCGTGTTGATATGTAAACAATTAAGAGAAAGCGTATAAAGACTTGGATTTCTCTTGGGTATGTCGGTTTTGGTCAAGGAGTTAGGCTAAGTAAGTAAAAACATCGTTATAATTGCTGCGCTCAAGACTGCCTTGCAGTGTTGAAACGACCAAAGAAAAGTTTGTAATTACTTCATCGTTAGAAGGTTTAAACAGGGTTATTGTATATTCGTTTTCTTTTTCATTGTCCCGAAGTTAGGGTAAGGATAAGTTTCGTTCTAATGGTCGAGCTCAAGTCAGCCTTACACTGAGGTGGAACGACCAAGGAAAAAGTTGGTTTACTTCGCAGGTGGAGGTTTTGGAAGACACGTGTGAATATGAACGCCATGCGTTGTGAAGTGGAAAGTACAGACGTCAGTGGACCGGGGAAACGAACAACGCCACAGCGGGGACGTAGTTTCTACATTGTGCTACATCTTGGAACAAGGGGAGAAAAAAGTTGATAAGACTTAACCAGCGCCGCCTAACAACGTTTGATGAAGCCAAGTGGGGTTATCGTATTTCCGGTTCCTTTATTATTAGCATCATGGGAAGATGCATTTCCTTTTCTTTTTTTTAATTATTTATTGTTATTATTTTTTAATTGTTTTCATTTCGTTTTTTCAGTGAACTTTTATGACAATTTATATTTTCGCTGTTCGTAGAATGGCTATTTAGCTTGTACACTAAAATTGGACAAAGTTGATTGTAAAATAAAACTGTCTATAGGATAAACAGAAATATAGGTATAATATATACGTACGTAGCGTGTGCATTTTTATGGGCAATTTTGTATTAACATCGATATATTACGAAAAAAACATGTTTTATCGGCTTATCAATATTGAATGACTACACGACTTTTGGTGTGTGGAAATAGGTCTGCGTGTATGCGCGCGCGCTCGAACGTATTCGATTTATTTGTCTTCTTTCCACATAGATGCATGTTGGATACTGTCCGATCATGGTGCAAGGTCTATCTATGAAGCACCGGTATGAATCGAATTCACATTTTTTGTAAGCTTAGAACACTTAAAAATAAACAAATATATCTCGATCGGAGACTTACTGCATTCATTTTTTCGTATCGTCAATTAAAGCCTAAAAATCGCTTTATCATTATTTACACTATTTATATTCGGACTATTTTCCTCATCTTTGTTGTTATCACAACATTTCGCTCATTGTGCCCCACGGCATTCCTCAGGTGTATATCGATCTGGGTAACCTACAGGCAATTCCAAACTGAACATTTTATTTAATCTACACGGGTAGGAATACCATCTAGTTCTTAATCAAATTAGCCATTAGGCCCTCATATCGATAGAGCCATTGATGTGATGGGTATTAGAAACTCCATTCACGTTTAATTCTAATTTCTCAGGTTCATCACGTATTGTAGGTTATCCTATTTGTCTGGATAACCTACAAGGGATTCTGAACAGAACACTTTATTGAATCTACGGGGGTAGATTGTTCTCGTTCCACTGCTAATGTCTAGGGATATCGTCTAGTTTTTATTTTTAGTTCTTATTTTATTTTATTTTATTTATTGCACGCCCGTTTCCACTGAGTGAAAGTACACACTGGCCAGATACGATTGAACTCGCAAACACTATGTCATCAAATTCACGAACCAACGTTTTCGTCCACTTGGCCATTGTCCCGTAGGACAATTTGCTGTAGTGAACTAAGAGCCTTAAACATAACCTGGCTGCTGATTAGGTTGCAAGCGTAGTGATAACGAACAAGATGAGGACAATAATCCGAATATAAACAGTGCAAATAATGACAACTCTTCATCCCAGAAACTCAATTACTTTTACTTGTAAACGACTACAATAGAGCAATATCATCTAGTTCTTATTTTATTTAGTACTGTTCAGTTATTGCTCGCCTATTTCTATTGAGTGCCAGTATACACTGTCAGATCCAGGGACTGAACCCACAACCACTATGTCATCAAATTCACAAAACCAAGGCTTTTATCCACGAGGTGAGTAGAATAGTCCGAATATAAATAGTGTAAATAATGATAACCCCTCAACCCAGGATTTCAGACAGAATTTCTCTACCCGTATCCTCACAAAATCCTCCCTCTTTTATCTTTATCTCTTCTTTCACTTTTGGTTCCTCTTTCTACGTCACTTCCCGCTTCCAATATTCTTTAATATTCTGATTACGCAACCAACAAACATCCATTCTCTTCGATTTTCAAACAAAAATTCATAAAAAAAAAAAAAATTATTTTTTTTTTTTTTTTTTTTTTTTTAGCCACGAAGATATATTTTTTTTTTTAAATTAAGAAAAACTTCTTCATCTTTTACGTAAACATTTTTAATCTGTAAATATCTGAGGTTTGGGAGATGCCTTTCTAGATGCCAGAGGCCGATTTATCGCTAAGCAAAATGGCAGACAAATTGAATTGAGATGATAAAAATGTTGAATAAAAAACTACCTATTTAGCAAATATTTGTGAAACAAACACACACATACACACAGACACACACACATACATATATATATATATATATATATATATATATATATATATATATATATATATATATATATATATTGTGTATTTAGGCAACGATCCTTTTATACACGTTTCATTAAAACAACAGACAAGCTACTGCGAATAAAAAGCTTAATCTCATTGACTCGTCTGTCGTCTTTAATAAAACATATATATATATATATATATATATATATATATATATATATATATATATATATACGGGTTTAACAGCAAAATTGTCCAAACCGTGCAACAACATTGGATAATTGTCCATCCCACAAGAATGTTTAATATCTAAAAGAGCCACTAAACTGATTGAGTTTCTCTTTTCCAGGTTTTCAGATAAGACGTTTGGCCATCTTGATGCGGTTTGTCACTGATAAATCATTTGAGTTATTCACATGGAAGGTGAACAGGTTAAAATAGTTTTGTGTCAGTCCCACTATGTCTTCCCAAAAGTGAGACGAAAAAGATCATTTAGGCCTCCAGTAACGTTACCAACATTCATACTCTGGCTTCTATCTTCAACGTCCATTCAAGAACCATCAAGAGAATGGTTTAAGAGCAGTTTAAAAAAAGAGGGAACTGTAGAGAGAAAAACTGGATCAGGAGGTCACAACTGCAAGAGGAATCATCATTTCAACTTAGAGCTAAATACACTCTTATTCTTCAGAGTTGAGTCCAATAGTTTTATTAGGTTGGTGCAAAAATAATGACGTAATAATGTCGTTTTTGGACGTATTTTTTAACGTCAAAAAACGACATCATTACGTCATTTTTTTTGCACCAAACTAATAGAGAATTCCAGTAAGATATCTTTAATCATTTCTAAGATACAACAGTTCAAATCTTAATCTAACAAATGGACAATTTTGCTGTTACACGATTTGGACAGTTTTGCTGTTAAACCTGGTATATAGATAGATAGATAGATAGATAGATAGATAGATAGATATTCATAATGTGTATGTATATAAATGTAAATACATATATATATATATATATATATTATTTATATATTATATATGAGCGCTTCTTATTGGAAAGCGCTCAATATCAGTGATAGAGCTAACATATTTAGTTGGATTGATGTGAGTTTGTGGCCCTGGGTTTCACGCTATTTGCGATCTTCAGACAAGAGTTTGTCTGACGATCGCAAACCGAGTGTCTGTTCCACAAATCAGCTGTTCTTGGGAAGAAGCAGTCCGAGTGGAAATTACTTCTGATTAATGGAATACGAAGGGAATGAGAATGATTCATCGTTGTGTACGTGGCATGGTGGGCCCTATTTGCAAAGGTCATGGCTGGTAGGACAAAGAAATGTGGCTCGTCAGAACACTTTCCATGGAAATAGCGATAGAGTGGCTTATGACTTAGAGGAAAAGGATTGTATGGTGGAAAACAATTTATTACTTACAAGGCCACGAAGATGATTTTGCTCTCTATCAAGAGAGGATTGGGTAGCTCCAGCCCAGATATAGCAGCAATACTCCATATTTAGTCTGATCTGGCTCATTTAAATATAAAGTTTAACAGTGCGAATCAGAGCAATGAACAATCAACCGACCATTATTCTAGCATCTCTAGGAATAGATAGTGTATGTTGTTACAGTTTTTTGTGTATATACTGTATAACTAGTGAGCCAATCAAAATACCCTGACTCACTTTATAGTCTACCAATAGAAAGTTGACCAATCAGAAGCCGCAGAACATTGGATCCGTCGTGTATAAAGGCGGCTATCTTTGTTTACCCTACCGGAATGACTAGTGCCAACTTGTCAGGCGAAGATACCAGAAGGAAGAACTACGCTCTGCTATGATATCCACTGCAAACCTGAACTACGCTTTCCTACTGTCTCCGAAATATTCACTGCCAACCTCTGGATTCTATACTCGAAGACGACCGTCATGAATTTGTAACATATGTAAGTTCTACTTTATTAAACGAAATTGCAGCAAATACGCAGGGGTTAACTCGTAGAGCAGAATAGGACTTGGATGGTAGCCAACTTAGGAGAAGGACAACTCTGAAGTCATTCGTACGCAAGGAGAAACCGCTCCTCTATCTTGTCCATGAAGTAATGACAATTTACAAATAAAGAAAAAGGAACGTGTGGAGAGTAGTGACCACCTCCATCTTGAAGTGGGGACAGTTTTTTTTTAAATCCAAATATATATTCGTCAAATCGTAGAGTGCCCACTTCTATATTTTCTTCATTTTGTTGATCTGTAATCGATGCCTGTCGTATGTGATAGTCCGATAGGGTAAGCGATATCGGCGCAGAAAGTTTAACCGACGAGCCGAGTTCAAATTCCGGGCTAGTCTGGTGCGGTCACTTTCGCACTAATGCCCTTGGAAAAGGCATTAATCCTACCCAGTTATAACTTAAATAGCAGAGTAGCTGCGTTTGCTAGCTGCGACTAAAATTCTAAGCGAATGAAAACTGGTTTTCAAACTGTAGCAAATGCAACAGGAAACTACACCACAATCTTCCCAAAGGTAGCACAATAATAATAATAATAATAATAATAATAATAAGAAGAAGAAGAAGAAGAAGAAGAAGAAGAAGAAAAAGAAGGATGAAGAGGGGGAGGAGGAGAATGTGTGAAGTTGATCCTTCTGCCCATAATTATTTGACATACTAGAAAGTGGTACCAAAAGTCTCGAAGAATGGTTAGAAAAATTCGAAACTCTAGGAAAAATCGTAATCTAGACGATATATACAGTGTAACCCGGATATAAGAAAAACCGGGATATAAGAGAGATTTTTCTCTGGTTCCAAATTAGAGCCTGTGTTAATGTATATAAATTAGACCAAACCCGGATATAAGAGAAACCCGGATATAAGAGACTTCTTCTCCGGTCCCGACAACTCTCTTATATCCGGGTTACACTGTATATATATATATATATATAAGTATAAATAATAATAATAATAATAATAATAATAATAATAATAATAAATAAGTACAGCTCACACATTGCGAAGAGCTTTATCTATGTAAAATATGTATGATTTTAGATTTTTTTTTACACAAATGATCACTGGAAAATTGTTGGAACATGGAAGGAAATGTGTACACAACAGAAATCAAAGGAAATAATAATAATAATAATAATAATAATAATAATAATAATAATAATAATAATAATGATAAGCTAACTAGAAATTACAAAGCAGACATACTAAAAAATTGTTAGTTCAAAGTGCAGATTCTGTGATAAATATTCAGAAACAATTGACCATCTTGTATCAGGTTCCATGGTATTGACACCTATTGAATATAAAACACGACAGGATAGAGTCGGCCAATATCTATACTGGAAAATTTGCAACACTTACGGAAAGGAAACTGCAAAAAATTGGTATGAATACCACCCAGACCCGGTTACAGAGATAGGGCCTGTAACAATTTTATGGGACTTCACAATATACGCAGACAGAGTAATCAAGGCCAACCGCCCTGACATCGTGATTAGAGACCGCAATGACAAAATGTGCCTCCTTATTGACATGGCAGTCCCTGCGTAGACTGCAATATATCTTTGAAGATCTTCAAAAAACTATCAAAATACAAGGACGTTGAAATCGAAATCTCAAAAATGTGGCGCATGAAGACATTAACAATTCTAGTTGTAGCTGGATCCCTCGGATTGATTGGAAAAGATTCCAATCGACTCATTGAAGGAATCCCTAGTAGCCCATGCCTTAAAGAAATACAAAAAAAATGTACTCACAAGTACAGCCCACAACTTACGAAGGGCTATGTAAAATATGTGCGATTTTTTTTTTTTCAAAACCTCTCAATGAAAAATGTCATGATGCCATTTCTGACCTTAAGTCTCTGGTTAGGACACGGAAAGAAAGAAATATAATAATAATAATAATAATAATAATAATAATAATAATAACAAAATGAATTTGTGGAGAATTATGATTGCCAGTATCGAGATCTAATCAAAATACTGGATAAAATAAAATTCAGCAAAAATAAAAACAACTTCTAAAAGAAATTAACAGCTGATATAGAGGAGTTAAAGAATACGAACAAAATTCTAATAATGGGAGACAAAACTAAAAAAAAAAATCATGCACTATAAGCCCAACAGAGTATATGAAAAAGATATCCGATGAGGTGACAAAATTTTATTAAAAAAAAGCACCCGTTTCGTATGTGGATGAGATTAATACTAAGGCCAAAGAAATCGCTGCCAAAAATGGGAATCAGTGACAGAATCCAAACTATACACTAAAAGAAGACATTCCTGATGGTCAAAGACTATAAGGATAATTTCTTCAATTGTCTTTCTTTTCGTTGAATTAATCCAGCAAAAATGGAACTCGGAATCATGAAGAGAGAGAGAGAATCAGAAATAAAATCGTATCTAGAACATTCCAGCATCTTATATTCATGGGATGTTGCACATTTTTTTCCTCTGTCTACCTCTTCTTCTTTTGCTTAAGGCAGTGGTTCCCAAACAGTGCGTCGGAAGAGGATAGCAGGTGAGGCGGAATGATTAAAAGGCAATCAAAGATTAGAAACAGTTTCATAAAAATTCATATGCCAAAAATAAATATGATTTCAAAATTTAAAATATTATTATGGATGACTTGTAATTGCATGCATGAGTCCCAGTTATAAATAATTATTGACCGATTTCATCATTGTGATATTTTTGCATTATATCAAGTATTAAGAATATAATAAATAGGGCCCGCAAATTAGAGGAGAGAGTTATCAATGATAATGTTCTGGCTTCGAAACCACGATTAGTCCCTTTAAACCTCTTTTTTTTTAATTTTTAAATGTACTTTTATCACATCAAATTTGGTGAGGTGCGACCAAATTTCCATTCTGAAAATACGTCACAGAGAAAAAAAATATTTGGGGACCACTGTCCTAGACTGATTGCCACCCAAGGCTAAAGAACCCAATCAGCCCACACCATTTAACTCATAGCTGACAGAAGAAGAGATGGATTCATTACTTTCCCAATGATATTTGTACGAAAGTGATTGTAACGCAGCTCAACTGAAATTCAAACTCGACAGGAGGCTATGGGTTAAATTTGAACACAAGCCGAAAGTACTGAATGAAATTCATAAGTATGAAATTATCAGATACATACACATTACGCGAGGGCTACATAGCGTTTTGAATTCAGAGTTGTCCTTCTCCCAGACCAGTGATTCCCAAACGTTGCGGTACGTCTCATAGGTGTATCGGAAGAAGATAGCAGGTGAGGCGGAATGATTGAAAGACAATCAAAGATTTAGAAACAGTTTCATAAAAATTCATATGGCAAAAATAAATATGACTTCAAAATTTAAAATATTATTATGGATTACTTGTAATTGCCTGCATGAGTCCCAATATAAATAGTTATGAATAATTATTGACCGATTTTACCATTGTAATATTTTCGCATTATATCAAGTATTAAGAATATAGTAACTAGCGTCTGCAAATTGGAGGAGAAAGTTATGTCTTCGAATCATTTTTCCCCCTTAAATCCTCACTGTATTTTTTTTTGTTTTTTGGGGGGTTTTTTATGTACTTTTTATCATCTAAAATTTGGTGAGGCGTGCGCAAATTTTCATTGTGAAAAAAAAAAGTTTGGGAACTACTAGCCTAACGTATTTGGATGGCGAAAGACGTCTTCCAAAAGATAAGCAAAGTATTAAGAAACAAGAAAATGTCTTTAAAAACAAACAAAAGAGTACTAGACTGTTATGTAATATCAGTCTTTTTATATGACAAGGAATCCTGGACAATCACCTGACAGATGAAGAAGAGGTAGCAGAAATATGGCTCTACAGAAGGATGCTGAGAATACCATGGAAAGAATACGTGAACAACGAAGTTTTTGATAAAATGGAAACAAAAGGAACATTTATACTAAACATTGGGAAGAGATGACTGAAATTTTTACGACACATGCTGAAAAGAGGCTTGGAAAATCTGATATTCACAAGACAGTTTGACAGCAAGAGTGACAGGGGAAAGCAGCCGATAAGCTATCTAATGTGCTTACGTTAAGAGTTGGAGAATAGGGATTAGTAGAGATAGGAAAAAGAGAAAAATATTAAGAGGTACAAAGAACAGGAAACTGTAGAAAGCCATAATCACCAACGTTCCTTAAGGGGTACGATACATAGAAAAATATATTAGATTTTTATTCAGTCTGCGTTAGAAAAATAAAGGAAGAAAAAACAAAATAAACTGCTCCCTTCATACACGCTTTAACAAGAATTTACAACCTATGATATATTTAGAGTGAATTAAGGGCCTGGCGGATTTGTTTAATAAATCCTACCCATGGTATTCCGGGTAATATAAAAGATTTTCTAAATATAAACATTGCTTCAATTAACGAATTATAAGATTGTATTGGATCATTTCAATATTTCTTTATTTATACCTGTTTTATTTTATTTTTATTTTATTATTTTTTTTAAACATTTTTGATTTTCCTTATTTACTTATTATATACATCATTTATATACATTATTTATATATACCGAAAGCTTATTGATTTTTGTTTATTTTGTTTATTTATGATTTGTAAGGATTTATATAACAAAGATTTTGATAAAATTTTGTTTTATTAAGTTTGGGTCATTTTTTTCATAATGTATGCTCAATTTTTAGCGAATCTTTGGAGCATATATATATATATATATATATATATATATATATATATATATATATATATATATATATATATATATATATATATGTATGTATTTCATTTCAGGATTGCTCGTCGACAGAAACTGCCAAGCGGTAAATCGTCTGCGTAAATATTTCGTTACTGAACTTTTCGAGATGAAAGACTCGATGTGGGTGGGAGTCTGGCAAAAAAAAAAGAAGCTCAGTGGACAAACGGGGGTCACATAATGTTATGAAAATGAAGAGAGAGAGAGAAGAGAGAGAAAAAGAGAGAGAGAGAGAGAAAGAGAGAAAGAGAGATGTAAAACATGTTTTATATTTTTTTTTTGCTGAAATGCGTTTTTAAAATCTGGTCACCGTATTATATCAAATACGTTACATACATTCTTATCAATTCCGAATACATACACATATAGACCTATGCATGCATAAAGATATAGTAAATATACTGACAATTTATATATACGTGTACTCATGCGTACGTATGTGTGTGTCAGCGTACAAGCGCATGCGCATGACCCAAATCTCAGTCTTCTTTGAAAGAGAGATAGAGTGAGAGATTCGCATAACGCTGTATAATGTACATTAATATATACAAAAACTTCAACTCATCTATATATAAAAATAAACATATTCAACCAAAGTTCTCGAAATGTATGCATATAGGGACACACACATATACACACTCACGCATATACAGGGTCTGTTAAATATAGAGCCCAATTTCTGTTTTTTACGGTTGTCAGTTGATTGCGATTTTTATTACAACGTCCAAGAAGGTAGAGATCAATGAAAGACATGTTTATCTAATCATTTATTCGGGGACAAAATTATTAGGGAATTTCGAATAACTGTTTTACTTGTGATGTCGAAAGTTCTCTCACTCGCTATCAATGTGTTAATTGCTACCGTGGAAGCACAGTTTGGGGTACACGCTCGCAGAGTTTTATATCAATTTTCTTGAACTTTGCAATGATTTTAACCATGAATTTCTGAAGGATACGAGGTTGTTTTTTTGTTACAACAAAAAAGAAAAAAGCATGACGACGTGAGGTCTGGGGCAGCTTCTTTACACACAATCGACCGACAGTCTCCGATCCACTTTTTCGGAAAGGCTTTCATCAAGCCACTGATAGCCATAACATCCGTAATGATGTGGCGTTCCATCGTGCATTAAATAACAGTCCTCATCTTGTAGCGCTTCGCTATAATCTGGTTACTATATTTGACGCGCCTTGTATGTACACATACATACATATACTTACACACGCAAACACACACACACACATATATATATATATATATAAATGTAGTTTTAAGGTATGCTATATTTATGGATAAAATTGGTCAATATCTGGGATAGAGCGTATGCAAATACAAAAGTGAACGCTGACGAGTCAGTATGTTTCATATTTGAACTTAATCTCAGGTCAACATTAAACAGACTGACGCGGCTCGATGTTAAGCTCAGTACCTCCCTCCCCTACATACATATATATATATATATATATATATATATATATATATATATATATATATATATATATATATATATATATATATATATATATACACACATATATATATATTTTTCCTTCGGATCATATTTAAACTGTAACCGGAAACGAAAGCAAATGAAATATACAAATTCCTTAATTTAACAAATATATATATATATATATATATATATATATATATATATATATATATATATATATATAGAGAGAGAGAGAGAGAGAGAGATAATATTAGTGGTAAATATACATAAATTTACGATTTCAATGGAATAAATTATGACCATGGAATATTAGTGTTTAAGCCTTTTTAATATATATATATATATATATATATATATATATATATATATATATATATATATATATATATATATATATAATAGGAGTAGATTGTCCCGCCTATCATCCGGTTCACACTCCTATACGTCCTTTTGAAAAGTAAAAAGTTTATCACTATTCATGTTATATATATATATATATATATATATATATATATATATATATATATATATGCAGAAATATAGTTTTAAAGTGTACTATGTTTATGGGATAAAGTGCTCAATATCAGAGTTAGAGGGTCTGTAAATATAAATATAAAAGTGAACATTGAAGTCAACATGATCTGAAAATTGCGTCTAGCGTAAAACAGCCTGTCGCCTCTGAATGTTGACTTCAATGTTCACTTTTATATTTATATTTATATTTACATACGCTCTATCTCTGATAGAGCAATTATACCATAAATATAGCACACTTTAAAAACTATATTTCTGCATATTTAGCTCCTGATAAACAGTGGAGCATTTTCGCTACATTTATAACACATATTATATATATATATATATATGCGCGCGCGGTTTTGATGTATGAGGATCTGACAACTTAACCAACTGATTCAGTTATGAATTTTGTACGATAATATTAAGTGGACCTTAGGAAAGGTATAAATTTTCTTCTTCTCCCTCCACCTATGGGTAAATAGCAGAACAGAATGGGTTCTATAGCCTTAGATGACAACTAGTCTAGGAGAAGGACAACTCTGAATTCAAAACCTTTAGAGAGTCGTTTGGGGACCTTGTGGCACGTAGTGCATCAGGTCTCTGTAATCGACCCTTCAAAAAGTGTGGTTGGTCCTGCACAATGCCTTCACCACTATAATCAAATCATATGTGCTGGTGTCTGGCTGTCGCTCCCTAAGAAGTGTGCAGCTTGACCCTCATACGTCGAATACGGTGGTAGTGTCCACCACCATTTAAAAAATTAAGAGATCAGCCAATGACGCTACCTTGGTTTCAACCTATCGGTATCCTCAGACTATATAGGCCGAATGATTTGCCTAAAGCTTTATTATTATATAAACGCACAACGTGAAGTATAATAGAAGGTGAGGAGTAAAGCAAGAGAACGGAAATTGTATTAGACGAGAAGTAAATAAAATGTATATACTTCCATACTGGTTCGTAGGAACTCAGAAAGTACTTTTTAGTGTGTATGCATCGTGACATTATTTCAGATCTTTCATTCAGTAGATTTGGAATTGTTATTATTGTTAACATTTTGTCACAGTTTGCTGATTTCATTACGATTGCTGTAAGTTTGGCTCTTCTTAATATTTTCCAGTTTATAATCAGATCTTTTTTTTTATTTTAATTCCCACACATGACTGGCTAGTCTGGTGCAATTCCTAAGCCTTTCTAGCTTGAATGATGACTTGTCATTATATTATCTCTTCTTGAAGCTGCCTTCAGTACACCGCACGAGTATTTTTTCTCTGGCCTTTCAAATCTTTTACTTCGGCTTTGTAAATTACTCCTTCCGTTTTGCAAACTCCATGTAGTGGGCATTTCTACAGATACATGTTTCACAGTTAACGATATCTTCCTCCACGTTAGCTTTGAAATTCCTGGCGTTTTGTTTTTTTTTTATTTTAATTTCCAACAATAATTCAACTCTGACCAATAATTTATATATATATATATATATATATATATATATATATATATATATATGAAGAAAAATATATACGGAAAAAACAAACAAAAATCCTTATATACAATTATGCTGTTTTTTAATGTTAATATGTCAACGTCAGGCGTTTCGGTCTAATAAACCATCTTCAGGACAACGTTGACATATTAACATTAAAACAGCATAATTGTATATAAGGATTTTTGTTTGTTTTTTCCGTATATATTTTTCTTCATACTGTCGGATCTATATCGATATATTTGCTTACATATATATATATATATATATATATATATATATATATATATATATATATATATATATATATAGGATGTAACAAAAATACTTGTACAAACTTTGTGGGTGGATTCCTAACACCAAAACAAGGCCCATATAAACATATGTCCAAAGGCCATCGCTGTACCTCAACGCAGCAACTCATAACAAATGTTCAAAATGTCCTCCGCTTGCTTCTACACACGCATGCACCCGTCGGATCATTGACTGGTGGACCCTTTCAAATACTCACACATGGTGTCAAATGGTTTCGAAGGCCCCCGTGACACGCTGATAAAGCGTTTTTGGATTATTAATGCCCATTACATAAATCAATTGTTTTAGGTGGCTCCACAAGGATTGAGGTTGTGAGAACGTTCAAGCCATGGAACCGGTCCTCTCCTACCTATGCATATTTCATTATTGATGTCAGCCAGTGCATCGTGAACAATATGACTAAAATGTGCTGGATGCCCATCTCGAATGAGCCACATGCGTTCTCGTATCTAGCAGGTGAGAAGTGTATTCGAAATAAAGTCCCTGTAGACGGCTCCTGTAAGACGTGCTGGAAGAACATATGGACCTACCAGACAGTCACCTACAATCCCAGCCTACATATTAATTGTAAACTGATGCTGGTGTCTAGCCTCTATTGCACCATGGGGATTCCGATCTACCCACAAATGTTATTTGTGAAAAATTGTTATTCCATCTCTTCTAAATGTTGCCTCATTTAGAAGAAATGGAAACAGCAGCAAAGGTTTGGGTAACTTGGCTACATTCGGTATGGAAACGCAAACTGATACAGCCGTGTAGCCTCCATTGCCATTCGCACGCCTGTATGTAAAAATCATATCTGATTCCTCACGATATAAATATCCTGTTATTGTTAAACTCACTAGTACACACATTAAGCGTTGAAGACAGACTAGCCACAAATGTACACGAATGACAAATGTAACCTCGTCTACATGACAACGCAGCGCCATCTACCATAAACTTTTTTAAAACTTAATAACTCGAAAACGAAGGATTTGCGGACATATGTTTACATTGACTTTTGTCCTTGATTTGGTCTGAAGAACCCGCTCCTAAAATTTGTAAAAGTATTTTTAATACAACCTATATATATATATATATATATATATATATATATATATATATTATATATATATATATTTGGTTGGATAGATGTGACAAACTCACATCTATCCAACCAAATATGTTAGCTCTATCTCCGATATTGAGCGCTTTCTAATAAGTACCGCGCATATAATATATAAATAATTATACATATATATATTTATTTATATTTATATACACTTTTAACACACATATATATATATATATATATATATATATAAAAAAAAAATATCATATATTTCCTGTTCTTTGCGACTTGCAGTTTCATGTGGACATGTAGTTTATATTTAGGCGGTCACACAATCGTTAGACGATTGAAAAGGACTTTTTTTCTTTATGCGCCGTGTCCCTCCAGGACGTGGACGATCATAGCTTTCCACAAATTCCTGTCACTTGTAGCTCTTAATAAACTTTGTCTTTCTATTATTTTCCTATGTCCTGTTCCGCCATCTTTTTACTCAAGTTCACTTAGTATGTGTTGAGGCGTCCACCCCTTTTTATACAAATGAACTCACCCAGTATATACATATACTAATGCAAGAGCGAGATGAGAGTAAGGCAGAGCAAGAGGGAAGAGTCGAGTCGAGTCCAGAGTGACAGAGTCAAAGGTTGTAGGTAACCGGAAGAGTGAGGGGTGAGGTAACACCGTTGTAGGAGTCACAGTGAGCGAGCACATAGACTCAGTAAGAAGTCACACAGCGATACTTCAATACCAAAGACTGTATATATATTTTGCTACTAACCCGTAATCTTGGAACTACTAACCTGCTTTACCAGTTTTTATTATTACGTTAATACATTATTTTCATATATTCATTCCTGGCGTTTGTTATTTATTGGTACCGGATTTCAACCCGGAATCCACAACAGTATGTTATGCGTTGGTTTTCCTCAGTCTCACTTGCCTTCTATGTCCCGTGAGTATCAGATTTTCCAAGCCGTCCTTTCTCATTATATGCCTCAAAAACCTCATTAAATAGGTTATGCGCTGCTTTTCTCTGGCCTCCTTGACTTAAATATGTCTTGTGAGTATCAGATTTTCTAAGCCCTCTTTCCTCAGTATGTGCTGTAGAAATTTCAATCATTGCTTCCTGATGTTAAGTATTAGCTTCTTTTTTTCCCATTTTTTCCAAAAAATGTTCGTTGTTCACATTTTCGGTCCACTGTATCTTGAGCATTATTCGGTAGAACCAAATTTCCGTTGCTTTAAATCTCCTGTTCATCTTTGATCCAACAGGAGGACAGATATCACATAGCTGTTTAATACTCTTTTCCTTGTTTATAGCGGAGTTTCCCTATTTCTTAATACTCTGCTTAGCTTTTGGAATGCTTCTTTGGCTATCCCACTACGCCTTCGGATTTCAGTGTCACACTTTCCATCCTCTGTTAAAATACTTACCAGATATTTAAATTTTTGTACTTGTTTTATTTTTGGTATCTCCGATTTGTAATTAGCACATTGGGCTCATGCTTTTGCTCATAAAAAATGATTTTCTTCATTCTTGCAGTAACTCTAATTCTAAATCTTGGAAGCCATTACATGGCCTATTCTATATATTGTGAATCAGATGGGGCAGACTGAGATATGTGAGAAAGTGAAATTTTATTTATCCTGAGCAAAATACCATCATATAAAGCGTGTTAAGCTAGGAAGAGAAGCAGGTGCGGATAAAGGCTTTATGTTCATCCCACGGTAATAAAAAATTTATTTTTCATGCCTGCGAACCAGTATGAGCTACTACCTCCTGTTTCATCAGCCATGCTCTGCAACATCGCCACTTTTTCGGCCGTAAACGAGTTGCATTTGTTGCAATCTCTCTTTTCCAATTACCTCGGTTCTTCTTCTTCACAATATATAGCAGGAGCCATGTAATGCACTCCAAATTAAGAATTGAGTTTTCTGTCCTTGTGAACCGCCTGACGAATATGTGGCTACCTATAAAATATACCGTGTATTCACATGAAACTGTAAGTCAAGAAAAACAGTGAAATATAAGTATATATATATATATATATATATATATATATATATAGATAGATAGATATATGAGAAGTATGAATACAGATAGGAACACGGTGTGGAGACAGTCTGTTTCATACTTGAACGCAATCTTCAGGCTATGTAGGTTGGATTATATTTACATATGTTAGTCACTGGCGCACTACGGGTAACAAGATCAGAATATAACAATAAACACAATAACTGATCTTGCTACCAATAATGCTCTAATAATTAACATATATAGGTAGTCGATTTGTTGTATATATATATATATATATATAAAGATGTTACATAAGGACAAACAAGTCCTTATGTAACATCTTTATAATATATATATATATAAACAAGTCCTTTATAATATATATATATATATATATATATATATATATATATATATATATATATATATATAAAAGATATATAAGGACAAACAAGTATTCACACGGCAATGATACATTTTGTTTCGACAGGTGAAGAACAAATATGGTTATAAACGATTCTATTAAAATTTCTAAAAAATAGAAACGTTTATAACCATTTTTTCTAACCTTTCGAGATGCGTTCGCATCGAAACAAAAATGCATCTTTGTCGTGAGTACTTGTTTGTCCGTCTGTAACATATTTATGATATATATATGTGTGTGTGTGTGTGATAAAATCAAGGAACAAATAGAAAATGTATATCCTTTGTTTCTTTTTTATTGTTTTTTCATTCTCTAGTTTATGAGAATTTATTGTTCGTATAAAGATGTTAATAAACCTGGAAATATTAAATAAATCACCAAACCTTTTCCCCGTAATTCAGGTCTTGATTACTTTCAAGCATTTTATTTGCACCTGTTTTCATCCTCGTATTTATTCCGGATAATATACGTCTAAGGCTGCTTTTTTATTATCACTTAATCGGACAACTTATATTAAAAAATGGCTAATATGAAATCGTCATTCACCTTCTGTCATAAGAAAAACCACAGGAAAGCAATTTACTTTAAAGAAAACCTTTTCACACAACAGACACAGAAAACGCGGGCTATTTGTGATTGGGATCACTGCAGGGAATGGTCATGGCTCAGTGAATAATGTTGCAAAATTCATTAACGGGATTTTGACCTCATATTTCTGAGGAGACAGCCTTGCTCGCAAACCTGATGTTCCGAAGCCAATTTCGAGGGTGATTTGAAATTTCAGGAAAATATAAAATACATTCTGCATATTTCCAATATCCTTACTCCAATTCACAATTTTCTTACTCCCCCCACACCAGCGACGTCATTTCCAATTTTCTTACACTCCCACATCAGCGATGCCTTTTTCCAATATCCTTACACCTCCACACAAGCGATGACTTTTTCCAATATTCTTACACCTCCACACCAGCGATACCTTTTTCCAATTTTCGTACTCCTCCAGTCCAGAGACGCCATTTCCAATTTTCTTACACCTCCACATCAGCGATGCCTTTTTCCAATTTTCTTACACCTCCACACCAGCGATACCTTTTTCCAATTTTCGTACTCCTCCAGTCCAGAGATGCCATTTCCAATTTTCTTACACCTCCACATCAGCGATGCCTTTTTCCAATTTTCGTACTCCTCCAAACCAGTAATGCCATTTCCAATTTTCTTACACCTCCACACCAGCGATACCTTTTTCCAATTTTCGTACTCCTCCAGTCCAGAGACGCCATTTCCAATTTTCTTACACCTCCACATCAGCGATGCCTTTTTCCAATTTTCTTACACCTCCACACCAGCGATACCTTTTTCCAATTTTCGTACTCCTCCAGTCCAGAGATGCCATTTCCAATTTTCTTACACCTCCACACCAGCGATACCTTTTTCCAATTTTCGTACTCCTCCAGTCCAGAGATGCCATTTCCAATTTTCTTACACCTCCACATCAGCGATGCCTTTTTCCAATATATTTACCTTACCTTTTTTCCAATTTTCGTACTCCTCCAATCCAGAGATCCCATTTACAATTTTCTTACACCTCCACACCAGCAATACCTTTTTCCAATTTTCGTACTCCTCCAAACCAGAGATGCCATTTCCAATTTTCTTACACCTCCACATCAGCGATGCCTTTTTCCAATTTTCGTACTCCTCCAAACCAGTGATGCCATTTCCAATTTTTTACAGCTCCACATCAGCGATGCTTTTTTCCAATATACTTACACCTCCACACCAGCGATACCTTTTTCCAATTTTCGTACTCCTCCAATCCAGAGATGCCATTTCCAATTTTCTTACACCTCCACACCAGCGATGCATTTTTCCAATATACTTACACCTCCACACCAGCGATGCCTTTTTCCAATTTTCGTACTCCTCCAGTCCAGAGATGCCATTTCCAATTTTCTTACACCTCCACATCAGCGATGCCTTTTTCCAATATACTTACACCTCCACACCAGCGATGCCTTTTTCCAATTTTCGTACTCCTCCAAACCAGTGATGCTATTTCCAATTTTCTTACACTTTCACATCAGCGATACCTTTTCCCAATTTTCTTACACCTCCACACCAGCAATGCCTTTTTCTAATATTAGTACACCTCCAAACCAGCGATCCCTTTTTCCAATGTTCTTACACCTCCACATGTAATTTTGCCCAACACCGCAAACTGCTACAAATCCAAACCATTAACCTGATAATTTGTCATGTTCTTTAATAGCCTCGTCATATCAAGGCTTACATATGGATATCATTCATCGTGCCAAACCCATTCAGAAATATCTAAACTGTCAGCTGTATACAAACTCTTTCTAACATCAATGGTTAAAAATGACTTTGAGCGAGTAAAGCCTATGGGTCTTGGTGAAGACCGCTCTTCTTTGTACCTTGTCTACTGGCGCTACAGAATCACCAACAAATAACTGTACCAGCTAACGGAAACTGTATCACTTGAAGACTTTCAACAGCAATAACTGTCTAAAATGGATATCACATATGACGTAAAGAGAAAAAATAATGTCATAATGTTGTTTACTTTGATCATAAATACGAGAAAGAGAGATAACAGTGGACTTGGGAAACTTATTTTCCTGAAATAGCATTTTAAGATAATTTCTTTTTTAAATAACAGGTTAGGAAGGAACCTCAATCAATATTTGAAAAAGCAATAACAGCTACTGGACTTGAGAAACCTATTTTCCTGGAAAATTATTTCAGTAGAAGATTTTAGAAATTTCTGCCAACAATAGTTGTTCGGTCAATGAATGCCGAATGTTTCATTAAAAGGAAACTAATAATATTACCATTATTATTTATGTCTTGGAATTGTCTATTGTCTTTATGTTAATTAATAATTAAAGTTTTGAATGAAAGAATGCTTGTCGTTAGTTTTTGACTGAAGTTGATACATTCTTTACTTATATACATAAGGATTTGAGTAGGATTGTGTCTCTGGTTCTATGCTGTACTGATATCTACGTGATAGTCTAGTATTTAGAAAGATTTGTAGGAAGGATTTTATTGAATCATATATCTGAATTAAAAACTTGCCCAATAAACATATGAAGTGTGTTTAAAAGTTATCAGTACGACCAAGAAGCCGTTTCAAAAAATATTCTGATATCAGAGAATTTTTCAGCACAGCTCAATTTTTTAATATCATGTCCAATTCAGGACGTAGGTGATCATGTGTTTTAATATAATTCGTTTCTTTTTCTTTTCTTTTTTTTAATAATCTGTGAATTACATGACTTCAGAGGGATAATGAAGTATTTTTCTGTTGCTTTCTCCATTGTTTTGAACTCAGTTCTCTTAAACAGCTAATTGGAGTAGATAGGTTCGCCTATCGTAAAGTTCATACTTCTCCACGGTTTTTGTAAACAGAAGAGGTTTATCCCGGTTTCCTGTTTAGGATTGGGCTTGCCGTTCCTTCTAAAGTCTACTTCAGCTCTATACTTTTAACGCTTGTCCTTTCCTACGTTAATATACCTCCACACCGTAAACCTCTACCTTGTGTGGCTCTTAGGCCTTGTATTCGGTGAACATTATTAAATTTTTTTTAGAATAATTGCCTTTTCATGTCATATCAATTTCGATTTTCGATTTCGATATGACGTTCCGGGCTTTTGAGTAAAGACAAATGTAACACCGACTAGTTTTGCTTTTCAGAGTCAGAGAGAAGGCATGTAACACAAATTTCTCCATCTTATCCTTCATTTACGTCCTCTAAACTTCTTCTGTATGAGTCTTTATTTTTTTTATTTTAAATCATTGAGTAAATATCTGAATTTCGGCAGGTAGAAGTGTTGGTAAACCCAACAATGTCAAATGTTTTATTTTTAACGGATTATCATCTTCAATCCTACATTGTGTTAATTCTGATTCCGTTGTAGTCTAAGGAAGGTTACTGAATAGAATAATCACACGAAGGTTGGTAATGAACGATAATATCTAGGACAAGAAGAACGCATATAAGATTCGCCAGCGGCGCGTAGAAGAAGTAGTCAACTGCTAGAAGTGAGTCAAGAGAATTACAAATAGAATCTCCAACTGCAGGATATCTACCAACCGCCGCACGCAGTCAGATGTGGCACAAGGCCGAATTTAATGTGGGTCAAAAATTCCCCGTAGACCCCGTATAAAACGGCGTTAAGCAGCTGTATCCCGAGACGAGACTCTGTCCATCGACATTGCTTCGTCTGGGAACCCTCTCTGCCCGGGGTCAGAGAATTTGAGCAGCACAGCTGGAGACAAATCTCCAACTGCAGGATATCTACCAACCGCCTCACACGATCAGATGTGGCATAAGGCCGAATTTAATGTGGGGTATCCGAGCCCGTAGGCTCGGACAAAAATTCCTCGTAGATCCCGTATAAAAAGGGAGCGGGTAGCTGTTTCCTGAGACGAGATTCTGGCCTTCGACATAACCTCGTCTGGGGATCCTCTCTGCCCGGAGACACAGCTGGAGTCGAATCTCCAACTGCAGACCCAGATACAGTATTTACTACTGTATTTGTGTGAATGGGAACATGGCCATTATCGTCTGTAGGTATGCTACAACAGATTCCGAGTGTAGGTAATATGAATATCGTCATCTATATAATATATGTTATATCTCGTTGAGATTAATTTGAAATAACAGTGGTGTAGTCACTAAAAAAATCTTTACAGTAGTATGAGACAATGTCGGGTTTAAAAATCACTGAGTGCCCTGGGTATGACGATAAACTACATCCGGCAGCAATGCTCTTGATCGGGAAGTTTTGGGAAGCATAGAACCACCTCTTTGTGTTGTTCCCAAGACCACCCTGTCCCAGTGCGGTAACACCTGTTAGGGTCCCAGCGATGAGCAAATAGTTGGCCCCAAAGCTGGGGTCAAAAGACTATGAAAGTATAAAAATAGACTAAAAAGTAAAAAGGCCAGCAATAAACTTTTGAAAAAAAATTACCAGCAATACATTTGACTCTCGACAAAAACCCTCTTTACAAAAATAGGCCAATGAAACCTGATCTTCTACAAACTGATTTCATACAAAGAATACATATACTATTCATACAGGCATAACCTAAAAATCTTGCCTGCATTAAATAACCCAATGAGGTTGATATGCCGTAAGACAAAATAAACCTAATAATCTATGGATCACTTTAAAATTACTTAGCGTTTTTGGTGCGAAAATAGAGCTAGCAAAATAAAGACTTCAGAATGTCCTAACGAGAGACGTTAATTTCTTAAGTAGATAGTTAAACTTAATTTCGTCATGATGTTCTCCCGTGACTTACTTGGTAGCACCCACTTCGAACCTAGAAGTAATTTACTTGGTGGAAAAAGGGAATATAGTTTCGATAGGAATATGCTTCTCGACCTCAAGGCTGATAAATATTAATTTAACAGTTTAAAATAATTGGGAAATCAACTCAAACACGTGTACACAATAAAGATAATGTTTATAGTAATAAAAAGTAAATATTTATTCGATTTTCAAATGCTTATGATAACGTAGCTTATCATTTGGTCAAGCTAGCTCGGACATTGATCAGTCTATTACGCCAACTATCACGACTCTGCATCAAGGTCCGAAGGTCATCAGAGTGGTATTCTGTGTCATAGTATAGCTGGTCAATGTAAGTGGTTGCTGGACGGCCAAACGCGTGTCTGCTTCCGTGGCTAGGTGTCCAGAGCAGTGGATCCATCGCGAATTTTTGATTTACTCGCCAGTAGTGTCTGCAAAGCGCGTTCTGTGTTCGCGTAAGACTGGAGAATTATCAGGGACGGGTCCATAGAGCTGTGATTTATTAGGTTGGTGCAAAAATAATGACGTAATAATGTCATTTTTTGACGTTAAAAATACGTCAAAAAACGACATTATTACGTCATTATTTTTGCACCAACCTAATACTTGGATGTTGCCCCCAAGTGATGTTTAATATAGCACTCAGCATCTGAGTGTAGGTTCCATCAAGCTTAGACTCAGGGTTTTAATTAATGTTCAAGCAGGGGGAACTATACATTAACATCGCCTCTACAGTGGCTCGAAAGTAACTAGTAGGACCCGAAAAATATTATGGTTTTCCTATATTTTGAATTTTCCGATGGGCGATAATTGTTGGGAAAAGTATGAATTCTCTTCTTGACCACCCGCCCCAGATGTGGGTAAATAGCAGGAAAGTCCGGGTTCTATAGCGTTGGATGGCAACTGGTCTACCGCAGAAAGAAAGGGCAACCTACTGCGGGAAAAAAAAATCTGCCTCATCAGACATGTATCGAAAGATACATGATCGCCTAAGCGTGTATCACGCATGACACATAATTGAGTGAGGACTAAAGAATCGGAGATACGCTTTCGAATCCTAATCTAGTTCATTACATTTACATAGGTACTAATACCATTGAGAAATGCATGAGTCCATCTCATCTTCCCCGGTTATTAGTAAATAGCAGGACAGACTGGATCCTATAGCTTTGCGGGGAAAGAAAAAATTCTGAATTCAAATTCTAGGCACCTTCAGGCTATCTTGCTCAGGAAACACCAGTGCGGCTCCATGTAGTGCCCCTTCGACAAGGCACGGCGGAGTAATGGAGAGGAATTGGGGAGCCGAGTTCGAATTCCAGTCCATTACATTCAGTAACTACCCTACAGCTAATACCCTTGGGAAAGGTATGAATCCTATTCTTCTCCCCCTCCCAGCTATGGGTAAATAACAGGACAGACCGGGTTCTATAGCCTTGGATGTCAACTGGCCTACCGCAGAAAGAAATGGCAACCTACTGCGGGAAAAAAATCGAAAGATCCATGATCGCCTAAGCGTGTATTACGCATGGCACGTAACTGACTAACTGACTGAATAAGCTAATTACATTTATTAAAAAAAAAAACTTGTTTTAATTGGTATCACCCCAAACAAGGCAGTAAATCTACTAAGACGCAAGGTGGTTACAGGGTGTGGAAGGATTAAGAAAAATAAACATTCATTATGAGCGGAAAGAGAAAAGAGTAATTAGGAGGACAGTAGAAAGCGATGGACATTGTGTTTAATTTTTTGCAAATTAAAGTTGGCTGGAAAGTATGGAGCCAGAACGGAGTTCCACAAGCTAGAAAAGAAACTGTTAGCATAGAACTTACGGTTGCATCTAGCCAACAACCGTAAATTGATGAGATCTTGACGCCAGTCTGGTACTGTGCTTATATTCAAAAAGGCTAAGTGCCATAGCGGAGAGCTCATCTGAACAATTACCATGAATGTATTTATAAAAATGGCACAAAGAGGCAACCTTATGCTGTGGGTAAGTGACTGAAGCCAAGCCACCAGATCAGGACCATAATCACCAAACCGTGATACACGCTTATGCGATCACGTATCTTTCGATACATGACTGACAAGGCAGATTTTTCCCGCAGTAGGTTGCCATTTCTTTCTGCGGTAGACCAGTTGCCATCCAAGGCGATAGAACCCAGCTATTTTCCCATAGCTGAGAGGAGAAGAAGAGGATTCATACCTTTCCTGAGGGTATTAGCACGTAAGTGAATGTAATGGATTCGACTGGAATTCGAACTCCGATTCCTCAGTCCGAGCCGCTATCCATTACACCACCGTGCCTCCCATTTGTTCGAATTCCACTCGAATCCATTACATTCACTTACGTGCTAATACCATTGGGAAAGGTTATGAATCCTCTTCTTCTCTCACCAGCAGGACAGACCGTTACTGGTCTACCGCAAAAAGAAATGGCAACCTACTGCGGGAAAAAATCTTCCTCGTCAGTCATGTATCGAAAGATACGTGATTGCCTAAGCGTGTATCACGCATGGCAACTTACTGAAGGAAAGATAGAAGTTTTTAATGGCTGTTTCAGTCAAATGGAAGAAAAAGGCCGTCAATTTCAAATCGTTTCATTTGTACCCACTTCTTAAACTTATGACCAGCATTCATATGTATGATTGTTATTACAATTTTTCGTTAAAGTTGTTAATCTCAAATATTTAACGATGCGATAAGGGAAATTCTACGGTTGTTTTATTGTTGTAAAACTCGCCATGAGCTTATTCAATCATTAACTTAAGAGTTATGATACATCAGAAAATTTGAATAGGAAAATCGTGAAATTTTCACGGGTCTTTCTAGATCTAAAATGATTGTTCTTTTTCAACTTTCCTCTCTTGTCCAATCGAAGGAAGGTTTAAAGTGTTTTTTTTTTTTCCTGTCCAAAATGACCAGGAATTAATGGATCTCCCCACGACAGTCTCTCTTATATATTCTCCATAAGTACACACCCTGAGAGGCAAATGAGAATAAGGGTGGGGGAAAAAGGGATAAAAAAGTGGAGAGGACGTAGGGATGAGGATGATGTTATAAGGAGAAGAAAAAGAAAATAGAGAAATGGCTGAACGAGAAAAGAGCAACGGCTGGAAGCCAAAGGCAAAGTGGCGACAAAAGCATTTCGCTCTTTTAATGTTTTAATGTGGTAACTATGACATTTGACCCCGGAACATAAACTTTGGCGGAGTGGGGGGCAAGCATCAAGTGCAACTGAATATATATATATATATATATATATATATATACGGAAGAATGAATTTTAGGAAAAGCTGGAGGCAAGCAGGAAAATAAAAGATGAGGAGTAGAGTTAAGAGAAAAAGCGAGGAAACGAATGAAGGAAGGATAACAAGAAAGAAACAAACAAACAAAGAAACAAACAAACAAAGAGGCGGAGGAAGATGAAAGCGGCAAGGAACATATGCAAAAAGGGTGGAAGAATGATGAGAGCAAAAAGGAAGTGGAGATACAATAGAAAAAGGTATGAGAATAAGAGAGGAAAAATACAGAATAAAAATTGAAATGAATTGTGAGATATACTCAAAGGAAATGAGAAATAACTATAAAATGAACATGATAAACAGAGAGATAAACAGAATGAGATAGATAGATAGATAGATATGAACGGATTGAGATAGATAGATAGATAGATAGATAGATAGATAGATAGATAGATAGATAGATACGAACAGACTGTGATAGAGAGATACGGACAGACTGAGATAGATAGATAGATAGATAGATAGATAGATACTGACAAACTAAGATAGATAGATAGATACTGACAGACTAAGATAGATAGATAGATAGATAATCTATAGATACGAACAGAATGAGATAGATAGATAGATAGATACGAACAGAATGAGATAGATAGATAGATAGATAGATAGATAGATAGATAGATAGATAGATAGATATGGAATTAAACACTACAAACAGTAGGAATGTGAGATGGTGGGAAGTCAAGTGTACATGATGGCGGCAGAATGCCAGCTAGTGGCGCCACCTTGTGGAGACACTGAGTGACTGGCTTTTAGCGAACGTGTTGCTTCATCACTTTCATTTTTTATTCCTGTGCCTTCCTTTGTTTTCTCCAGAATTTTATTATTCATTTATTTACTTCTTTTTTCAAGGGTGGGCGGTCATTCCGGTATGTGTTTTTATTTTGTCGTCTGCTTCATACATTTTACTTTTTTGTGTCTCACATTTTCGTGTGTGGCGTCCTTCAGGTGCCTGTCTTGATAATGGCGTGCAAATATACCGTAAGCTGGTAGGAGAATGTCGCCTGAGGAGCGGTGATTGAAGGAGTCTGGCTCCTATGGGTCGCCAGTCACAGCTGACCGCACGTTTTGGTTGACTTGCTGATGTTATGCTGTCACTAATTCTGATTGGTTGTTTTTCGTTTGCATCCTTCATCATCGGCCTTTAGGCAACTTCCTCGCTCTCTTACCTTTCCTGTTAATCCTTCTGCCCTATTTCTTCTTCTTCTTCTTCTTCTTATTTTTATCATTATTATTATTATTATTATTACTTCCACCTTCTCAGCTACGCTTCGAATTAAGGCCGCATCACGATGAAAAACCGGTTCCCGTACGATTATCAAAGTTAAACAACGTCAAGCCTGGTCAGTACTTTGAATGGGGACTGCTTGGGATTACTGATTGCTATAAGCTTTGATGTGCGCGTGGTGTAATAGATAATGGCACGGAATTGTTAATCAGAGAGCCGAGTTCCAATGCCAGCTGGGTTTGTTATATTTACTAACGTGGATTCATATCTTTCCCAAGTACCCTTGGGAAAGGTATGAATCCACCTTTTCTCTCACCATCCATGGGTTAATTAACAATATTTGTATCCCTAAATCATTATTATTTCCAAAAGAAAAACTTCTTAGAATCTAAAATATTTTCTGACTTTCAGTAACCTACAAAGGGTTGATAAGCCGTAGAAAACGAATCAATGTTTCGCTTTTTTTTTCCCTTTTTAATGAATTTTCACACTAGTAATATCAAGCGAGCGACAAAAAGTCTGATTTATTTTCTAGCACCCGCTCGGTTGCAATATCTTTGTTCTCCAGCATCCTTTCTCGGTTTAAATGTTTTTTTTTTGACGGCACCTTCCTCGGTTTAAATGTTTTGCTTCTCTGGCACCTTTCTCGGTTTAAATGTTTTTCTTCTCCAGCAAGGTTCTCGGTTTAAATGTTTTTCATCTCCGGCACCCTTCTCGGGTTAAATGTTTTTCATCTCCGGCACCCTTCTCGGGTTAAATGTTTTCAGTCTCTGGCACCTTTCTCGGGTTAAATGTTTTTCTTCTCTGGCACCTTTCTCGGTTTAAATGTTTTTCTTCTCTGGCACCTTTCTTGGTTTAAATGTTTTTCTTCTCTGGCACCTTTCTCGGTTTAAATGTTTTTCTTCTCTGGCACCTTTCTCGGTTTAAATGTTTTTCATCTCCGGCACCCTTCTCTCGGGTTAAAATTTTTTTCTCTGGCACCTTTTGATAGTTTAAATTTTTTCAGTCTAATTAAACTTTTTCAATAAATGTTTTTCTTAAATTGTTTCCACATTCTCTCTTACACAACTCACATTTCTTGAGAACAAATTTTTTAGATCTCTTGGAAGACCACCTTTCTTGTTTTCAAAATGTTTTTCTTCTCTTGTGAACCATTTCTCGGTTTAAAAATCAAGTTTTTCTTCTCACCTTTGATAGATGAGAATTTGGAAGACCAATTAAAACTGGTTTTCAATAAATGTTTTCTTTAAATGTTTTTCTTCTTCTCGCACCTTTCTCAAATTTAAATGTTTTCGTTCTACGGCACCTTTGATCGATTTAAATTAAGATAATTAAATTTCTCAGCACCTTTCTCAAAAATTTTTTTCAACATACAGTTTGAATCTCAAATATTTTTCGTTCTCAATTTCTTTCTCGGTTTAAATGTTTTTTCATCTCATACACCCTTCTCGGTTAAATGTTTTTCTTCTTTGATAGATGGCACCCTTCTCGGTTTAAAATTTTTTCTTCTCATACACCTTTCTCGTACATTACAAATGTTTTTCTTCTCTGGCACCTTTAAAACTGGTTTTCAATAAATGTTTTTCAAATGTTTTTCTTCTCTGGCACCTTTTGTTGAAACACATTTGATAGATGAGAATTTGGTTTAAAAACTGGTTTTCTTTTCTGGCACCTTTCTCGGTTTACATTCTTTTTCTTCTCTGGCACCTTTCTTTGTTTAACACATTTGATTCTCTGGCAATTTCTCGGTTTAAAACTGGTTTTCAATAAATTTTTTCTTCAACATTCTCGGTTTAAATGTTTTTCATTCTCTACCTTTCACAAATCAAGAATTTGTTGAAACACATTTGATAGATGAGAATTTGGAAGACCAATTAAAACTGGTTTTCAATAAATGTTTTTCTTCAACATACAGTTGTGAATCCACATTCTCGTACTTTACACAAATCAAGAATTTGTTGAGAACACATTTGATCGATTTAGAATTTTTTTTTTCTCTTAAACCTTTTTCAATAAATGTTTTTTCTTCATCTTGTGAATCCTTTTCTCGGTTTAAAAATCAAGTTTTTGTTGAGAACCTTTGATAGATGAGAAATTTTTTCTTCTTCTAAAACTGGTTTCTCAATTTAAATGTTTTTCTTCTCTGGCACCTTTGTGAATTAAATTCTTTTTTTTTGATAGATGAGAATTCTCTGGTTTTTTCTTCAACACAGTTTCTTGGGTTAAATTTTTTTCTTCTCTGGCACCTTTCTAGGTTTTAAAACTGGTTTTCAATAAACCTTTCTCAACATTAAATTGTTTTTCATCTCCGGCACCTTTCTCAAATTAAATGTTTTTCTCTCTCTGGCACCTTTCTCGGTTTAAAATTTTTCAGACCAATTAAAACTTTCTTTCAATAAATGTTTTTCTTCTCTACAGCACCTTTTCTCGGTTTAATCAAATTTTTTTCTTCTCACAAAGATCTGGCAGAATTTTTTTTCTTCTCTGGCACATTTCTGATAAATGTTTTTTCTTCTCTGGCACCTTTTTCTTCAACATACATGTTTTTCCACTTCTCGTACTTTACACAAATCAAGAATTTGTTGAGAACACATTTGATAGATGAGAATTTGGAAGACCAATTAAAACTGGTTTTCAATAAATGTTTTTTCTTCAACATACAGTTGTGAATCCACATTTTTTGCTTCTCTGGCACCTTTTGTTGGTTTAAATTTTTTAGATTCTTTGGAAGACCAATTAAAACTCGGTTTTCAAAAATTTTTTCTTCTCTGGCACCTTTCCACATTCTCGTACATTTAAAATCAAGAATTTGTTGGAACACATTCTCGGATTTAAATTTTTTCTTCTCAATTAAAACTGGTTTTCAATAAATGTTTTTCTTCAACATACACCTTTCTCCACATTCTAAATGTTTTTTCAAATCAAGAATTTGTTGAGAACACATTTGATAAATGTTTTGGAAGACCAATTAAAACTTTCTTTCAATTCAAATGTTTTTCTTCTCATGGCACCTTTCTCGGTTTAAATCAAGAATTTGTTCTCTGGCACCTTTGATAGATTAGAATTTTTCTTCTCTGGCACCTTTCTGGTTTTCAATAAATGTTTTCTTCTCTGGCACCTTTCTCGGTTTAAATTCTTTTTTCACAAATCAAAGAATTTGTTGAGAACACATTTGATAGATGAGAATTTTCTCCAATTAAAACTGGTTTTCAATAAATGTTTTCTTCAACATACACCCTTCTCCACATTCTCGTGTTTTTCTTCTCTGGCACCTTTGTCAGTTTAAATGATTTTCTTCTCTTTGGCACCTTTCTCTGGTTTTCAAAATGTTTTTCTTCAACATACAGTTCTCTGGCATCCATTCTCAGTTTAAATTTTTTTTGTTGAGAACACATTTGATAGATGAGAATTGGTTTAAATGTTTTTTTCTCTGGCACCTTTCTCGGTTTAAATGTTTTTCTTCTCTGGCACCTTTCTCAGTTTTACTGTTTTTTAGATGATTCTCTGGCACCTTTCTTGGTTTAAATGTTTTCTAGACTTTTCTGGCATGTTTTTTTCTCGGTTTAAATATTTTTTCGTTCTCTTTGACCTTTCTCCAATTTAAATGTTTTTTTTCTTCTCTGGCACCTTTCTCGGTTTAAATGTTTTTCTTCTCTGGCACCTTTCTCGGTTTAAATGTTTTTTCTTCTCTGGCACCTTTCTCGGTTTAAATGTTTTTTCTTCTCTGGCACCTTTCTCGGTTTAAATGTTTTGCTTCTCCGGCACAATAATTACAACTGTTTCTCAAATCATTCTGTTTTTATTTTTTTAATTATTAATGTCTATTTTTAGGGTTCTTTGGGACATTTTAAGCTCATTCAAAATAATTACTAAAATCATCATCTCCATCTACTTGTTTGTTTTTGTTTTTCTTTGGTCCTCACTTGCAAGGACTTGAAATTTATCCACTTCTTCATTCACTTTCATTCTGTGGTCTGTGGAGATACCAAGATCAAATAAGTGCAAAAGTTTAAATATCTAGGAAGTGTTTTCACAGAGGACAGAAGGACGACTCTGAAGTCCGAAGGCGTATTGAGATAATGAAAGATGTCTTCCAACAGCTAAGCAGTGTATTAAGAAAAAAGAAAATTTCATTAAAAAGTGTACTGAACTGTTATGTAATATCAATCCTTCTATATGGCAATGAATGCTGGACAATTTTCTCACAGATGAAAAAAAAAGAGACTTGAAGGAACAGAAAATGTCGTTCTCCAGAAACGCTATGAACCGAATATGAGGAACGTCGAAGTTTAAAATAAAATGGAAACGAAAAGCAATCTTAGACATAGCATCAGGAAGAGACAGTTGAAGTTTCTAAGGCACATAATGAGGTAAGATGGTTTGGAAAATCTGATACTCACGGGACAGACTGAAGACAAGAGAGACGGAGTAAAACAATGCATCATATACTTAATAAGCTTGAGTAAATGCAGGGTGGAACAGGGTTTAGGAGACGTAACAAAAAGACAAAGTTTATTAATAGTTACAAGGGACTGGAAGTTGTGGAGAGTCATGATTGCCTACTTCCTAAATGTAAACAGCACATAGAAGATTGATAAATTATCATTTCATGTATGTATGTATGTTAACTTAGTGTCGGATTAACCCAGTCGGTCAAGTGCTGTACGAGGTACACGCTAGGCGATAATGGTTGGTTTGTTTTGTTTTACGGTATATCAACCACAATGGGTTATTTAATGCCGACAATTTTTATAGCTCGTAATATTTCTTCATAAATGTATTGCTGGTAATTTTTTCCTTCAAAAATCTATTTCTGGTCATATTTTTTCAAAAAATGTATAACTGGGACTTTTTTTTTCAGAAATGTATAACTAGTAATATTATTATTTTAAAGCCGGTTATTTGCTTGTTTTTTAGCGATTGCGCATATATATATATATATATATATATATATATATATGCGCAATCGCTAAAAAAAAGCTAATATATATATATATATATATATATATATATATATATATATATATATATAAGTAAAAGTTTAGCACTTACATGATTGATGTTATCTTCAGACGAACTCTCTCGTCCACTCTTCAGGAGGTATCAGCAATTGATTGCTTATTTTTCTCGATTTTTCTTTTTAAGAAATTGGTGTAAGTTAACATTGATGCAAGTTTTTTCCTTATATTTTGTGTAGGTGTGCGCGATTGCTCGTGTGCGGCTATACACACGTCTGTGTGGATGTTCGTGCGCCCCTCAGCGCTGATTTGCGTAGGTGTAGGGTGTCGAGATTATTTCACCTGTTTTACGTTTTTTATTTAAGCATTAGCTGTAAACAAATTAAAAACAGCCAGTTTCCTCTTTCCTCTAAGCCTATATATAGAGCCCATGAAAGAAGTAGTGTTACATGGTTTGAAGATCACTTGAAACGTGAAACTGACAGTGTTGGAATTTTGGGGTACCCTGGTGTACTAATGAGCCAGCCAAAATGAGCTGACTCATTTTAGAGTTCCCCAATAGAAGGGTTAACCAATCAGAAAGCTCAAAATATTCAATGCGACGTGTATAAAGGCGGCCGTGTTTTTTCCGAATATTCACTGCCAGCCTTTGATAACCGAGAAGGGCAGGACGAGAAGGGCAAAGAAGGGCAGAGTCTCGTTCGGGGAGGTTGATTGCCCCTGAACCCGTTTATACGCGTTGGAATAGGGAATATTTTTGGCCGGGCCTACGGGCTCGGAGATCCCACATTAATCCCGGCTTTGTGCCACACGTAACCCTCGTAGGAGCGTGGCTAAATATCACTGCCAGCCTTTGATATCGAAGACTGGAGAATTACGGAACAGCTGCTGGTGGTATTGGCGATATAGTCAGATTCAGTAAAGTGTCTGACTCGTGAGTATTAATCTTTAACGTTGTTTCATTGAACAGATTACGTACTGCGCTGTATTCTATATTCATAGACTATGGTGAACATGGTCAACAGAAAGTCACTATTTAATGTTGATATCTATATATAACAATCAGTCAAGTGCTACGCGTGATACACGCTTGGGCGATCATGTCTCTTTCGGTTCATTACTGATTAAGCAGAATATTTTCCTACGGTAAGCTGACATTTCTTTCAGCGATAGACTAATTGCCAACCATGAGCCAGTCTGTCCCGCTATTTAACCCATAACTGGGGGGAAAATATAGATTCCTACCTTTGTGCATAAGTGAATGTAACCAACCCGACTGGAATTCGCACTCGACTCTCCGATTTCTCAAGCCGAGTCGTTATTCATTATCCACGCCGAATATAAGAATACGATATAATTTTATTTTACCAAATCATACGATCGACCGGCGCAATTTCTGGAACAGAACGCACCAAGATAAGCCGTGTTTTGTAAATAGAGCTCAATATTAAGTGATACAACAATAATCTAAATAAAAAAACGGAATTTTTTTTTCTGTCCGTCCGTATATCTCAAACTCCTCTAATTCGGACCACATTTGCTCTGAATAGTCAGGATAATATTAGGATTGAAAATCTGCCATTCATCTTGTGCTTAAACATCCAGCATTTGGATTTGCGCCCGGATGTCAAATTCAAATTTAAAAAATACCTGAAAAAAAAATTAGTGATTTTAAAAGGTTTTAATTTATACTGAGAAACTTTGTGAATTGAGGAAATCAATTTTATTTCTTCAAAAGGAATCATAGTATAAAGATTTCGTGACGTGAGGTTTTGAAGTTCCGCAGAGTTTGTGATTTGAAGAACTCAATTCAATTAAAATTCCACGGTGGTTGTGATTTGAAGAACTCAGTTTTCGGCCTGAATTGAACTTTCGGCCCAAATCGGAGTTTCAGTCTAAATCTGTCTTTTAGCCCGAATCAAAGTGATGTTTTGAAGTTCCATGGAATGAATTGAAAAATTCAAAGTTATTTCTTCAAAATTATCATTGCTGTTTTCTAAGCTGGACCAGAGGTCCCCATAGTTTTAATAAAATATAATAATAATAAAATATAATATAATAAAATAAAATAATATAATAATTTACTTAACTTATCCGGACTCAGCGTTTCATGGATACTTTTATATGTCCAATCTTCGAATTTCTAATTTATGTGCAGATTGTATTTTCTTCTTTTCTGTGAAAAAAAAACCGATAATTTTATAATTATAAAACCAATTTTTTTTATTACAATTATTAAATAATTTAAAAAATAAACTCTTGATAAATTAATGTCACACTCTACCTTGTGAGGTGATCTACACGGATAGAGGGGGGGAGAGAACGGTTAACTCAAGCCATGAACAGGTTAAGAATGTAGTGATTGGGAAAACATCCTCTTGGGAGTTTGTTCCACAGAAGGAAGGGGCTGTTCGGGATGAACTTATTACTTACCGATGGAATACAGAGGGAATATGGGTGGTTTGCTATAATCTAAGTGGCATGGCGGTCCCTATCTGTGAAGGTCAAACCTGGTGGAACCAAGGAATGTAGTTCGTCTGAGCACTTTCCATGAAAGTGGCGATAGAGCAATATATCCCACCTGTGAGAGAGAGATTGGAGGGTGGAAAACAATTCGTTGACTGGGAAGTGAGGACTGGACAGCACCTGAACTGTTCCATTTTGGGAGACTTTAGGTTTTCTTTACCTGATCTTTAGGGATGGATAGTGAGGTTCGATAAAGTGGACTCACCACCTTTGGCAGCAGTGTTCCATAACATTCTTCCAGTCTTCTACGGTGACATTTTTGTAATAGTGAGCCCATTCAAGTCTCTTGGCTTTGTTGGCTTTGCTTATTAGCGGCTTAAACCTTCGTGTACAAGAATTGTTGCCTTGTTCTAACAAGATTTGTAACCTTGTTCTGACGGACTGTTGAAGAGGCAAGATTAACACTTTGCTCTTCGCTTAGATTGGCTGCAATTTCTTGGCTAGTTATAGTCCTATTCTTCGCAACTTCTCTCTTGATTACCCTGCCAGTTCTATTATCAATCTTTTTCTTTCGTCCCCTTGTTTCCTTCCTTGGAGCAGGAGTGGCATCATTATGTACCCTAAGCACTCGAGAGACAGTTGATTGCGAGGTTATAGCAATTTCTCTTGTAGACTTGCCTACTTTTGAGAGAGCAATAATAGATGCCTTAAGTGGTTCTGATGTGTGTTTGTACTCTTTCATCTGGTTAGTGAATTGAGTGGCTATTTCAAGCTGTTTTTATACTGTATGAGGCTTTCTGGAATATCCTGGAATACTCTAGATTTAATTTAAGCTGTTCTAGAATTCTCTAGAATATTGTTCTGAGTGTATTGTAAAATAGTTTTCAATATTTTGTCAAAAGCTCTTTAAATTTAGAAGTTTAATCATTAGAATGCGATATCTGAGTCAGGTTTTTTGCACAGAGTTTTATTTCCTGAATCTCATTTATATCTGTTATGGGACCTTACCCATAATAACATAATGGACTATTCCATACGTAATAAATACTGCGCCTCAAGAGGAAGCGGAAAGTTCAGTCTAAAGTCTGGAGTGAGGTCCGTCAGAAGTCTGTCAGAGCAAGTCAATCAGTCGAATCAGAGGCAGCCCGAAACAGAGTCGCGTTCAGACAATTACTACTAAACCTGATTGTTCGTACTAACACTTTCTACTTCTCTGTATATATTCCTGTTTGTAATATATCTGTGTTGTTCCATATCCGTGTTCGAGTTCTTCTTTATTGGTTTTACCTTGGACTATCACCGTGGTACAAGGAACCGGACCATAACAATATCCAAATTTATAATTATCAATAGAATACCTTAGGGTGAATAAACTTTTTTCCTAGGTGATCGGGAAGGGATCTTTATATTAGTAAGATTAAAAATTATTTTAATCCCAAAAACAATAGATAAAAAATATTTTTAGTAAAAAAAGTCAGGTGAGTCACTTTTATCGAACAACACTGTATGTACAAGTTCCACTTGAGGTCAGTTCTTAGTTTAAGGCCTCCTATTCCATCATGGCGTTGTGCCTCCTCGAGGTGATATCCTTTCATCGTGACTGGCGGTAGTTCGGCGTCCGAACTGGGGTGATGGAATGTAACTAGTTTTGTTTTCGAGGCATTGAATCTAACCAGCCAGATTTTTCCCACTGGGAAGTTAGTGCTAAGATCGGAAGAGAAATCAGCTGCCAATCTCTAATCGTCAAGATTTGCGCCCGTATATCGTCGTATTATACGCATAGATGTTTACAAATGTCCTGAGTATATTATTAGGCAGATAATTTATGTTAATCAGAAAGAGTGTTGATCCGAGAAGTGACCCGTGGGGGACGCCTGCGTTGACCGCCAGGACCTCGGAGAACTGGACGTTAATAATTACCTTCAGGGATTTACCTGTTAGGAAGGATTTTATAATCGAGAAGACTCTTCCAGTGATACACAAAAGGAATTCTTTTTTGCAAGCCCTTATTGTAAAATGCTCTATTTGATTTTTAATTTTTTTTTTTTGTAATAAATGTTTGTTCCTTTAAATTTCCCGTTGTAGTTGAGTCTTATTTATTAGCGCTTTGTTTAACGTTTGGAATTAAAGACGTGCTCTTTTTCCCTCTTCCATCCCAACAAACACAAATTCTTATATTTTGTGCCAAAATAAATTTCGTGTAAGAAAATTCAAGAACTTTCTTTCCTTTTTAACCTTAGGTATCGCGTTTCTGCGGAGGTATCTATACATACATACATAAATACATGCATTATATGAGATAGATTAAATTCAACAAATATTTTAATATATTTTCTGTTTATACGTTATTTTTATGGATAAAACTTATTTGAGTAAATGTTCTGTATTTAATTAAACAGTATTACATTTATCGGTCTGGATGTTCGAGAAATTTTGCGTATTTCGGCAGGAATCGAACCTGTGTTCCATACGAAAACCGTCATTTCCGGTTTGCAAATTTCAAATTACTGCTTATAAAAATAACGTATATACAGAAAATATATTAAAATATTTGTCGGATTTAATCTTCATATAATACGCTGTCATTGTTTGTGGTAGGTTATGTTTTCGGGGCAGAAATGATATATAAAAAAATCGTCGAGAATGTGTGTTTATGAGCAGTAATTTGAACTTTGCTAGCCGGAAGTTCTCTGTGGCTGAAAGGTTAACAGCACGTCAGGCCAAATGATGGTTTCTGTATGGGATACAAGTTCGATTTCTGTCGGAGAACCCATATTTTCTACGAAATTTCTCGAACATTCAGGCCGGTAAATGTAATTAATACTGTTTAATTAAAACAGAACAATTACTCAAATAATTTTTATCCATAAAAATAACGTATAAACATATATATATATATACATATATACACATATTTATACATATATATATATATATATATATATATATATATATATATATATATATATATATATATATATATATATATATATATATACATATATATATATATATATATATATATATATATATATATATATATATATATATATATACATATATATATATATATATATATATATATATATATATATATATATATATATACATATATATATATATATATATATATATATACATATACATATATATATATATATATATATATATATATATATATATATATATATATATATATATATATATATATATATATATATATATATATATATATATATATATATATATATAAATTTCATTTAATATATATACATATATATATATTCTAATATATATATATATATATACATATATTATTCGGATATATATATATATATATATACATATATGTATATATATATTACATATATATATATATATATATATATATATATATATATATATATATATATATATACATATATATATATATATATATATATATATATATATTCATGGTTATTCATACAAAAACAAATACAAAAGTTAATGATTTAATTGGCGAGAAATCCATCGTCGCGAACAATTCAAATAATATACAAAAAAAAACAAATAATCTGTTTATGAATGAAAAGATCCTTGTTTCTATAAATTTCTGTTGCATGAATTCTTATTATTTTTACAAGCTTTCGTCTATTCATACAGACATCCTCAGGTATGGAATAGATTTTGTTCTTGTTTTTACTCTCAGTAATAAGAGGACAACGAAAATATATGTATTGTTGTAATCCGAAAAATGCTATTAGAAATGAGTTATTGTTTTTGGAGAGTGCTGTCGCAACGCTGAGTTTGAATTTAAATTTTACAATTGTGCGTTCTTATACAAATATGGTGATAAGTGAATTCTTTTTTAAATATATATATAAGAATGATTTTCTTTTGTTCGCTTTCTTTTATCTGTTATCCGTCTTAGCGGATATAAAAATGTATACTAATGTCTCTGGTCGGGGCATAAGAATAAAAAGGCCCCGGTATTCAGAGAACTTAAAACAATTACTTGGATACTTATTTTAATGCATCATTTTAATTAAAATTATTGACATTTACTTGAATGAATTGTTCTTTAATTTTGAGGAATATAAAAAAAGAGAAACGAAATTATTTTTATTCGGATTTAACAACTGTTACGGCTATATTTATTTATATTTCTTTCTTTTTTTATTAAGCTCATATTCTGTAGTGTTCATTTACAATTGAAGTGAATATGAAAGCGTTGTTCATTTATTTATTTGATATCTGACTGAGCATCGGAATAGCAAAAGCGGTCTTTCCGAAACTAGTCAATGTTAAGAAAGGGATATTGCATTAGAAATGGTAATCGGGAAAAAACAGTGAGAAAAATTGCAGCCTCTTATCCCAAAAGTGGACAAAATCCCACTCTTATAAATAAAAGTCGCATATAATAAAAACAACAAAACTAACTTTAAAAATTCAAGGATCTTTTAATTCCAATTTTCTTGTGAAATTGAGACAATAATAATAATAATATCCAATATATACACTTACTCGTATATGTTCAAGAAAGTTATTTTACGAATAAAAAGTTTATTTAAGCCTTAATTCGGCTTAAATAATTAAAGTTTCAAGAGTGCAATTGGAAAAATTCTTCGTAAATTCAAACAAACTGGGTCGGTGGCAGATGTGAAAACACCATTGCGTGCTCGTTTACGCCGTTCCGCTGAAAACATGTGGCCTAAAATCCAGATACTTCTATTCGTCATCGCACACAGGAATTGAACCTCTCCACAACAACGTTACATCGTTTCCAATTGCACACTCGTTTGGTCGATTATTTTGACCAATAGCGAAGTGCGCGAAATCCATTTCTGTTTGAACGTCTATTTTCGTAATAGGCTTCAAAAAGTTTAACACATTGCTTGATTGTTAATCTTTCCATGGTTGAAATTGCCAAAGACTTCAGTTGTTAAATCTGGAAGAAAAAAAAGTCATTAGACGCTTAAACTTAATTCACATTTAAAATCGGTTCAATTTATTGAAACACCCTTTATTAATTCGTATACAGTCTCCGTAATTTGTTCACGTTTTAGCGCAAACTTACATAAAAAAAGGCTTCTAAGGGCTTTCTTCACATAAAGTCAGGTCTTATGGCTACAAGGACCTCCTAACTATGAAATATAATATATAAATGTGATTGTAGCATTGTTAGAAAAAGTTCTTTTTTTTTTTAGTGGTTGGGTCGATTTACAATGAATTTCTGTTGTAAACAGAGCGGACCCATAAACTCATTAAGTTTCAAGAGTAGTATTGATATAAACGAGACAATTCCTGGTTGGCTGGAAATAAATTCAATAAAGTTGAAGAGTGCAGATAGCCTTGTTAATGCAAATGACATCCAAGACACAATCTATTGTTGAAACCAAAAATGCCATTAATGATATTAAGCAATATAAATCTTCGGGAAGGCTTATGTAATGGAATAACTTTTACGTTCAACAAGTTTGTTGATAACAGATTACTATAATGTACCGTGTTTAGAACAGGACAGACGGTATTAATCACAAGATTAAAGTTTATTCCTAAACAATCCGAATATCCTTTCAAATGGACAAGAATCCAGTGTCCAGTTCGCCCTGCGTTTGTGAGAACTATAAACAAATCCCAAGGCCAAATGCTTTAAAAAGTTTGGCTCCAGAAAGAAATATTTACGCATGGCCAGTTCTCTGCTGCATGCTCAAGAGTAAGAAATCCTAATAATTTATTCTTCGCTGTTAAAAAGAAAAGAAATTTTCTTAAAAAAAATTGTTTACCATGAAGTCCTATAAAATTAAATTACAGAAATTATTAAACCGCGAAGAAGGGTCTTGTCAAAATATTTTTTCAAACAAATTTTTAAATTTCATCGATTGATTTTTCGAAATTGAACGAAACGTAGAGTTTGTAAACCTTGACAAAAAAAGGTCAGCGATAATTTCAACAAGACTAATTACTGTGAGGATTTTAACAAGCATCAGCATGTTACAAAAATATTCTCGTTCTATAAAACCAAGAATATAAAATATCGTCTTCTGTAAATTGCCGTCCATTTCGATACACCCGTCATTTCCAAGTGCAAAATATCGTTGCCATTACTTTTAGGAGGGCTTGGAAAATCTAATACAGGACAGACTGAAGGCATAAGGGTCAGAGAAAACAACGTATAACATACTTAGTGAGCCTGAGTAAATGTATGGTGGAACAGAAATAACAAAAAAACAAAATTTACTAAGTGCTACATAATACAGGAAATTGTGGAGAGCGATGATCGTTTACGTCCTGAGGAGTTACTACACATAAAGAAGTTATGACGTGACAATATAAGGAAAATAGCACAACAGTCTAGAGAGCTCTTGCTCTTGTTAACGACCATACATTCTGTTAATAATTTGTCTTCACTTCTTGCTTTTCTTTATTATCTTGAAGTTCCTGCAGTTTAGACTGTATCGAGCGTGTGAGCAACGATGAAGTCTTAGTGTTATGTAGTGGTTTCACAGTGGAGGCTTGTATTTGTGCTAAGCCGGTCCTAAAATAGGTTCGACGTACAAAATGTTAGGAACTTGATATAATAGTTAATGACGCAGTAATCTAGTTGGGGTGGCTGATACTTTAATATCCGACCAACGGTCGTCCGACATCGACTGACTGACCAACTCACTGCCGACTCCGCGACTACTACTACTACTCCCACTTATTATAGGTGGGAGAGTCTATTAACTATAGAATAGGTGTGTTCCAGTATAACACCTAGAGACGTTGCAAACAAGAAGGAGGCTTATACTTAACATCAGGAAGAGGCAGCTGAAGTTTCTGGAACACATAATGAGGAAGGAAGGCGTGGAGAATCTGATACCCACGGGTCGAATAGAGGGAAATAGAGACAAGGGTAAACAACGCATGACATACCTAGCGGCAAGTGGATGACATGGTCTGGGGGGAGGTGGCATAGGGGAGGAACTTGTTGAGCGCTGCAAGGGATGGAGGGAATCCAGAGTGAAGTCCCCAAGACAGTTGGGTGTCAACATTGATCTCCTGCAGCGGAGGCGGTCCTAAACGTAATGTTTGGCATTCATTTGATCTTGTCGGGTAAAATTCTTTCTTGAACAGCGCAAAGCCAGACCATCATCGTGGAGATGTTGCACTAGTCTCTCCGCCCCGTGATATTGACAGAGTAGAAGAGACTCGAAGCGACAGAGATGTGGTTCTAAAGAAGGACGCTAGGATATCATGGACCGAGCGTGTGAGCAAACGATGAGAGGTTGCTAACAAGGAGGGGGCGTATATTTAATATCAGGAAGAGGCAGCTGAAGCTTCTGGGACACATAATGAGGAAGGAAGGCGTGGAGAATCTGATACCCACGGGTCGAATAGAGGGAAATAGAGACAAGGGTAAACAACGCATGACATATCTAGCGGCAAGTGGATGACATGGTCTGGGGGGAGGTGGCATAGGGGAGGAACTTGTTGAGCGCTGCAAGGGATGGAGGGAGGTGGAGAGATAAGATCGCCTACGTCCTAAAAGGACACGGCACATAGAAAGAATTCTTTTCGGTAATTAGGCGTACAGTAAATATGCACTATGGTTTCAAGAGGTTCAAGTTGGACAAAATTTTTTTTAGGGGGGGGGCTTGTTTAGTATTTATATCCGAGAGCAAAGAAACTGGATAGCTTTCGTATCTCTTATCTAAAGTATAATGGATTTAAATGTTATGTATGGCGGGCAAAAGTAGGCCCAGGATAGATAACACTTCCTTCTGAGAAACCAATTTCAAAGTCTTATGAAAAAGCTAAGCTGTTACAAAAAAAAAAGCAAGAATCTTTTTATCTTTTCATTCATTCTTCAATGTGTGCCGCATTTTTGTACCTTAGTTCCGCGCGTTGTGGCGTAATGGATATCAGCTCAGAATGAGAAACTGAAGAGCCTTTTTTGAATTCCAATTGAGTTTGTTGCTTTCACTTACACGCAAATATGGTATAAATCCATCGCTTCTCCCCCACTCCAGTTATGGACTGAATGGCACCACAAACTGGGGTCCCTAGCCTTGGTTGGCAACCAGTCTACCACAGAAAGAAATGGCAACCTACTGCGGGAAAATCTTCTGCCTAGTCAGTTATTAATCGAAAGAGACATGATCGCCCAAGCGTATATCACGTATTCCACACGAGCAAATTCTTCTATGTACCGTGCATTCTTCAGGTCGTAGGCGATAACAACTCTCCACAACTTCCTATCCTCTTAACAATGTTTTTCTTTTTACCCTCTCCCTCCATTCCTTGTTCTGCCATCCATTTTCATAAGCTTGTTAGGAAGGTTAATCGCTGTTATCCTCCGTCCCTCTTACCTTTAATATATCATGTGAGTGTTATATTCTCCAAGCCCATTTTCCTCATTATCTGTCCAATAAATTTCAGCTATCACTTTCTGATTTTATGTCTAAGCATCTTTTTCGTTTCGATTTTCCTTTAAATTTCCCAGTTTCTCACATGCTCCGGATATGGTATTCTCAGTTGCACAAATGACGAAGGTGAAAAGAAAATTATGGAAGACAGAATACAGATAGGTGTCCTTGCCAAGAGGCTAGGTTTGTTCCCCGGATTTGAATACCGGAAGTGCTTCAATCTTTCCGTTTGTTGAAAAAGTGTATTTTCTTTTAAAGGCAATGATGGAATGATTTTTTCCTCATTTTAGTATTGTTAACAAAGCTTTAGATTACCCCACTTGTTTACCAAGCAACTTCTACTAACAGGTAGATGGGGTGCTAAAACCGTACTTAAGAAAAAGGTGCACAAAAACGGAACGGCTCTCTTTTAATCACCTGAGAAAACACTTTTTGCTTTCCATCGGCATGGCTGATGCTAACCCTCAGGACACTGACTCATTGCTCCTCCTCAGACTAACGTTTCCCGCTGGCATGAACTAGAAATGTTATATTGAATCAATTGCTATGTCTGCTGCCAAAAAATTTAGTTCACTGTGTCATACTAGACAATTTTTCTCGCCAGAATCTATATTATTTATTTTTATATATTCGCCCTTGCTTTGAATATTGTTGCCTCATCTGGTGTGGTGTTCCTGCTATATATTTAGAGAGTCTCTATAAAACCCAAAGAAGAATCTGCAATGTTATTAGTTCTGACCTAGCATCTCGGCTTTAGTCCACACTCCCACTGTTTTAACGAAACTACAACGTGATTTTTCTATAAACATGGTAAATGTTCTGATGTAATTTCCTCTATTGTACTTAGAATTTATGAATTTCGTCTACTTCTTATTTTTAGTACTATTCAGTTATTGCTCGTCCGTTTCCATTGAGTCCAAGTACACACTGCCCGGCACAGGGATTGAACTCACAATTACTATGTCACCAAATTCACGAAATGACGTTTTAATCCACTAGGCTGTTTCTGGCATGATTTGATAACAACAACAAATATGAAAAGAATAGTCCAAATGTAAATCGCACCATTTTGTTCATAAGTTTTTTTTTGTGCATAGTTATTTTCTGTTTAACATCAAAGTTGTCAGAGGTGTACAAGAAGTGAACTAGCGAACGGAGTTCAAATTCTGACAGAATGTATTTCGTACACTTCACATTTAGAAGAGAAAAAAGTGACACTTGCGGGTGGTATATGGGCCTGCAAACAGATATCAAATGACGGAAGAGAACAACAAACAAAACGAAAATTTGAGTAAAAAAATATATATTTCCAATTTTATTTTTATTAGAGAAAATAAACTGACAAAAATAGGGTTACAGTGCACTAAGCAAAAAAAAATATCTTTGCATGATCATGTAGTGGATGAGAAAAGTGTTGTCCTTAAAAGAATAGTTTTGTAGTCGCTGAAGAGCGTTGTCCTGAAAAGGACAGTTTTGTAGTCCCTAAAGAGCGTTGTCCGAAAAAAAAAAAAACTGTTTTGTAATCGCTAAAGAGCGTTGTCCTGAAAAGGATTGTTTTGTAGTCCCCGAAAGGCGTTGTCCTGAAAAAGGGCTGTTTTTAAGCCATTAAAAATTGTTGTCCAGAAAAAGTTTTGTAGCCGTTGACAATTGTTGTTCTGAAAAGGACAATTGTGTAATCGTTGAAGAGTGTTGTAGCGGAACTGAAAGGCAGCAGTCTATGGGTTCTGCTGAACTGACTACAGTTCGCCATTCTAAGAGGCAACGAGTGGCATGCGTAATATGTAAGCAAAATAGTGGACGCTTACGCAAATGTAACAACAGTCCCTGGCAAAATGAAATACTGAACGAACGAGGAAAGAAAAGAATGGCCTACCTTGGAAACGTCCACGAATCTGTGCGTCATGTAAGGTCCGGCTGAAAAAAGAATCAAAATGGCGGCGCCCGTGTTTTATGACAGGTGGTCTCGGACGACTAACGAGAAATCTCGTTGGCTAGTGATTCGTATGTAAATTATGGTCGGTCCTCGGCTGTATAAAGCGATCCGTCTTTTGGGGGAGACAGAGGCGTTCTTGTTGGCGAGAAGCCGTCTCGACGTGGCCTATTCCATTGTTACGTCGGACCGTCGTTGAACTGGACTTTGGCTACAAGCGACGAATCTGTTGCAGAGTTATTCCCACCGGAAATTGACACTCATTATTTGTTTTCTTTTGCTTTTTCTTTACCAACACATTATCGCATATTGCTGCTGCTGGCGAGGATGGCTGGATGGAGCTTGAGACGTGCTGGAGATGACTAGCTGGCTGGCTTGAACTTCTATCACTGTTGGCTGGAGCCATGTTCCGGCTGTCTGCTGCTGGAACAGATACTACACTTCGAACTTAGTTTTTATTTAATATGAAATACATATTTGTGGCACAAGGCGTAGGTGAAGTGGGAAAAGGCTGATCGTCACTGACTATCCCAAACCTAACTAATCTGATTTATGACCCATTCATTCTTACAATTGACTCATTCACCATAAGAAATCATCCTTCTTCACCCAACCCAACATTTACCAAAACACCACATATTCGTAGGGTACCTGCCCAGAAAACTTCATGTTATAAAAAATCGATATGTACAATTGTAAATTTTTTGTAAGAATTTTCTTACAATATATAAAAAATATATACCATGACCCAAAAATGAAATAAAAAGAACAAAACATTGAAACTAAAATAAAATTATGTTAATAAGACCCGTCCACTTCATAGAAGAGTAAGAACAGCGGCTGTATTCTAGCAGTAGGCAGAATCAAGACGCTTCCTCAATAAAGGTGAGAGAGAGATAAAATAATTTTCAGGGTGAGTCAATATAAACGGCTGATCCAGTCAAGATATAAAAGGGGATAAAAACAAACTGGGGAGATTGGGAATCTTGACAAGGACTATAACAGAAGAGAACGCTGGGATCAGGCCGGAAACGACAATCATTCACATCAACCAGGGGAACAAAAAGAATCTAGCTTAACTAGGGTTGGGGTCTATCAAGGATCCGCCCCGTTGTGTCTCGATTGATCGATGGCGAATCCCGTGAGCCATCAGGGCCGAGAAGGCACCACATGTACTTCCACCGAAGTAGAAGTGGTGTTTCTTGGGCAAGATAGCCTGACGGAGCCCAACTCTCTGCAGATTTACTTCTTCTATACAGGTTGCCGCCCAAGGCTATAGAACCCAGTCTGTCCTGCTATTTACCCATAGCTGGGGGGAAGAGAAGAGGATTCATACCTTTCCCAAGGGTATTAGCATGTAAATGAATGTAATGGATTCGACTGGAATTCAAACTCGGCTCTTCGATTCCCCAATCCGGGACCGCTAGACATTACTCTACCGTTGGGGACTAAAAAAGGAAATCAAGGCCGGCCTCATTCACGTGACCCAAGCTCGCGACTTTCACCCAGTTTGATCCAAGTCATCTTGGCTGCAGAATGATGTTTTTTTGAGGTTTCAGGCATTTTTTATATCCTGAATCAGTTTTACAATAATCGCTGGTCCTGGAAGGTTGTTTCTTCTTCCGGTTGTTTTTTTTTTTGATTTTTTTGTTTGTTTTTTTTTGGGGGGGGAGGGTACGTAGTAATGCCGGCAGGATACGACAACTCTATCATCCTCCGCTATTAGCTAAATAGAAGAACAGACTGGTTTCTCTTCGATGGCAACCAATCTAAGAGAAAGAAAAGTCTGAATTCAAACCTCCTCTTCTTTTGCTATATCCAAACATGGAAAAAGTTCTGGAAATAAATCCAAACAGAAAATCCAGAGTGAAGTCCCCAAGACAGTTGGGTGTCAACATTGATCTCCTGCAGCGGAGGCGGTCCTAAACGTAATGTTTGGCATTCATTTGATCTTGTCGGGTAAAATTCTTTCTTGAACAGCGCAAAGCCAGACCATCATCGTGGAGATGTTGCACTAGTCTCTCCGCCCCGTGATATTGACAGAGTAGAAGAGACTCGAAGCGACAGAGATGTGGTTCTAAAGAAGGACGCTAAGGATATCATGGACCGAGCGTGTGAGCAAACGATGAGAGGTTGCTAACAAGGAGGGGGCGTATATTTAATATCAGGAAGAGGCAGCTGAAGCTTCTGGGACAGATAATGAGGAAGGAGGGCCTGGAGAATCTGATACTCACGGGTCGAATAGAGAGAAAGAGAGACAAGGGAAAACAACGCGTGACATACCTGACGGGCTTAAACAAGTGGATGACAGAACGTGGTCTGGGGGAGGAAGCAGAGGGAAGGAACTTGTTGAGAGCTGTAATGGATAGAGGAAGGACATGGCACATAAAAAGAAATAAAAGTTCTTACATGACAAGCGGATGATTGAAAACAAATAAATACTACTAATAATAATAATCATAAATAAGATAAATAATGGGCCATTATTCCATTTTGATTGTGAGTTAAGACGTAAGATAAAGATATAGCAGATACTCAGCTTGGCTTTAAAGAAACAAAAAAAGGCAAGATAAATGATGATAATGCTCTCATTTTTTTAATGTCTGCTTCAGTGAAATGGAGAAACTTTTCAATTTTGATTTTTTTTCATTTGTACCCTCTTACTTCTTTAGATAATAGCCTATATTCATACTTTTGTTAAATTTGTTAAGTTCAAATATTTAATGATAAGATAGGAGAATCTCTCTATGTTTCTGAAATGGGGTATTATGTACACTATTTACATTATTCGGACTATTGTCCCCATCTTTGTTGCGATATTTATTACAGCGTTTCGGCCGTTGTGCGCTCCGGCCTTCTTCAGGTGGTCTACCCCAGTGAGCGAAATAAAGGGTTCAGTTCGACATTCCAACCACCTGAAGAAGGCCGGAGCGCACAAGGGCCGAAACATTGTGATAAATATGGCGACAAAGATGAAGACAATAGTCCGAATAATGTAAATAGTGGAGATAGGAGAATTATTAAATTAATAATTATGATTCATCAGAACGCTCAAACAAGAAAACCATGAAATTTTCGCAGATACTACTAGTTAAAATAATAATTACTACTCCTACTACTACTACTGTGTTTTCACACAGTAACTTATTCGTGGCTTTCAGTGCAAATCAAGTGACAGAAAGTCTCCTTAATACTACCGCACTCTCCACAGTATTCGAGCTGATTTCAGTAATGATCTTATCCGGATGTTTTTGGTACTTTCTAGCCTTTCTAGTTCTTTCAATCTCCTTCAAGCTACAGGAAAGTAAGGAAAGAAGATGTAGCTCTCAACAGACTCTATATCTATTACACACTTTTAAAAATCGGTTTTCACCCCCCCCCCAAACAAGGCAATAAAGCCACGAAGACGCAAAGGGTTATTGAGTGTGGAAGTATTCGGAACAGAAACATTACTAATGAGTGGGAAGAAAAAAGCGTAATCAGGATGACAGTAGATAGCGATTGACATTGCACTTAAATTTTTGCAGATTAAAGTTGGCTGGAAAGCATGGAGCCAGAAAGGAGTTCCACACGCGATAAGTGCGAGCAAAGAAACTGATAGCATAGAATTTACGGTTACATCTAGCCAGCTCAACTGTAAATTGATGTAATCTCGACGCTAGCCTAGTTCTGCGCTGAAATTTTAAAAGTCTAGGTACCAATAGAGGAGAGCTCATCCGAACAATTACTATAAAAATATTTATTGAAAGCGGCAACCTTACGGCGGTGAGAAAGTTACTAAAGCCGAGTCGCCAGATCAAGGACGATAATATTATTACTGATTCTTCTTTGGATTTTATCAAAGAGCTTAAGGTAAATAGGATGAAGATAGTTTCGTTTGGAATAATTTTCAAATTGTTAATTGATTTTGGGAACTGCGTGATTATTGTAACTGGGTGGTTGGAAGATATGTGTATGTGAAGTAGTTTGACGTTCTGTTTTCTTTATGGTTAATATGTACATTTTTTTCGGCTGAGTTTGAATCTAGAAAATCTAATTATTTTGTTTGTATGTCTATATCAAATGCCACATATTTAAAAAAATGTTATTATTTTTCTAGTTTTGTTATAAACGTTATGATTATTTTTCTGGTTTTGTCTGTTTTTCCTATTACAGATTCTTAGGATTATGAGATCTTGTATAGACCTCTATAATTTTTATCGATTATTCAGTCCATTTAGTAAATGTGTGCTTATAAGTTCGCAGGTTTCCATCAAATCCTCTAATTGTGAGGCCGAAAGTTCCTTATTTCTTTATGCATGAATAATAGAGGCTTTCGGCAAAGTTCAATGATTTGACATCGTTTGTGCTTATATTTATTTGACCTTCAGCTAAGGAGATATTCTTTTTTATTTTTTTGTTCTGTAATCCATCTACCCATAATTTGAGCGCCTCAGCGTGGTGTAATGTTTAGCAAGCTTGTCTCGCTAGAACAATTACGACTGAGTAGTGAGTTCGATCCTCACTGTGTGCCACATAATATATTGGCCTTGTGCCACAACTAAGCTGCGCTTAGAAAAACCTTTGAATCCCCAATGCTTCCGGCATTGTGCCGCATCTAAGCTACGCTTGGAAAATCACCGTCCACAGATAATTTGGGTAACTCGACATAATGTAATGATTACCCAGCCTATCTCGCTAGAACTATTTTAACTGAGTAGTGAGTTCCATCTTCACTAGGTACTCCATAATTTTGGTCTTGTGCCACATCTAAGCTGCGCCTAAAAATCATCACCTATACAAGGGGTTCTTAACCGTGGTCCACATGGACCTTAGGGGTCCATGTAATATTTCTGGGGGTGCACAGGCAAAATATACCAAATTGGGGGGTCCACAATGATATTTTGGTGGTCCATGAAGAAAGCTAATTCAAAATGTTTTTTATTATTAAAAATTGAATTTCTACTGTAATTTGTGAAAAGCTTGTAGTAAAAATAAGAACTAATGTGGCAGAAATTTATAGAAACAAGGATCTTTTCATTCATAACAGGTTCGGAGGTTTTTTGTATATTATTTGAATTGTTTGCTACGATGGATTTCTCGCCAATTAACTCATTAACCATTGCATTTGTTTTTTGTGTGAATAATTCATGAATTTGTAAATTGATTGCACGTTTATCGTTATATATATATATATATATATATATATATATATATATATATATATATATATATATATAGAAAAAGTTGCAAATTAAAAAATAAAAATTAAAAAATCTTTCCGAAAAAGATTGAGGCCAATCTGAAATATCAAATATATATACAAATAAATAAATACTTTCATAAAAGTACATTATTATTTTTTAATTTGCAACTTTTTTCTATATATACATATTAAGAAAGTATACGTGGATTCTCATTATGCTATATATATATATATATATATATATATATATATATATATATATAGGAATGATTCTTTCTTTCTTTATTTCTTTTATATAGGTACCTCCAATGAATTTTCGATCCCTAATGTTTAAAATTAATTGCTATGTTATTGCTTTTCCAACATCTTATTTGTTGAGTCGGGATTTAGTCGTGTTTCTCAACCGTTATGAAGAGTTTGCGATAAACTTGAGATTTTGAAAAGTGGTGATCTTCGACTACCATTAACATCGATGGAACCAGATATAAAGAAACTCGCTGAGCAGCAGCATCCGCAGGGATCTCATTGAATAAATATGCCTTTTTTTTCTCATGACACACTTAAATTGGTTTATTAAATTTTTTAACCAGTGTATATAATAAATAAATGATGCAGTGAATTCAATTGCCTGCTTCCCATGGCCTTGGCCTTGGAAGAAACATTGTAATATTGTAATTCAAGATATTAATTAATACGAATTATTAATATTATTATTATTATTATTATTGTAGAATAATTTATTTGCATTAAATTAGTTTTCATTTAAAAGTAAAGCTTAATTATATAATATTTGATTATTAAAAACTCAAATTTTTAAATTAGTGAAAAATAGAATATTGATTTCTTATATCAAATAGCAATTAGATAGCAATTAATCCACCAAGAAAAAAGAAGGGAAAAGTGGTCCACCAATAAAAAAGAAAGGGAAAAGGGGTCAACCAAGAAAAAAAGAAGGAAAAGGGGTCCACGAAGAAAAAGAAGAGAAAAGTGGTCCACCAAGAAAGAAAAAGGGAAAAGGCGTCTACCAAAAATGATTAATACGAATTATTAATATTATTATTATTATTGTAGAATAATTTATTTGCATTAAATTAGTTTTCATTTAAAAATAAAGCTTAATTATATAATATTTCTTTGATTATTAAAACCTCAAATTTTTATTAGTGAAAAATAGAATATTGTTGTCTTATATCAAATAGCTATTAAGGGGTCCACCAACAAAAAAAGAAGGGAAAAGTGGTCCACCAAAAAAAAGAAAGGAAAAGGGGTCCACCCAGAAAAAAGAAAGGGAAAAGTGGTCCACCAAGAAAACAGAAAAGGGGTCCAAGAAGAAAAAAGAAGAGAAAAGTGGTCCACCAAGAAAAAAGAAGGGAAAAAGGTCTACAAAAAAAAGGAAAAGGTGTCCACCAAGAAAAAAGAAGGAAAAGGGGTCCACGAAGAAAAAAGAAGAGAAAAGGGGTCCACCAAGAAAGAAGAAGAGAAAAGGGGTCTACTAAAAAAAAGAAGGGAAAAGTGGTCTACCAAGAAAAAAAGAAGGAAAAGGGGTCCACCAAGAAAAAAAGAAGGGAAAAGGGGTCCACCAAAAAAAGAAAAAAGAAAGGAAAAGAGGTCCACCAAGAAAAAAAGAAGGTAAAAGAGTCCATGGGTAAAAAAAAGGTTGTGAACCACTGATCTAGCCATAATTTTGAGAAATTTATTTATTTGTAGAAAAATTTGAACTACACATTTAAAACAAAATATTAGAAATTTTTATCTATGTAAAAATGAAATCTTTAAATTTTTAACTTAAAATCAAAAATATAAAATAAAATCTTAATTTAAATTTTTTTTTATACATATTCAGGAAAATTTTTAAGCAAGATAAAATCCAAATCTACATGTACCGGCATTAACTCACACACGAAATTTTTATTCCGTAAAACAACGTACTAAATAGATCGTTCGTCAGGACGCCTCCATGTGTCACCATAGAAGTTTCGGTTGTGCATATATTAGGAGATACAAGTCGTGAGTCTATGTTTCCACAGTTTCCATCCAACACGGAATAATTAGATTTCATCACTTGTCCAGTATGAACGCAGTTCAATATAACAAACAGATTCCACCATTGAGTACAACACCCAACATCTTGCTGTCGATATCTTTGCCATAGCCCTGGTAGATATGGCTTCCTGGTACTTCCTTGCTATGAGCAACCTGTGAGTTGGTCAAAGGGCAACATACGGTTTGGGGGCTTACGGACACATCACGTCGAAACGCTGGTTCCCGTACGATCACCGAAGTTAAGTAACGTCGAGCCTGGTCAGTGCCTTGATAGGAAACCGCTTGGGAATACTAGGTTCTGTAAGGTTGGATGTGTGGGTGGTGTAATGGATAATGGTTTGCAATTGTTAATCGGTGAGCCGAGTTCCAATTCCATTTGGGTTCGTCGGATTCATTTACGCGCAAATACGGAAAGGTACGAATACACCTCATCTTCACTCATCTATGGTTTAATTATTAAAACTTGTATCACTAAATCATTATTATCTAAACAAAAATAATTCTTAGAGTCTGGGGATATTTTCTGGCTTTAAATAACCATAAAATGGTTAAGCCATAAAAAAATAATCATTCATTATTAAACATGATTTTGAATTCAGAGCTGACCCTCTCCTAAACAAGCCAACCAAGAGAGAGTCAAGACTGCCGTGCTATTTAACCCATAGCTGGGGAAAAGAACAGGTGGGTTCATATCTTTCCCATAACGTAAGAGGATGTAACGAACTCAGCTCTCCCATTTCTCAAGTGTGTTTTCGCGTAAGTGAATAGCACAAACTCGACTAGAATTCGAATTGTACTCCATCTTCGCATTCTGAGTCGCTATCCCTTACACCACATGCACTCGTGAAGTAAGGCAATTAATGTTCAAACCTATTTGGAAGGTAGTTCGAGACTGTTTCAAGTGCGCCAGTAATGATGGGTATAACTACTATCCATATAACACCTTCGGCTTTTGTTTTAAAGCCCCGAGGGAATGGGGAGTCCAGTTCTTGAGTACAATTCCCATAACGTTGCAACTACGCCATTGCACTTAAAAGGGGTAATGTCTGGATCAATCTTTAATACCTGGGGTGTTTCAAAAAATGAATTTGCCAAAACACGTGGACAATTTCTGGCATTGATTATATGGACTTATACACGACCCTACGTTGTCGCTTTGTGTTTAAACGACTATCGTGGGAAGTGGGCCCCAAAATGCTGTTCTCCGATTTCTCTTTTAGAAGGGTTATTTTATAATTTAATTTTTTATTCGTTTATTTATCTTATTCTTGTTTGCGCTTTCTCCTGACATATTTTATAGGTACACGCGAAAAAAATTACTGTAACGACAAACAAATAGAAATAATAGTATAATTTACATTAATAATGACGAGGCGTGGATACGCTAACATCAACATCATATATCTTAATAATAACAGCAATATTAACAACAAATCAGTTCTCTGGTTCCTTTGATGTCTCCTTTCCATCAAGGAAACGGATGTTTCGAACGTGATTTAATAGGAAAAATTGCCTCAGCCTCTGTAACTATTTCCCCATCACTTGACCATTATGCTGCACCTGCGTACACTGCTTCCACGTTTTTTGGGGTTTTTTTTTCCGGAGACCCCAACACTGATAGTATCCGCCCTCCGTGACCGGGGAGTTGAAATCAGAAACTGGCGACGACAGATTCCCGCATTAGACGACAAGATGAACTTTATCATAATCTACCGGCGAAAAATGTCTGTTTGCTGTTTAAGGGTTGAGTTTCTTCATTTGCCCGGCCTTTTTGCTTCTAGTTTTTGCTTCCTTTCATCATTCTTTTTTCCCACGCTTACAAACGCTCTCTCTCCTCGACAAGTCTTCTTCTATTTCTCCTATGTGTGGAAGTGGCCGATCATGGTTCTCCACAACTTCCTATCGCTAGTAGCTGTTAGTAACGTTTGTCTTTTAAAAAATAAGACTGACACTCCTCGTTCTGCCATTCATTCACATGATAATTCGCTGGTCTTGGAGGTTTGCTGAGCGGCATATCAAATCCTTAGGGGTCATTTATGGGAGCATTAGTAATTTCTTGTATTGCTGGGATTTTCATTTTCAAAAATCATATTGCTGGTAATTATTTTTTTTTTACAACATTGTATTGCTGGTAATTTCTTTTTGTTTTTTACAACATTATATTGCTGGTAATTTTTTTTTTTTTACATTATATTGCCTTAATTTTTTTTTTTTTTACAAAATTATATTGCTGGTAATTTTTGCTTGTTTTTTTTTTACAAAATTATATTGCTAATATTTTTTTTCACAAAATTATATTGCTGGTAAATTTTTTATTTTTTTACAAAATTTTACTGCTGGTAATTTTAATTTTATTTTTTACAAAACTGTACTTTTGTTAATTTTTTTTTTTTTTTTGCAAAATTGTATGCTGTTAATTTTTTTTTTTTCGAAAATTGTATTGCTGGTAATTTTTTTTTTTTTTTCGAAAATTGCGTTGCTGATAATTTTTATTTTTTAACAAGAATGTATTGCTGGAAATACCTCCTTTTTTAATGTATTGCTGGTATTTTTACTATAAAATGAATTTTTATACTTTCATAGTATTTTGACACCAGATTAGGGCTTAATTATTTGCACGTAATTGGGACCGTAACAGATGCTACCACCCCGGGTCAGAGTAGACCTGGGAACAACACGTTCCTCAAAACTTTCCGATCAGAGGCCTTGCTGCCGGATGTAGTTTATCGTCATACCCAGGACGGTCATGGAGGTAGCACGCTGTCTCTCCCTTGCCATTGACATGTTATCAGTGTCAAATTCTTCAAGACCTCTTTTCTCACTATGTATCCTAGAAATTTCAACTGTTTCTTTCTCATTATAGGTATACTTTTTATTTCCATTTTCCTTAAAACTTACTCGTTACTCACACATTCAGTCCAATGTAATCTCATCATCCTTCTGTAGAACCACATTTCTGTTGCTTCAAGTATCTTCTTCATAGAGGAGGACTGGTATTGCACTACTCTTTTATGTGTTTAACGAAATTTTCCTGTTTATAATACTTTGCTTAGCTCTTGGAAGGCATCTTCCTTTCCAATGCGTTTTCGATGTTCTTCATGTCCATGAAATGTGTCCTTTTTGTTTACATTTTTCCTAAAACCTCGTTCTTTACACAGTATTCTCGGCAATGACTCAAGTCTCCTATTCCTCAGCGAGGAAATTGTTCAGCATTCATTGCTATATAGGAGGACTTGTTTCACATAGCAGATCGTCACTTTTCTTTCTTGTTTCTTCATAATTTCTTTAACTTTTGGAATTTATCGTTCTCTATTTAAATTTACTTTCTGATTTCGGTCTCAAAATTTCTATCCTTTGTTAAAACACTTCCTAGATATTTAGACTTCTGTACTTGCTTCATTTTGACATAAACAACACATTCTGCCATCTGTTTACACAAACACGTTAAGTAGGTTACCTCTCTTCGTCTTCTGTGACTCAGATTTCCCCAGTCTTCTTTCCTCATTATGAAATTAGTAAATCTGTAGAATTGTCATTTTTGTTCTATTTTCTATTAAACCGTCATCGTTTCTCACATTTTATGGATGAAATTTTCTTGTTATGGCATCCTTCTGTAGAACCACATCTCCGTTGCAAGTTTTTTCTTCATCTGTTAGAAAATTGCCATACTGGAAGATTTATATTACATACGAAATTTTCTTCAGTATTTGTCTATATTTCTGAGATGAGGTATTATGTACACTACTTATATTATTGTGACTATTGTCCTCATCTTTGTTGACATATTTATCACAACGTTTCGGTCGTTGTCCTTCTTCAGGTAGTTGCAAAGGTCAAACTGAACCCTTTATTTCGCTTGATGGGATAGACTGTTCTAGTTCCATGCGCCATGTCATAGATGTCAGTTACCTCACCTCTCCAAGTTCTCCACTGCCTTAAGGTATTGAACTCAAACTGTCACTGGATCTAACCAACGCCTTTATCCACTGTGCAATGTGTCTTAAGGACATCTGTGTATGAATTTTTGGAAGTTATAAGCTTAATGTCTTTAGTATACATTTTTTACCAGAGCTCATATTGCAATTTCGAAATTTTCTTTTTTTTTAGTACTTTGCTTAGCTTTTGGAATTACTATTTCACTAATCCAATGCGCGTTCGGATTTCGGTGTCACACTTTCCAAACGGTGGAGTAGTGGATAGCAGCTCGGATTGAGGAATCGGAGAGCCAAGTTCGAATTCCAGTTGAATCCATTACATTCACTTACGTGCTAATACCCTTGGGAAAGGAATGAATCCTCTTCTCCCCCCAGCTATGGGTAAATAGCAGGACAGACCAGGTTCTATAGCTTTGGATGGCAACTGGTCTACCGCAAAAAGAAATGGCAACCTACTGCGGGAAAAAATCTGCCTCATCAGTCATGTACCGAAAGATACATGATCGCCTAAGCTTGTATCCCGCATGGCACATAACTGACTGACATCATTCATGGGTAAACTTCATAACGAAAATAACGTTTCTTAACATTTTGTTTTGCTTCGTTCTCACTTGTTCACTCATACACTCTCTCATATATAACCACAGACATAAACAATGATTAAGTATAATGTTTCTTGAATTTTGCAAAATTTCGGGGAAAGTAACATTGTCAGCATTTTAAACCATTGGCAATTTTCACTAAGGAAGATCATACGTATAAACATCTTTTGCTTTTTGAAACAAAAAACGTTCATAATATTTTTTTTCTCTGAAGAAGAATTAACATTTTCAAACGAATAAATTACAAATAAATTCCACACACTGTCATTAGTGATATAATTTTACCAAGAATTCAATTTTTTAATTAGAAAAATATTTTCTAAAAAATAAAACTTTCCCTACCATTTCTAAGGTATATTTTTACGCATATGGTGTCCTGTAGTGAAAGTAGCTGAGGTAGCTACTAAAAAATGACGTTGAATTTTTTAGTAGTTCGGCCTGCCTTGTGATGAGCTATAGATAATGCGTCCCATTGCTGAAAAGTGGTTGCCCATGCCTGACCGAAAACTTGTGAGCGAAATTGGATAAACAGAAATATTAGGCAGCTATCGAAGGTTTTGTTAACACGTAATCACAAGTCATCATACTTATTATAAAACCCAGGTTGTGTGTGTGTGTGTGTGTGTCTGTACGTTTATATATTGGACTGGATTTCCTACATTTTTAAACCGATTTCAACAAAACTTCACAGGACTACGTAAAATTACCTCGCGGTGGTTCTGACAGCGCAAAAAATTGGAAAAACACAATTGTTTTTGCACGAAATCAATTTGAAAACACGATTAAGAGGCATCGCTGTCGCGAGAATGGAAGGAAGACAACTCATATCGAGTTATACTTATTATAAAACCCAGGTTGTTTGTGTGTGTGTGTCTGTGTTCGTTTATATATGGGATCGGATTTCCTACATTTTTCAACCGATTTCAGCAAAACTTCACTTTTTTTTTTTGGCAGGTAGTGTTTCTTATTGCCTTGCACATTTCTTTTCTTTATTTTTACATTCAGAATGCTTTAAAAATTCCATTTACAAGACAATTGTTTATAATAAAGTTCTATTCAATCGGTAGACTCTTAACGATTGAAAACAATGTTTTTGTTTGAGTTTGGGTTTGACCAATTCGTAAAAAAAACAAGGTAATTAAGACATGTGTGTCCGTCAACCTTAAACAATAATCTTTGTCAATTTTATTTTTCAGTCTTTATGATGGTCGATACTTGATCTATCTCTTACTGTTACATCCCCGGGCAACGCTGGGCTCTACTGCTAGTTGCTTCTAAAAGTTCGAGCTTACTCGCCTCGATTTAGTATTGCGGCCTGCCTTGTGATGAGCCATAGATCAAAAAGGGTTGCCCATGTCTGATGTACATGTTTGACTTTGGCATCTCCGGGTTTTTTTTCTTGCTGACAACCATACATTCTTACAATTGATGGTTAGTCCCTTCTTTTCGCTTTCCTTTACTACCTTGTATAGTAAGTTTTGAAGTTTTCGTTCTATATCTGATTTAACAATGTGCCATCTGCGTAACTTATATTGTTCAGATCACGCATACCGACCGATAATAAAGCCTGGTAATGTCTCCGGGTCCTTTAGGAGAGTTTCCATGTGAAAGTTGAATAAATCAAGTGAGGATATTCATCCTTGTCTTGTTGATTATATGAACATTGTTTGAAAAAAAATTATTCGAAAAACATTTTTTTTTAAGCATTACGCCCCGAGCAAGGCGTGAAGCCACTAGGATGCAGGGGGTTGCAGAAGATTTGGAGCGATCCGATAAGAGTGAGAGGAAAGGATGAGGAGAGGGATAAAAGATAGATCAAGGTAACTGGAGATGTCGATTGACATTACATTTGAATAGTTGGAGATTATAGCTCTCAGGGAAACAGTAATTGGGAAGGGTGTTCCACAGGCGAGAGGTGCGAGGTATGAAGCTATTGGAGTAGAAGAGACGGCTACATTTAAAAGTTTCTACAGTGGGAGCGGTATGCCAGCCTCGTAGGGCGCTTGAATTCATGGAGTCTGGGAACTAATGAAAGTATTTGCAGAAAAGACAGAGAGAGGCGACGGCGCGTCTGTGAGAGAGTGACTGCAGACGAGACGCCAGATCAGGGCCAATTAGATTACATATCCGTCTCTAATTTTTTCAATGAAAATTAATCGAAAGGACAATTATACTAAATGATATTTATTCGAAATGCCTATTTTTGAAATGTGGTCTTGCTTTGAGAGAATCAATGCTGATTTACCTAGAACTAATAACTTTTCTGATTCTAAGTGTCCTTTTTGTTTCCATTTTCCCTAAAGCTTCGACGTTGCTCACATGTTCAGCCCATGGTATTCTCAGCATCCTTCTGTAGAACCACATTTCTGCTACCTCAAGTCTTTTCTTAATCTGTGAGAAATGTGTCCAGCATTCACAACCATATAGGAGAACCGATATTACATAACTGTCCAGTATTCTTTTCTTTGCTTCTAAGGAAATTTTCCTTAATACTTTCCTTAATGTTTTGAAGGCATCTTTCTCTGTTCCAATGCGCCTTCATGTGTCACATTTTCTGTAGCTTATTATAACATTTCCCAGATATATTTAATAATAATAAAACTGCCGACCATATTATCTCAGGATGTCCAGAAGTAGCAAAAAAAAAAAAAAAATGAATATACCCACAGACATTACAAGGTAGCCACATATGTGCGCTAGAAAATATACAAGAAGCACAAAATCGAAACCACTGAGAGATGGTATGAGCACCAGCTAGACGCAGTTACCCAAAATAACGATGTAACTATCCTCTGGGATATGCCAATTCAAACTGAGAGGGGAAATAAAAGCCAACAAACTTCATATTATCATAAACAAGAAATTCAGGAAGTGTATGATGCTTACTGCCATCAAAGTACCAACTGAAAAAAAAACACCCCCCATTAAAATTATCGAGAAATTGTCCAAATACAAGGACCTGGAGATTGAGATTAACAGGATGAGGAGAATGAAGACTGAGTGTGTACCAATAGTAACCAGAGCTCTGGGTCTCGCGAGAAAAGGAATGGGCAAGTTTACTAACAGTGTCCCAGGTAACATCAACATACAAGTTGACCAGAAGATCACCCTACTAGGAACATCCTATATACTAAGAAAAGTGCTATCAATTACATATTAATTCTCCTATAGGGTCTAAGGACCATAGTTTGAACCCGACTCTACAAGATACAAAGCAGGAAACATAACACACACACACAAAATAATAATAATAATAATATTAAAAACAAACTTTTATTGACGACTGGAAAATGTCCAATTTATTGCATTTTTGCAGCTGCTTTTTCCGCGTTATAACAAATATAAATTTCGTGTTTTGGAATGGTATGAAGCATTACAGTAACCCATACGATAACAGAATCATTCATATTGCTTCGGCTATAGTACGGGTTACTGTAATGTACGAATCATACGAGTTATTACAGAAACATGCGGAGGCGTTGAAATGAAAGAACGATTGGTCAATAAGCTTTTCTGAAATATATATATATATATATATATATATATATATATATATATATATATATCCCTCCTCTTCCCAGCAACCACATATTAAAAAAAAAAGCATTTAATTAGCTGCCATCAAATCTGGCATAATGATTGATTAACTACCAGTTTAAGCTAGCACGGACTTTATTCCAACCCAATTATGATATAATTAATTTTTACTGATTTATTTTTTTTATTTTGAGATTTTTCTTACAAGAAAAAATAAGCAAATGAAAGTGGGGAAAACTCAATAATGTTTTTAATGCCTTTTTAGTCCCTTGAGAACCGAGGCGATTATTCCTCTCCGTAGATTACATTTTCTTATTATTATAATTACAGTGTAACCTGGATATAAGAGACCCGGCTATAAGAGAAACCCGGATATAAGAGAGATTTTCTCTGGTCCCAAAGTGTTCCCATACTTACCTAAACAAAATAGACCAAACCCGGATATAAGAGAAACCTGGATATAAGAGACTTCTTCTCCGGTCCCGACAACTCTCTTATATCCGGGTTACACTATATTATAATAAGATGGCGACGACTGACACTGTGAGTACAAATATACGAAAACCAATATACCCATCATGACACCCAGTCTGATAAGGGTATACCAAGTATAATGATGTTGTTATTATTTGTCAGACAGTAAGTTTTTCTTTTTTTTTTTAAAAAAAAAAAAAAAATACAACCGGCCCTGTTTCGCCCCCGAATACATTTGCTGTATTCAGAACTGCTCGTAATCACTGAAAGAGAGTTCTAGAAAATGCAAGGTGTAGCTATGTTCAAACAATCTAGGCCAAAGCAATCCTAGTTTAGTTCTAGAAAATCTCTAACCAAATTCTGAATAGAGCCTACTATTATAAATAACCCCGAGCTCATCTCATCCTCGTCAGATAAGACGAAGTTCTTAACGTCCTTTGCTTCGAAGCCAACGTTTGATGACAAAGGACATCCCGACTTCCGCCATCTCATTGAGCACAATTTCAGTAATATTTTCATTACAGTCAGGGAAGTATCAAGACTTAACAAAAGTATTCACCCTAAGAAGGCCACCGGTGCAGAAAAAAATCCTAGTGCTTGTTTTCAAGAATATTAACACATATTAACGAAACTAACCGCTGCTAGAAGAAATCCTTCCCAATTCTGTGGAAGGTGCCAAGTGTGTGCTCCGTTTTCAAGAATGCGAGGGAACGCTTCCCTCCCCCCCTCACAGAATAGACCCATCAGTCTACCCAGCGTCATTAGCAAACTCTTTGAAGTTATAATCAACAATATATTGAGTTTAAATATAGGAATCATAAAAATCAACAATATATGATGAGTTTAAATTTTTGACATAGAATCATAAAAATAATTTCCCAAAGATCATTTTTTTGGTTCCTTTTCATTCTGCTGATTCAAAGAATGTGCAGGTAAATAATCGGAAAAAGTAACTTTAGATTTTTCAATTCCAGTATTGATTAGTCATTTTAGCAAAAATCCATTTTCCTGGCTTGGCTTAAATAGCAGGGAAATTTAGCCTCAAATGAATTGTGTATAATAACAAAAGAACGATTTTGAATTTCTTCCCATATAAGGGTAAGTGACTGGTGTCTTCATTTAGCTAATACCTTACCATTTGGTGGAAGGTATTTTTGGGAGGTATTTCTGCAACTTCCTGTATAATGTGGTTTCATAAGTAGGGGAAATCAGGTTGCTAAGTCGTTGCCTTTATGCTTTGTTTTTTTACTTTTAATGATTTAAAAAGCAGAATTCTTTCTCACAAGTAATAAAAGCTAATTTGATAAATAAAAGTTTAATATTATTCCCAGATTATTATTATTATTAATAATAATAATATGAAGCATGCATTTGTAAATTTGCTTAAATATTGGCATCATTTCTGAATGAAAGCGATCGATTCGTTTTTCTGTCTTTTACTTGTTGGACCTGACGAGCAGACAATGTGAGTTGCATGAAATGAAACACAAGACAGCATGAAGATGGCAGTCTTGGAGAATGCATTGCATGCATAAGAACTTCCCACCCCACTTTCAGGATTGTTTGCTATTCTGTATTCACATTTCATCTCAAGGATGAGAGATGTCATGAAGCATATATTGACTTCCATCCTCATAAAAGAGCATTTTTTTCTCTTTCAGTACAGAGTTGATAGATTAACTTAATTTTTCTTAAATTCTCCTCAAGGAAGTCCTCCAATTATTCAGTTGCCAAGTATGGTGAATTTCCAGAACGTTCTGTGTCTTTGATCTCTAAATCCTTCAACTTTGTCAATCCTTCTCCACACATGCTTGCACCTACTGCACCATTATCATCCAGTTCAATGATCGACTTCTGATGCACTCCCTTGTCAGGTTCAAACTTGAAGAGTCAAACATTCATTTTTATACATAGCTCTGACTTTTTACCAAAAGGGAAACGTACCAATATAAAGCATAATTCAAAATAAATGTTTATTTGCAATAAAATTTGCATTATTAGTAAATCAGAATAAAACCATTGCAGACAAATATTTTTTAGCCTTCTTCAGATGGCCATTATTTTGGGCTATACAGGAATTCCTTGATAAGTGCAGTTAATGTGCATAAGGAGGTACGGTGGAGTCATGAATAGCAGCTCGGATTAAGGAATTGGAGAGCCAAATTCGAACCCCAGTCGAATCCTTTACATTCACTTACGTGCTAATAACCTTGGGAAAGGCATGAATCCTCTTCTACTCCCTCCAGTTATGGGTAAAATAGCAGGACAGACTGGGTTATATAGCCTTGGATGGTAACTGGTCTACCACAGACAGAAATGGCATCCTGCTACGGGAAAAATCTGCCTCGTCAGTCATGTATCGAAATATACTTGATCGCCTAAGCCTGTATCATCCATGGCACATAAGTGACTTAGGAGGCATGGTGGAGTCCGAATTCCACTCAAATCCATTACATTCACTTACGTGCTAATACCCTAGGCAAAGGTACGAATCTTCCTCATCTCCACCTAGTTATGGGTAAATAGCAGGACAGAATGGGTTCTAGAGACTTGGAGGGAAACTGCTCTACTGTAGAAAGAAATAAAAACCTACTGTAGGGGGGGGGGAAAATCTGCCTCATCAGTCATGTATCGAATGATACATGATCACCTAAGCGGGTATCACACATGGCACATAACTGACTGAATGTGTATATTGGTAACTATAAAAAAAAAACATTTTTCAATTACTATCCTTAAACTGAAGAATGTTTTACTGCACTAATTGAGTATTATGTATGCACTAATCAAATGTACACTAATTGAAGGGTTCTTGTATATGACGTCTTGATTATTGTCTAATTTTGTTCCTGTGATGTTGTTTTTTTGTTCATTCCTCCTAAATTAAAATATACTGTTTCACTACCTGATCCAGAGTTTGAACTCACAATCACACTTGACAAACCAATACCTATATCTGCTACACCACTGTCACAAAGGATATTGGCTTAGGTTGAAACACCACTTCCCCTATGATCACTGAAGATAAGCAACATCAAGCCTGGTCAGAACTTAGTTGGGTGACCATTTAGAAATATAAGGTGCTGTAGGCTTGAATGTGCAAGTAGTGTAATGGCTTGGAAACTGTTAATCAGAGTTCCAATTCCAGTTGAGTTTGTTATAGTCACTTATGCACAAATCCAACTCTTCCTCCCACCCAGATACAGGTCTAAGTCATTATTATCACCAAAAAAAAAAAAATTTTAAATCTTACAATCAAAAATATTTTCTTAATTATTCTGTAAAGAGTTGATAAGCTGTAAAAAAACCCAAATCAATCAATGAAAAAACCCATAAGATTTTAGTGATGTATTTTGAGAGGCTGTAAAATTGACCATCAGATGGTTTTTGACATTGCTTTACCATTGTCAACTTTTGATTTTTGAGATGTGAAATTGACAATATACCTTGATTTATTTAAAGTATTGTTCTCATCTTGATTATAAAGATTATTACCAGCAGAACGTTTCGGCAAAGTATACTTTAACCATCATCAGACTGCCAGGAATGAACAAGAATTGGCATCACAGTGACAAAATTAACAATAACCAACCAATCAGATAATGCCATATAGTAGAACTGTAATGTGACTTTGCTAGCACTCTCTTTTATTGTTGGATGTAGATTAGAGAAAGGAAAAGAGGTTGAGCAAAGTGTTTACTTATTTTGAATTATCTGATCAGTTCTAACTACACAAAAACATAACAAAGAAAGATCCGAGTGTGAATGCTTACTGGGTCATTTTCTATGTGTGTTCCCTGACCAGATACACATTAGCATCTGATGACATGTACTTAGTTGGTCACATGACCAACAAAGCAATCATTTTTAATTAAGTTATGTTACTGGATAAGAGACAGGACATTTGATAACATTAACCATGACCCTCTTACAATCAACTTACAGTATTGAAATACGTTTACCCTTTTTTCACTGTAATAGTTTCATACATGAGCATCTATCTCCAAAGAAGTTGCCCTGACATATATATATATATATATATATATATATATATATATATATATATATATATATATATATATATATATGGACTGACCTGAATGTCCAAGAAATTTCATAGAAAATATGTGCCCTTCGACAGAACTGAACCTCTATTCTACATGAAACCATCATATAACCTGACATGCTATACCATTTAGCTTGAATGAAGTGATGAGAAATGGATCATGTTGAAAAATAAATAATATGCTTTTTTAATAAATGCTTTTTATTTTGCTTGATTAGGCTACATATTTATTGACGTAAATTTCCATTCTTACCAAATGTTTTAACATTGTGCACTATTGAAACAAGGGCATCAAGATCACTAGAGATGGCCTTATTTGGTGGTCTTGTGCTTACTAATAATAGGACATTTGATGCTTGAAAATCACTCCTTTCACTTCACCATTGTGACAAAGGAACAGGGAATGACATGGCTTTTTAAAACATTGAAGTCATTATTGGCTAATCCCTCTCATTGAAAATTTATAAAGGGTGATTCTAATTTCTGATTTATCACAGGTGAGTCAAAATGATTTTTATCCAATTAAAAAAATTTTTTGTAAAGGATATCAATACCTGTGTTGCAGAAAATCTTTCAGCTTTACTGTCTTTTTTGTTTATTGCCTTTTTTAAATGTTTTATCATTTGCAGTTCTTTATCAACCACAAGTTGTCAATAGACCAACACTGTTTCACTAGATTCATCTTTTGTAGGAGATATTCTACATTATGTACTGAACTTTCATGGGTGCAAATAATTGGCATGAGGACTTGTGTGTATATGTGTGCATATCTCCACATACACACACACAGAGGATGCGATGGATCATCTAAATTATGCAAAAATGAAAATAACACTAACATCTCATTTTAACAAATATATTTACCAAAATTACACAAAAATATCTTGAAATACCAAAGAGTAAACTTATTCAATACAAACGCCATAGGCTTCAACCACACCCTCCAGACAACTTCAGAATCTCCTGCAACTCTTCTGGACAATTTCTTTGTTTAAGTTGGTGAATGCTGCCAGAATTCTTGCCTTCAGTTCATCTTTGGTATTACAAAGAATTTTGTTGGTCTCTCACTCAATTGCACTGCATGCATGATAATCAAGGGAGTTACAGTCTGGAGAGTTAGGTGACCAGATGTAAGGGGTGATATAGTTGCAGAAACTGTCTGACAGTCATGACTGGGTTCTCCTGCATGTGAGGTATGGTGCAGAGTTTTGTTGTCAGAACCTCTTGACCTAGGGCAGCACTACCTCCCCAAGGCACTTGATGTAGACCTCCATGTTGAGTCTGAGGCCCTATGGCAAGATGAATGAAGGCGTAACATTGGCACTGTTAGTGATCACTCCAAACACCTTCATAATCACTATTAGATTCATCAAACTCTTCCCAAATCCTCTGCACTGACCTCAGATTGATATCCAAACACACTGAAAGATTCATACTGGAGCTTCTAGCACAAATGTCAAGCAGTACAGCATGCTGTTTCCAAATTTCTGGCAGAGTGAACTGCGTTATGGTGCTCTTTTTCTCAGACAGTGCCCAATTGATCTTACTATGCTGTGCAGTCAACAAAATCAAAAACAAACAACGTGCATGAGTGAAATGAAGAATATGGCAACAATTTACCCATCGCACACACACTATATATATATTCAGAATCTCCTGCAACACTTCTGGACAGTCTCCTTGTTTAAGTTGGTGAATGCTGCCAGAATCCTTACCTTCATTTCATCTTTGCTATTACAAAGAATTTTGTTGGTCTTTCGCTCAACTGCACTGCATGCATGATAATCAACGGAGTTGCAGTCTGGAGAGTTACATGACCAGATGTAAGGGATAATGGGGTTTCAGTGCAGAAATTGTTTGACAGTGATTAGTTGGACATATATATATATATATATATATATATGCCCAACTACTTTTATGTTACAGTCTGCTAGGTCGGATAGCTAACCCCTAGCCAACACCTGCTCAAGCACATTTGTCTTTGTTCGATACACACAGAGCCATCTTGTAATATATACTGCAACTATGCTGTTTACAGTTTCCAAGAAAGAGAGCATAATCTGGCATGATCACAAGTTTAAACAAGTCCAGTGTGCTCGAAGGCCTTTGCTCATGATGACTTGTGATTTCCTGCTAGCACAACCATCGTCAGCTTTCAAACAGCTCTGTTTACCCAACTTCACTCACAAGGCTTGAGTTAACCTGTGGCATCCTGGAATCACTTCCCCAGATAGATAACATTAAGCTCATGGTGAGATTCAAATCCACTGATCTCAAGGGTATCAAACTACTTGGCCACCCAGCTATATATATATATATATATATATATATATATATATACCACCCACTTCTCTTCAAATTCAAAATTTTGGTAAAGTTAAAACAATTATTTTAATAATGTTGGATAACCATGCAAATCAATGTTAATAATACATTTACTGCCAACCACAAGTTATCTCATGGTTGGTAGTTTTTTGTTTTATTTATGAAAGCCAACAAGGCAGTGATACTTTTAGCATAAAAACTATGTTAAGACTTCAGTTGAAGTTATAAATCAACTCATAAAAATATTTTATTGCCTAAGTTGGCTATTATAAAATTGGCATTTGAAATCAGATCTTGTAATTGACCTTTGGCAGTCATTGCTAATTGCAAAAAAAATTTTTATTACTCTACTAACATGGAAATCAACATTTTATTATTCTAAATGATATTTTCAAAAGCCATTTTAATCCAGGACACTACCAGTTTAAACCTTAATCATGCAATGAAATAATGTCTTTGATTGATTAAGTGTCCATATTGGATGTTTGTGAGAATCAAAGCTTACAAAAAGTCATTGATGGTAGAAGAAAGATGAATTCCTACTGGTTGATTATTCTTCAGTTTTGTAATGAGTATTTCTCTTAGTGGTCATTCTAAAATCGATGCTCTTATCCACAAAATAGAAAGAATGGACACAGAATTCAGTAAAATCAGTAAAAGTACTCCATGTGTTGTGGTACTTCGACAGGAATTTTCATTTTTGTAAGTGGGTGTTTTTTGGGGGTTTTTTTTTCCAATTTCCTTTATGTCTTTATATAATTTGCTTTAAAATTTTATCTATTATTTAAGGAATCTTTTGAAAAATGTACAGAAACTTGAATATTATTTCCAATTCTTCTGTCTGGGAAGTTAATTTTTTTCACTGGACGGCAGAGTTGATTAAAAAAACAAAAAGAGAAGCCAAGAAGTTAATTTCTTTTAATCTGAAAAATAAAAAAAAAAATGGAAAAAGATTAGATTAGGCATATTTTACAGATTTGTTAAAAAGTTAGCATGCCATGATGAAAAAAATGCCCTAAACTTAATGAAAACAGTTTTATTGTCAAAATCTTTACATTATTGTTAAGAGGAAAGACCAAAGGATTTTTTGATTATTATATTATAGTTTTTGGTCCTTTTTAGAATGTACAAAATTTTGGTTAAAAATGATTTCTTTTCAGTCCCGGTGCAAAGATTAGAATAGGAAAATTTAGCATCTTTTCTGTGGTGAAAAACACATTGATTTGGAAATTCTTGACAAAATAAAATAATAATTGTCAGATTTTAATGAAACTTTCAGGACTTATTCACAAATGAATGGAATTATTTTAGAAGTGTTATTTTTATTCTATGAAATTTCAAGAGATTAATATTTGTACCATTTAATGTTTATTTCAGTTATATCTAAAATTCCTTGGAAAATTTAAATAACCAATTTCTTTTTGTAAAACAGGACCAAACATCTGCTTTGAATTGTAAAATAAATGCAATAAAACTAAGACATGTAATTAGAAAAGCTTTTAATTGCTTATATGAATAAGATATATTATGGACATTATTGTCATAAGAAATAAAAATTTTTTTCGATGAATAATGAATTTTTTTTTACAAGAATTTTGTTTATTTTTTTAAATTTTAATTATAAAGATTTATAAAGTTTTAAACCTTTTAAAATTCTTTCTTACTTTGCAGAGATTAGGTGATATTGTTATTAAATAAAAACTATATTTACTAACCATAAATGGAAAAGCTTAGTACAATTCATTGACACTCAATATTTTTAAAAGAATTTTGAACTGTTTTTTTTTGTGTGTGTATAAATGTGCTGATTTTTGTAAATACAGATGTCCATAAATGACATTATCAGAAAATAAGAGCAATAACTATCGTAAATTTAAAGCCAAAATACCTAAAATTCAATATAACATTAGATGACAGAAAATATTTTTCTCAATTTTTAAGATTACTGGGTAGTTAATAATTATATAAAAAAGGCATTCATGTTATATTCCTCAAGTAAATGTTACAGATATGACCACCACAGAAAAAAATTAGATAACGTTCCATCTATCAGTCATGCTGTCAATACCTTGAACAGTCACCACAATGCTAAAAATGTATTTCTGTGATATTTTAAACTAAAAGTAATATTTGTTTCAAATCAAATTAAGTAAACTTTAAATAACTTTAATAGAGTTTCAGAAAATCATATTTTATTTTTGAAATATTTTTTTTTTTAAGAGAATTACATTGCAATAAATGAAGGTGAAAAATGGCTCTTAAACCAAATTTCTTAGCAAAGAAAAAATCAAAATAATTCACCCTGTGGCACCTTGCATTATTAGAAATATTCATAGAAATATGATTTAATTTTTTCTTACTCGGTTACTAAACAGGTTGTTGATTTTTTTTTAAAACGGAAAATAACTGAGTTGAAAATAATTCACTAAGATTGTACTAGACGATCTTAAGGGAAGAAGAAGGAAAGAAAAGAAAAAAAAAAAGAAAAGAAAGAAGAAGAGAAAAAGAGTTGTATGATGCATGACCCAATTGAGGGTGGAGATAGGAGTCAGAAAGAGATTTAGGTCAAAGGTCTTGGCGATTTTTCGAAGGACAATTGGAAGAATAGAATTATAAATAATAAGAAGAAAGAAAGGGAAAAAAAAGACATGATATCAAAACGGGCGCTGATGTAGACCAGATATCGTCAAAGCATCTGACCGACTTTTTGCGTGGAGAGACTCCTTATCAATTTGGTTTAGAACAATAGAAATGAAATTTTAATCAGAGAAAAAGTGTTTTTGGGTTGAGGGAGTTACCGGTGGAATGATATACAGATCTTGACCTGTTAAGAATTGGACACCCATGTTAATAAAGTAGAGACATTTCAATGTAGATAATTAAGATTTTCGACTATCAGGAAAAACAAAGAGGTAAAAAGAGGGACAATTGCTTTTGGCTCACAGAGGGCGCCAAGAAGGCGGAAAAGATCCTTTCTAAAGTCAAGACTAATTAGCAGCGGGCTGTTTGACAAAGTCCAGGTGAGAAAAAGCCAAAGATTGTCATTTTTGCGTACGTGCAAAAAGGAAAAATTGGATTTTGTTTTTTTAAACAAGAACGATGTAACCACGCCCGCAAACAGAGGGAGAGGATGTTCGATCAATAACAATTGGTCGAATACGGTCCACATGACCTGCGGAAGAAAAATTGGAAAATGTTCGACCAATAACAATTGGTGAATACGATCAATGTGACTTGCGGAAGAAAAGGGGAAGAAATGCTCGATCAGGCGATTGGTTGAAAAGCGGTCACCTGACATCTTAGAGACTAAGAGAGATGGATATCGCAACGCCCACCAAAGGTACTGCGAGGAAGTAGGGCGAAAACAATAGCGATAATGGAAAGACAGAATTAATGCAGTTTTGGAATTATCGAGAAAACCCTGACGCCGACAGACCCACCCCAGTTTGTTGCGGCGTCAATAAAAGCAGGGCCCCAATCGACAAAAAATCAGTTCATCCCGGACGGCAGCGAGAAAAGAACCCTCAGACAAGAAGAACTTCCAGCCAAGTAGATGAAGAAGAAGATTGCCTGAAAGCCTGAGAAGAATTGGAGCTGCAGACAAGCCGAAAGTCGATGAGAAGTTAAAGTTCAGCTCCATACGATGACGTGAGAAGAGATCACCTCAGACGACAGAGAGCGGCTAAGTTGAAACAAGAAATCTTCCACCAAGTTGAAACAGGAAAACTACCAGCCCAAGCAGACGAAGAAGAAGAAATACAACTCAAGTCGGAGAGAAGAATCAACTACGAATGATCGATAGAAATTAGCCCCATGTCGAACTGAACCACACCCGACATACATACATGATTCTAGAAAGTGGTAATTCGACATTTTTCTATTGTGTGATAGAAGCTTGGTGCCATAGTCCACAGATAAAATTAAATGAGAACACTTTTGTTTTTATATAAAAAGACTTTAAGATATAAAAGGTTGTTACCCTTTTTATCAGCAATTTTGTTTGGTGTCGTGAGTTTTTATTTTATTTTATGTTTTGCCACCCCCGTCGGACTCAACTTGTATGCCTGGATCCCTGCTGGTCCCGCCTGTCTAAAGATCTAAACACAGCGAGGGGTAGACAGACCGGAGATCGCATAGTTGCTTTAGTGACCAGGTATTGGAGGCGAGTCGGGAAAGGCGGGCTGGTGATCATCTGACCAAAGGGTTGGAGCGGCACGCTTGGACCCAGGAGGAGGCGACCAGGAGGAGCGACGTCACCCGTTAAGCGCCCGTAACCAAAGGATCCGACACTGGGCCAGGTGTGTAACCGTCACAAGTGGTGCCGTGACCAGGATCAACCCTGAGACAACCACGTCACAAGTGGTGCCGTGACCAACGGATCAACCCTGAGACAGCCACGTCACATATGGTGCCGTGGTGACCGAGATTTCAACCCTGAGAAGACCACGATGCGACCGCGTTGCTGAAAATTCAGACAGAACTCAGAACGACCGGGACCAAAGGAAAAAGAAAGAACAGAATCGTCTGTAAGGTAGGACACCTTGTTTTGTTTCCCAACCTCGATTGTTGCTGTATAGACTGTCTTTCTCTGTAGACATGTCAGATTATGATTCGGATAGAGCAGTGGGGGGGTGAAGAAGAAGTAGGGCGGGGGTTGTCAGTGGATCTAAGGAAGCTGTTGGGTGGACCGAGGGTCCCAGTATTTGATGGCAGCAGGAAGGAGTTTAGGAACTGGCTGGCAATCCTCGAGAAGAGCCGAACCATCTCGAGCTCTCGGACCAAGAAACCCTGTACCTGGCATACGATGCCACAAAGGGAAAAAGCGTCTGAGTTAAGTGGGGCTTCGTGGAGAACCAACCCCGCTTGCTTGGGAAGAAATGAAAAAGACTACTGACCAAAAGAATTCGCCGACGAAGATACGGCCATAGAGGCCATGAGGGCCCTTTAAAACTAACACAGCTCTTGGGATGAAACCCCGGAGAATTAGGGGCCCGAAAGGGAAGCTGTCGTCATTGGCATTCCCCGAAGTGGTCAGGGATAACGCAGTTATGCAGGCTCAACTGGCGGACCTGTATGTAGAGGCGCTTATGACGAGCGTGTTAAATCAAACGTGATTGAAAGAAGGACCGCTCAGACTGTCGGCAGCCGATAGAGCTGGCCAGGGAGAGCCAGGGGGTGTGGGATAAAAGTGAAGAGGTGTGGGAAGAAGCAGATACCAAGTCAAGAGGCTGGAAGAAGGGGTAGGCGGAAGAGCCCCCGTGTGGGAATCAGAGGTTAAGGAAGAGGTGGATCGGGCAGAATTATGGGAGGAGGACCCCAATATAGAAGGGGCATGGTCGACCAGGCATGGCTTTATAAGCCCACGCCCGGGTCGATACGGGCTGGTCTGCTGGACCTGTGGGTACGAGGACCACAGGGCAGCGGAATGTCCGACGAAGTGGGGTTGCCCCAGACTTCAATCAGGACAGATGCACCAGGCGTGGTAAGAAAGGACACCTGGCCAAGTGGTGCGGGCTGAAGAAGGGTGCCCAACCGATATTAACAAAAGAAGGCTGAACCCAAGAGACCGCCCAGGGAAAAGCCAGCGGCCACCCCAGAATTAAGAGGGAGGGTGGCCCAGTTAAAAGGAGAGAAATAAAAACTTGGACCAGTGGGTGGGTGAACCGGGCTTGAATAGAGGACGGTTCCCCCCGAGGATAGACACAAGGCCAACCCAGTTAAAAAAGGGAAAGAGCAAAATGTTGGACATGTGGTGGGGCGGGCCACTTATGGCAAGCTGTCCAACAAGAAGGTGCTGGTTTTGCAGGAGGCCAGGACACCTGAAAAGAAACTGTATTCTTAGAAACGGCCATGGGAGACCGGGAGAGGTCCGGCCGGGTCGCCCAGGTGCAGGGGGCGCAGAACTCCACCTCATGGAAAAAATGAAGGTGATTTATTACTACCGGCGCCTATGGCTGGGTTAACCCAAAGGTGGGGACCCAGGAAGAAGAAAGCTCAGGTGTTCTCTTAACGTTAGCAGAAGAGAACTATCCTGTAGAGCAGAGATAGGTGGTAGAGAGATGAGGGCTTTGGTGGACACAGGAGCATCTGTGTCATTGATGAGAGGGAAACATACAGGCGGGTGAAATGGAAGAGAAGGTTACGGAAGGGACATAGAGATCACGCCAGGCAGATGGAGCCCCCTGGAGATAAAAGGGATGGTGAGGCTCCTGGTGAGGATTGGGAGGTGAAAAGCACCCAAAATTTTTACGTGTACCCCCCGACCTGTGTACGGAGGCAATCTTGGGAGAAGATTGGCTCCGAGCCAAAGGCCCAGATCGAGTTTAATCCTACTGCGTTGGTGGTGAACCGGCAGAGAACGCCATTGGGATGCCCACCGAGGAAGAGATAACCATAGTGGTGGAGGAAGATGTAAAGTTACCTCCTAGGACCGCAGTGTCGGGAAAGGGTAGGCTAATGTCAGAAAAAAGGTGGAGAGGACCTCTGCAGTTGGTCCCTGTAGAAGGAAAGGGCCTAGAAGAGGCGAGGTAACCCTGTCTTGGCGGTGGTGGAGGCAGCCGAGTTAGTGCCCATTATGATGGTGAACCAGGCCCAAAAAGACTATAAAGGTTAGGAGAGGGGAGAAGATAGGGAGAGCACTTCCCCTACGAACTCTGAATCGGGTGAGATTCGAGGAGGAACGAAGCGAAGCTAGTAGAGCAAACAAAAGGAATCTTAGATGAGGATATATTAGCACCGGATCAATTTAGAACCAGAGTGGGGGTCTGTTAAGGAACAATCGAGATGTGGTGGCCCAGTCAGACAGGGAGCTAGGTCAGACCCACACAGTCAGAAAATGAAAATCGACACGGAGACCACCCCCTGTGAAATTAAACCCTACCGAACACCTATACATAAAAGACCCTTGTAGAAGAGGCAGAGAGGAAATGTTGGAAGCTGGGATGATCGAAAGATCGATCTCTCCTTGGAGCTTCCCAATAGTAATAGTAGGTAAGAAAGATGGCGCCACCGTTTCTGTGTAGATTTTAGAAAGCTGAATTCTATATCGGCCGTTGGCGGTGCCATTGCCATTGATAGACGACATTTTGGCATTATTAGGGAAGGCAAAGTACTTCTCTACGTTGGACTTGAGGTCCGGTATTGGCAGGTAGCCCTGGATGAGGCTGACAAGGAGAAGGCGCATTATGTCACCTGGGACTGTTTCAGTTCAGAGTGATGCCATTCGGTTTAGCTAATGCCCCGGAGTCTTCCAACAGCTAATGTCAATAGTGTTAGGAGGATACGAGAGCTTTGCCATGGCGTATTTAGACGATATCTTGATATTTTCGGAGACAGTGGAACAACACTTTTTTCATTTAAGACAGGTGTTGGAAGGTTGAGGAAACACGATTAAAAATTGAAATTGTCAAAGTGTCAGTTTCTGAGGGAAGAAACTAGGTATTTAGGCTTCACATAAACGGAGACGGTATTAAACCCCGACATGGATAAGGTAAAGGTCATAAGGGAAATGCCAGAGCCTAAGACAGTGAGGCAGGTAAGAGGTTTTATAGGAGCTATAGGTTACTACCAGGTTCGTCCCGGCATTTTCAAGAATTGCCATACCGCTAGTGGCCCTGACGAAGAAATACGCTAGGTTCAAGTGGACAGAGGGACTGTCAACGAGCATTTGATTCGCTAAAGGAACAGTTGACGACCGTTCCCACTGCTGACGTATCCAGACCTCAGCAAAGCCCATGATATTATACACGGATGCCAGTGAGCAGTGTGTAGGGGCAGTACTTACCCAGCCGTGTCCTGATAAGGAAGGACCAGTGCCAGGCATACCAGAGGAAGTACCGATATACTTCCTCTCCCATAAGCTCTCAGAGACACAACAGAGGTGGCCAGTAATAGAGAGGGAAGCATATGCTATCATGTATGCTCTCCAAAAACTGGACTACTATTTAAATGGTGCGGTCTTCACTATAAAGACAGACCACAAGCCTCTGCAGTACCTATTGCAGGCAGAGTGGACAAATAATAAGAAAAATTCAACAGTGGGCACTTAAGTTAAGTGGCTACCACTGTAAGATAGAGTATTTGGCAGGAAAGGAAAACAACGTGCAGAGATTTACTCTCAAGAATACCGAAACAACTGGAAGAAAAGATCTGTAAGGGTAGAACAGGGAGTAGATGATAAAGCCTATAGAATAGGAGTAATTAACTCTAATAAGCTAAAAGATCGCCCTATATTAGAATCGGACGAAGAAGGGGACGCCCAGATAATAACCGATCCTTACTGGACAGAAGGAATTGAGAAGGAGCAATCAGACAGTGAAATAGCTGCTCTGAGAGAGGTGAAGTCAGGAGAGACCACCAAGTATGCCATAATAGAGGAAAGGCTGTATTATCTCTCAGGAAGGGATGAAGAAGTCAAACCCAAGTTGTATGTGCCCAAAAAGTTTAAGACCAGAGATATTGGAACAGTGCCACGAAAGGTTGGGTCACATGGGAATTGATAGGACATGTGATCTCATAGGAAGAAAGTACTATTGGCCCAAACTGTAATGGAGAAGTCACTAACTATGTTCGGAGTTGTGTAGTGTGCCAGTCGCAGAGCAGAAGGCAGGAAATGGCACCCTTGGAGGAAACAGACGTACCAAACTTCCCCTTCGAGAAAGTGAGTATGGATGTATCAGGACCATATGGGGAAACTGCACAAGGAAACAACTATATAGTGAGTTTTGTCGATTGGCTAACAAATTGGCCTGAGGCATTTGCAGTACCAGACAAGAAGGCCAGAACTGTGGCCGGGTTGATAATAAGTGAAATCTTCCCTAGGTATGGTGCCCCTGTGCAATTGGTAACAGATAATGGCACGGAGAATGTGAACAGCATCATGAGAGAAGTTTTGACAGGTTTGAATGTAGAGCACATAAAAACATCCCCATATCACCCCAGGGAAATGCTAAAGTGGAAAGGTTTCATAGAACCTTGGGAGATGTATTAGCCAAGTTGGTCAGAGAAAACACTGGAAATTGGGACTTGTATTTGACGCAGGCTCTGGCGGCCGTGGAGGTTTACTACGATAAACGAAACCTCCAGATTTTCTCCTTATTTTTTGTTGTTTGGCAGAGAGACGTGGTCCTGCCTGTAGATAACCTACTGAAGCCCCGAAGAAGGTATATGGGAGAAGATCATCATCAACTATTGCTGGAACAGCAACATAAGATATTCGTACAGGCCAGAAGAAGAATAAAGAGGGCCCAGAAGAAAAGAAATGAGAGGGTGAATGCTGAAAGAAAGGTGGTAGAATTGAAGGTTGGAGACCCTGTCTACTATAAAATCCACCAGAGAAGGAAAACTGGACCAGAGATGGGAACCGTACTACCGGATAGTGGAGCAGACGGGCCCAGTATCATATGTAATATGGGATCAAGTGGCAGGACGAAAGAGGAGGTTCATGCCAATGATCTGAAGAAGGCTGAAATAGCTAACCTGGAAATGAGAGCGAGCCGAGGCCTAAGAAGACAAGGAAAGGAAGGTAACTCTGGTTGAACCGGAAGGAATGGAGACGGAGGAAGACTCCGAAGAAGATGATGAGATAGGTCGACTTGACCAGATAAACGAAGCAGTCCGAAAGTGACAGAGTTGGAACCCTCAAGGGATTAGCGATGTTCAGTCAATCAACTGAGTCAGTGCAGAGAAGACCCGTGAGATCGCCATCACACCCCATGTCCGAGAAAAGGAAGAAAAGACGAAGAGGTCCGATCAGGCAGTCGAAGGCTCTAAAAGAGACACCTAAGAACAGGACGAAGGACCCAGCGAGTGGGAAGAGGAGGATCGAATACCCTTTCCCAGCTTAGGGAAAGGATAAAGAACAGGAGAAGTTTAGACATAGAGTCGAGAGGTATTGAAGACATTCAAGGCGAAGACTCTAAACAGAAAGAAGAATCAGGGGATGGAGAAGAGGACAAAAACCTCCTGGACGAGAATTAAACACAGAAAGAAGGTTAGAGGTTGAGCAGGAATCACCTCGGAAGATGAGATCAGGGAGGAGAAGAACCCCAAATCTCAGTAGAACAAAAGGGCTGTGCAGAATAGAAGCATTTAGTGTCAACAGATAACGACACTGGCTCATCCAAGATCCTATTGGCTGACTATGGTAGATGTGAGTGGAGGGGATGGAGATGTGGGCTGCACCTCACGAGGAACGGAAGATCATTGGCATTATTGATTGGCCACCAGTGGTGTCATGAAGTCGACCTTTAGAGTGGGCATGCCTTTTCCCTGACCAGACCATTCTGTCTGCTAGGGGTTAGTTAGAGGAGGAAGAGCCGAACTAAGAGGAAAGTTATGAAATGATTGAGTGATGAGTCGAGCGAGACTAAGTGATTGTGAAGGATTTGTTACCTTTCAGGAATGATAGCAAGGTACAAGGTGGAAGCAGACTACATAGCATTAAATTCGGGAGAACGAAATTTATGTTGCTATCAGCTGAAGAAGCTAGAAGGTGTAGAGATGATACCCTGGGGACTTGTACCTCGTTGAGCCCTATCTATAAAACTGGTAACCGCCCAGAATGTGCATATTAGAATCGTTTGAAGGGGAAGGGGAAGGAATCAAAAGAATCTGCCAAGTAGAGGTATTAATAAACTCGGCATTACCACAAGCTATCAGTGTTTCAGACAGGGGTGTGGGCAGTAGCCACACAGAAACATATCAGCCTGTCTAGGGTATGTGGGGAGAGTCCACAAGGACATTAAGAATAAGGCCACCGTTATCCCTGGTGTCGCTACCCATGGGGTGTTCGGCGGTTGGGGTGTCCATCTCCTTGCCCCCTATTACCAGATGGAAGAAAGGTATGAAGAAAAAAGATTCACTCGTAGAGATGATTGGTAGAGGCTTAGTCAATTGTACAGAATTATGGGAGCCGATAGTGAAGAGATTCTCTAATGTTACCTTAAATAAGATGCCAGTATTAATGAAGCCAATAGAAAAGATCGATATGGATCACTTAAGAGATAAGTTAAGTGCGTTGGGAGACGAAGGTGTAGCTTGGGAAGACGATGAGCAGATCGCGATAAGTTGGTCAATAGTAATGGGTACATTCCTAGTTGTAGCCATCGGGGGTGTAATAATATGGAAGATTAAGAGTAAGAGAAGATTAGCGACGACAGTCTAGTGAGCATGCAACAACTCGAGGGGAGATGCCGAGCAGTGTTCCTTACTCAGACAGGACTGGCGAAGAAATTGCTGAAAGACCAATGGAGGAGGCTGGCGTGGAGACCACCACGTCTTGTGGGGAAAAACCTCCCACGGCAGAGAGAGGAAAACATTGACCAAGAAGAACAAACCCTAGTGAACACATCTGCACCTACAAACACACGCACACATTACCTTGCATGTAAAACAAAAAAAAATGAAAAGAACATTTCATTGCATGTAGAACAAAAGAAAATGAAAAGAACATTTCATTGCATGTAGAACAGAAGAAAATGAAAAGAACATTTCATTGCATGTAGAAAAGAAGAAAATGAAAAGAACATTTCATTGCATGTAGAACAGAAGAAAATGAAAAGAACATTTCATTGCATGTAGAACAGAAGAAAATGAAAAAGAACATTACATTGCATGTAGAACAAAAAAGAAAATGAAAAGAACATTTCATTGCATGTAGAACAGAAGAAAATGAAAGGAACATTTCATTGCATGTAGAACAGAAGAAAATGAAAAAAAGAACATTACATTGCCTGTAGAACAAAAGAAAATGAAAAGAACATTTCATTGCATGTAGAACAAAAAGAAAATGAAAAGAACATTTCATTGCATGTAGAACAAAAGAAAATGGAAAGAACATTACCCTTGCATGTTAGAAAGTAGAATAGAATTGCATGAGACAAATGCATGGTGCATGTTAAATGATGTAATTGGTTTAGGTGTCATTTACGGGTAAATGACAAATCGGTTAGGGGAGGATTGTGGCACCTTGCATTATTAGAAATATTCATAGAAATATGATTTAATTTTTTCTTACTCGGTTACTAAACAGGTTGTTGATTTTTTTTTTTTTACGGAAAATAACTGAGTTGAAAATAATTCACTAAGATTGTACTAGACGATCTTAAGGGAAGAAGAAGGAAAGAAAAGAAAAAAAAAAAAAAAGAAAGAAGAAGAGAAAAAAAGGTTGTATGATGCATGACCCAATTGAGGGTGGAGATAGGAGTCAGAAAGAGATTTAGGTCAGCGTCTTGGCCGATTTTTCGAAGGACAATTGGAAGAATAGAATTATAAATAATAAGAAGAAAGAAAGGGAAAAACATGATATCAAAACGGGTCGCTGATGTAGACCAGATATCACAAAGCATCTGACCGACTTTTTGTGGAGAGACTCCTTATCAATTTGGTTTAGAACAATAGAAATGAAATTTTTAATCAGAGAAAAGTGTTTTTTGGGTTGAGGGGAGTTACCCGGTGGAACGATATACAGATCTTGACCTGTTAAGAATTGGACACCCACGTTAATAAAGTAGAGACATTTCAATGTAGATAATTAAGATTTTCGACTATCAGGAAAAACAAAGAGGTAAAAAGAGGGACAATTGCTTTTTGCTCACAGAGGGCGTAAGAAGGCGGAAAAGATCCTTTCTAAAGTCAAGACTAATTAGCAGCGGGCTGTTTGACAAAGTCCAGGTGAGAGAAAGCCAAAGATTGTCATTTTGCGTACGTGCAAAAAGGAAAAATTGGATTTTGTTTTTTTTTTAAACAAGAACGATGTAACCACGCCCGCAAACAGAGGGGGAGAGGATGTTCGATCAATAACAATTGGTCGAATACGATCACATGACCTGCGGAAGAAAAAAGGGAAGAAATGTTCGACCAATAACAATTGGTCGAATACGATCACGTGACTTGCGGAAGAAAAGGAAAGAAATGCTCGATCAGGAACGATTGGTTGAAAAGCGGTCACCTGACATACGAGAGACTAAGAGAGATGGATATCGCCGCCCCACCAAAGGTACTCATGCGAGGAAGTAGGGGCGAAAACAATAGCGATAATGGAGAAGACAGAATTAATGCAGTTTTTGGAATTATCGAGAAAAAACCCTGACGACAGACCCACCCCAGTTTGTTAAGGGCGTCAATAAAAGCAGGGCCCCAATCGACAAAAATCAGTTCATCCCGGACGGACAGCGAAGAAAAGAACCCTCAGACAAGAAGAACTTCCAGCCCAAGTAGATGAAGAAGAAGATTGCCTGAAAGCCTGAGAAGAATTGAGCTGCAGACAAGCCGAAAGTCGATGAGAGAAGTTAAAGTTCAGCTCGGACGGCAGTGAGAAGAGATCACCTCAGACGACAGAGAGTTGCGGCTAAGTTGAAACAAAAATCTTCCACCAAGTTGAAACAGGAAAACTACCAGCCCAAGCAGACGAAGAAGAAGAAATACAACTCAAGTCGGAGAGAAGAATCAACTGCAATGATCGATAGAAATTAGCCCCAGTGTCGAACTGAACCACCTCCGACATACATACATGATTCTAGAAAGTAGGTAATTCGACATTTTTTCTATTGTGTGATAGAAGCTTGGTGCCATAGTCCACAGAGCGGGTCGGGAAATGAGAACACTTTTGTTTTTATGTAACGGACTTTAAGATATAAAAGGTTGTTACCCTTTTTATCAGCAATTTTGTTTGGTGTCGTGAGTTTTTATTTTATTTGTGTTTTGCCACCCCGCCGGACTCAACTTGTATCGGCCCCGATCCTGCTGGTCCCGTCTGTCTAAGATCTAAACACAGCGTGGTGAGACAGACCGGAGAGATCGGTATAGTTGCTTTAGTGACCAGGTATTGGAAGCGAGTCGGGAAAGGCGAGGCTGGTGATCATCTGACCAAAGGGTTGGAGGCGGCACGCTTGGACCCAGGAGGAGCGACCAGGAGGAGCGACGTCACCGTTAGCGCCGTAAACCAAAGGATCCGACACTGGGCCAGGTGTGTAACCGTCACACCCAGTCAATTTAAATTAGTTTTTGAAATACAGTAAAATATTTTGCTTATTGGAAATATTAAATTTAATCTATTAGCTTGAAATTCAAACTAAAACAAAAGCTTCAAAAAAGATTTTTACATTTTTAAAAATTCAGTTAGTTATCATGAATCTATGGAGGTATCTACATTAGATATTGTTGAGACAAATTATTTTACTGAAGACAGCATACAGTAATTATCAGAATTACAGAAGTTTTTATAAGCATCTTTTACATTAAAAAAATCTAAAACCATTTTAATGCTGTTCATAACTGACAAAGGATATAGTTGTAACAGGTGTTATTTCTTTGCTTCAGCAGTAATGAATAAAAAGAACAGATTAGCTCATCTCAGTGATCAATGAGTATTTCTCTTAATGCAACAGAGATTGATATTATTCATCAACCCTCTCTTTGGACAAATTTCTTCCAAGTCTTGCTTCTTTACAGTTGCATGCCTTGGTGGCACAAAGTGAGTTAGAAGTAAATGGAATTTGCTTTTCAAGAGAAATATCACAAATTGAATCTGGCAGTAAATGGTAGAATTTAAAGCTGCACTTCAAGCTTCAAATAGCAACATGCAAACTTTCAATAATGCCAACCTTCAAAGAATATAGGGAGGCAGTGCTGGAAAAGTTCTTGGCCCAAAAACCTTCTCAAAATCTAACCAAAAATGAGAGTTTTTGAAGGGCATTTTGGTTTGGCTGAGAACTTTTCAGCATGCCTTTATAAGCATGTTTAACCATTGTTTTCCTGCTTTTTAATTTGTTGGGTTTGTCAGGAAGAGCAGCTCTTCTATTTTGGAATACTTTGTGAGCCTTTTGTTTCACGCTGAAAATGAAATAGGAACATTTTAAATAACAACACACAAAACGCATTGGTTGTTCACCGTAACAAAACAGACAATTTCTGACATAGAGAATGTTACTTTGATTAAAAGAGAAAATAATCCGCTGAGATGAAAATGTCTGGAAGGTGCTTTGATCGCTAGTTCAGCCACAATAAATTTGTGTCCAGGCTCTTACAATATATCACCATTCTTGGTAGATTTTATATTCTCACAGTGTGGGATAGTCAGAGAAAAAGAAAACAGATGAATTTGGCTAGATAGAAACAAAAAAATATTCTTTTAAAAAATTTTTGAAACTACCTGTGTCTCATTTCGTGCACATATCAACAAAGCCCAGTCCAATGAAATCCTAATGGATGAAACAGGTCACAAGAAATTTTCCAGTTTGTCATATTTTTCAATATATATATATATATATATATATATATATATTGCAAGAGAAAGGTTGAGGTATGTGTATGTATATGCATAGAAGTATTTACCATTTAAGCATTAATATTGTGTGTGTGTAAAAAGTATTTATCATTTAAACATTAATATCAATTATTTATGTAAAAAACGAAATAGAATTTCCCTAGCAAAAAAAAAAAAAAGAAATCTAGAACACCCAAAAATTAAAATCAGTGGCATGTCTAAAAATTGGAACAACTCGCCACAAACCGCAACTGACAAAGGAAAAGAAGAAAGGGGGGGGGAGAAAAAACTAAAGAGTGAGTGTAAAATGATAAATATAAGAAAATAAAAGCAAAAAGGACAAATGATCATGAAACATGCACAACAAATGCATGGCTAGATGCCTACACAAAAAATACGGAAAAAATTTACACCAATGATAAGTGTATAAAAAGGAAAAAATTTAAAAAATATAAGTAGCAAATTGCTGATACACCCTGAAGGTGTGCCTACAAAATTCTGGAGTTAGGATGCTGAAGGTAACATCAATCAGCTAAGTGACAAACTTTTACTTATATTAATCCTGCGTGTGTTTGTAAGAAGCTATCTGAATGGAACTTCCTTCTTATCAATGAAATAAGAAGAGATTAATATATCATTAGCCGTAAAAGTTTGAACTGGTGGAATTTGGGAGTGTAATTCTTCAAAACATTTTCCATAGAAATAGCAATAGAGCAGCAAAAGACTTGCAATATTGCATCTGTAGGAAAAGGGTTTATGGATGCATACTATATATACTTGCAGATAGGTCACTCCCACTGAATAGGTCACACCTCTACTTTATGGCTTAATAATTGATGATTTACTGTTGACTTGCAGATAGGTTGCACCATAATCTGGGCAATTACATAGCCCTTTTTAAATGCAAGAATTATCAGATATCTACCTTTATTTCAAAACTTACAATTATTAATACACTTTTGCAGATCAATATCCATATTCTTCTGCATAATTTAGTACTTTTAATTTAAAACCTGCTTCATAATTCTTTCTTTTACTCATGATAAGGGTTTGCAATAATTAAAATTATAAACTACAAATTTGGCTACCAACTATATCACTGCACAATGCAAAATAGTGTAAAAGTTTTGTGTGCTAGATTCATGCACTTTGTTATTTGTAAATAACACTTAAGAACGCCTTTTAATGTTATATGAAACAATCATTAAAGAAAATTATCTCAAAAATATATTTCATTTCTTTAAGTCATATTTTCTCATGTATTTTTGACAAAATATATATATTTTGCAGAATGAATCATGGGACTATTTTTTCTTTGTCAATAAACATCTACACGTGGTTCCTTATGTATTCATGTTTAGGGTTTCTATATCAGTCGAGTGCAAGGGCACCAACCAAACGGTGACTAATGGATCAATGAATATTTTATAATTTTATTTATTTATTGTGATGGATATGTGAATCTAGCAGCATGAGGTAAGTTTAAAGCAGTTAGTCAGTATATATATGATAGATAAATTGTTTCGATATGGAGAAAAACCACAGCTTTAGTGTTTTTGGGTATCATTTGCAATTTCTCACAAAATCATGATGACAAGGTAGTGTTGTTTTACATTTATGTCAAGCGGATAGGTAGCATCCCTAATATTTTGTGAATTTTTTGGTAAAAAAGTGCGACCTATCTGCGAGTACATATGGTAAATGATTTTGGAAACTGTCAAGGCTGGGAAGTGAGGACAGAACAGCTCCAGCCCAGATATGACAGCAATACTCCATTTTTTATTCTGACACTTGTCAAAATAGAACATCACAGGTGGTACTTTCTGGAGTGGCATAAGAAAACAACAGAGAGATTGTATGAGTTTCTAGTTGAAATATGAGCTAAATTTGAGTCCCAATAGACATTCAAAGCAAAAAAAAAAACTCTTTGAGTGAAGCTATTCATCATGACAGGTGAGAACTAAGGCTCAGCTTGGTAATGATGAAAAGTTAAAAGGTAGCCAATAAAGTCCTTACCAGTTTTTACATCATGTGGGAAGAAGTGATCACTGCTATGCAAATGTGTGTGTCACATGCTGGGAAGACAGTGTGGGTGGAGTGTGCTGGGAAGCATTGCTCTTGACTATTGCAGGTGTGAGTAGCAGTAAGGAAACATGACAGTGTTGAAGCAGGTGGGCTTGTCTGCAGCCACATTAAGTCACCAAATATGTCAAGCATTTGGAGATAATACGGTGAATGAACACAGCGAGAGGCATTAGTTCCAGAAGTTCAGGTCGGGAGATCTGTCCCTTTGTGTTGAACTTTGCAGTGGCCAGCCACATGTTTTCGATGTTGATTTTCTATGCCAAAAGTATGGGACACACAGAGAGGATTGAACTCACTATTCAGTTGTAACTGATCTAGCAAGACAAGTCCTTGATGATGAGGCCCTGAAGGTGGCCATAGAGGAGGAAAAACTGCCAAAACTGTGGTTTCTGATGAAACAGACTTCAACTGCATCACATAGGAAAGGCATACAAGTTGAGCAAGTGGGTACTGAACAGACTGTCAGATGCCAACAAACAACGAATGACAGCCCGTTTCTTCGCGGCACTGCAACATACCAATATCTGATCAATTGCTCACCATTGTTGAAAAGTGGGTCCTGCATGACATGCCCAAACATGCCAGATGCCATCATGGAAGCCTGTGATTCACACTATAAGAACACCTCTACACACACAGAGTTGGAACGTCTGCAACAGTCACTGAAGCAGAAAGAGCCAGCATTGATTAATTGCAAAGGTGTACTGTACCTCATGAGTCAAGAGTGACCAAAGATACAATCTAGCAACTTGGCTGAGAGACACTTTAGCATCCACCTTACTCCCTGGATTTTTGCACCAATAGATTAATACCTCTTCTATTTCCTGGACAACTAGCTTTGTGGGAAATCCTTCACAAATAAGGCAAACTTGAAGCAGGCACTTACAGATTTCATTGCATCCAAGACACCTGATTTTTGCCATCAGGCACATTGATAAAAAGCTTCTGGATGCCAATGAAGATTGCTTTGATGACTAAAAGTATGTCAAATTTGCTATATAACTTTTTTTCATAATAAATAAAAAAAAACAGTAAGGACTTTTCTTTCGTTACCTTGTAATTTGTTTTTTGGAGGTATTTAAAGTTACAAGCCAGTTTTTCCTCCCAATGTGGTGTTAGAGATAGCCTGTCAACTGATTTCTCATCTGACCTCTCTCTCTCTCATATATATATATATATATATATATATATATATATATATATATATATATATATATATATATATTTCCTGCAAAATCATAGATATATATTTACTACATGAACTAAGTGAAATAACAGATAAAAATGATACAGGACTCTACAGGGACGACAGCCTCATAATGTTAAGAAATTACAACAAACAAAACACAGACAAAACTAGAAAAGCAATAATAAAGATTTTTAAAAATAACGGATTTGACATAGATATAAAACTAACCTAAACAAAGTAGATTTTGTAGATTGCAATAAAAATAAAAACCATATTTAATGAAGCTAAGAAAGACTACAAAACAGCCCTAAAAGATAGTGGATTCCCGGCAACACTCACATACCACAGAGCACAAGAAAGTCCAACAGGAAGAGAAATATCATATGGTTCAACCCAATGTACAGCAAAAATGTAAAAACAAACATAGGTAAAATATTCTTCAAACTCCTAAACAAACACTGAGCTCATCTCAAAATGCAGACATGAAAACAAATTTTTACTATGTTACTTAAAAATTAAAAAGTGAAATGAATAAATACAAATAAACGAAATATATAAAAACAAACAAATAATAAACAAATTAACAAACCACTCCTGTTAGACGAAATAGAATGAATAAAAATAAAAAATAAAATACATAAAAAAGTAAAAACAATCAACCCAAATAAGTAAATAAAGTATATAATAATAAACAAATTAACAAACCAATCCCACCAAAATAACCATCAGAATAGACTACAACCAATCCAAAAATTGGACATAAAATAGCTATAACTGCTATATATTGATAAAAAAAACATCACAACGTTACTCAAAAATTGAAAACCAAATAGAATAAATAAAAATATACAAAATAAAAAATAAGTAAATAAATAAAAAACTAATAAAAATTAATCCAAATAAATAAAATGAACAAATTAACAAATCACCCCCCCACTAAAATAATTGTTAGAACTAATAAATGTAGGCAAAAACAAGTAAAAATAATCAATCCAAATAAATAAATTAAAAACTGTTCACCCTCCAAAATAACAGAATAGACTACGGCAAGAAATCTAAACATTGGATGAATAAATAGTTTTAATTATCTTCCTAGACCAAAACAAACTATTAAATAAGTGACCTAAGCAAATCCTTCCACCTAATTTTTTACTACGTTAATAAAACATAAAAAAATAAATAAATAAATAATACAAAATGAAAATGAAAAACAAGTACAATAAATTAACCCAAACAAATAAATGTACTTATTTATTTTTGTCTCTGCATTTTAAAATTATGTCCCATCTTTGGTTTAGTAATTCTTTTTGTTGAGCGTGGGTGATTATTGCCACTTTTTCATGCAGACAAATTAGACATCTCTTTGATATGTTATTGTAGGCAGGTGTGGTTTTCATGGTTTTCCAGCTTATTTTTAGTATAATGTTTTTGCCTTTTAGTTGCAATCTATATGTGGATAGTGTGGTGCTTTTGGAGTATTTTCTATTGGAGAATGAGAGGTCGTAGGTGTATCTTTGCTTGAATGTTCCTTCTGTCGCACCAATGTAGTGCATTGCAGTGTTGTTTGCATTTACCTTAGCTTTGTATATTTTATATATATATATATATATATATATATATATCAATTACCTGATTGCCCATTAATGGTAAATATTAGCTAGATGAAGATGTATATGGGAGGTACTTCTTACATCAAGTATTATAAATTTTTTTTCATTCAGGGCTTAGGCGATCATGTACTCTACAGACTCCATTTCTTATACGACTCCAAAAAGTACCACCTGCCATGTTCTATTTTTTATCTGTGAATTACCATGACTTCTTAAGAAAGAATTATATATATATATATATATATATATATATATATATATATATATGCATATATAAATAACTAATATATAAAAAAACTATAAAAGGCTCAATAGCCACTCAATGTAGAGGGTTAGTGAAGGAGTTTGTTGCCTGAGCAGTAAGAGTAAAAGGTTAAGGGAATATGAGGGAAAAATAAGGCTAACTCGAGCCTTGAACAGGTTCAGTGGTTGGGAAAGCATCCTCTTGAGAGTTGGTTCCACAAAGTGTGTGTGTGTGTGTGTATATATATATATATATATATATATAAAATTCGGGAAAGGTTCTTTTTCCTGCTTTCTAAGAAATGGTCAGATTGAGTACAAATTGGTAGTGTCCTGTGACAGTATAGTTTTGAGAACTTCATATTAGTATATTTTTGGTGCGGAAAATGAGTATGCCTAACTTAAAAGAACAAGGGCATTTGTTGAATATATTAAGCTATTAATAATGATGCCATAGCAAGATATTTATTCTAACATCTCAGATTAAAGAACCAATGTTACTTTCAAATGAGCCACAACCTTTAATGTAAGCTGTCTTCTATCTGTAGCTATAAATGTACAAGGTGTGGCATGTATGGGGGTCAGAGTTGAAATGATGCCATACAAGCAAAAAAAGAAAAAAATAACCTAGGTTAAGTTTATTCATTCTTTATTTTTGTGGACATTAGAATTGTTATTAGATTGGAGGAGGGAAGGATTAAGGGGCAGATAACCCTGACTTGACTTAGGTCACAGGGCAAGCATTGATACTAACAGATGTGTGGGTGGCAACCAGGCTTGTTTGGGCGGACATTCTTTCAAGAAATGACCCTTGGATCTTTGACACCTGCAAATATATACCTCCCGTTTATACAGGTGTGCACAAAAACAGCATTTTCAATAAAGACACACCTATTTGTGCACAAATATATGAGAGACATGTGTATGTGTGTGTCTGTGTATATCTCAAACCTACCCATCTATATACATAAGTTTCTTGATCGATCTCTCTACCTGCCCATGCAAAATTGTTTTTATGTTGAGCCACAGGGGAGGACAATGCAAATAAGAAAATAGGAGTAAGACAAAAATGGAGCAATAAACAAAAAAATAGAGACTTTAGAGAAACTGACATAAGAGGTTACTTATTTTTTTTTTTTTTTCACTTATGTATAAAAAATAAAAATTCAATTAGATCTTTTCTAACAGAGGAGCTGAAAATAAGTCTTGAGATGGTTTTCTATATCTACCTCACACACACACACACACACACACTTAAAGAGTTACTCAAAAATTTCTGTAATATGACTTTAAAAAAAATTATGCCTAAATTTCCAAGATGAATCATCATTAAAATATGCCTTTCCATTCTGACTGGCATACTAATCTTAGTTGTTAAACTCATAACATTTCGGCTGTTGTGCCCTGACATTCTTCAGAGGTCTGATTGACTCAGTAACCTTCTTGAAATTTTTAAATGAACACTTTATTCCATCCACAGGGAAAAGGTTGTTGTTCTTCCACATTTTACAAACAAGCAAGACAAAAGAATATGAACTGAACTGTATAAACTGTTAGGAGAAATTCCCCATACATGAAGAGTGTAAGGCAATCAATCTGCCACTGTACATGGAATACAGTGTTCAGATCAAAATTCCAAGAAAGTTACCTTGAATTACAAACCCTTAAAAAAGCCAGAGGATGTAATAGAAGGAATATAGTAACCAAGATGAGGACATTAGTTTGAATTGAAGGGTATATAAAAAAAAATTTTTTTACTTACATTTAGATTCAACTATCTCCAAATTAGATAACAGAAACTAGCTAATAAGTTACTGCTATCAGATGGTTGCAGTAACAGTCTGTACTACATTCAGTTTGAGCTATTCAAATTAAATAAACTTTCAGGTAACAACTCATATAAACCCTCATAACTCTAAAAGATCACAAGTCCTATAACACATTAGTACTGTAGCCATGGCAGCAGTGGTGTGTCCAAGGCAAGATAACAAGACAAAATACATGCATCTTGAGGTTGGTTTTGAATTCAGAGTTTTCCTTCTTCTAGACTGGTTGCCACCTCAAGGCAAGAGAGCCCAGTCAGCCCTTTTGTTTAACACTTAGTTGTGGGTAAAATAAATGGAGTCATACCTTTTCTAAGGGTACTTATACTAAAGTGAGCATAATGAACTTGGATGGAATTTGAACCTAGCATGCTGATTTCTCTTTCTAAATCAACAACCGTTACACTATCCACACAAAGGGCAGCTGAAAATAAAGGTTAACAAGGAAAAAGTTCCAGTGTACTTACTTTAATAAGAAGTTGTAACATGAAAATCAGTGACAAACATCTCTATAGAATTACATTTTTCTTTTTTTCATTGCAGTACGATTCACCTGTACAAGACCCGGGGGGACACTTTAGGTAGAGGGTTACGTTAGGAGGCAGATTTATAAGGATAGGAGAGGAAGGTAACGGTTAACCCTAGATGTGAACAGGTTAAGATCATAGTGATTGAGGAAACATCCTCTTGTGAGTTGGTTCCACAGAGCAATGGTTTGTGGGAAGAAGCTGTTCAAGTGGAACTTACTTCTCACTGATGAAACACGGAATCAATTTGGGTGGTGTGCTATAATGTAAATGGCATGGCAGGTTCTTGCTGAGAAGGTCAGACCTGTCACTTTCCATGAAAGTAGATCAGTGAGAGGCTTGCCACATTCTGCGTGTGAGAGAGAGAGAGAGAGAGAGAGGTTGTTGGGGGAGGGGAATAATTTGTCACCTACAAAGACTTGGAGATGCTTTTGGACTCTATTGAGGCTGGAGAGTGATCTGTGCAGCTCCTGTCCAAATCTGACAACAATACTCCATTCTTGGCCTGATCTGGTTCTTGTAAAGGTAGAGGATAGCATATGGAGTCAGATACTTACTGGAATGGTATAGGGAACTGACCATTTTACCCGCATCTTTAGTGATGTACGAGTCCCACTTAAGGTCAGATTTAAGTTTAAGGCCCAATAGTCTCTCAAGGCACGACGACTCTCTGAAGGGACATCCATCCATTATGACTAGTGGTAGTTCGGGGTCCAATTGACAATGGTGGAATATAAGAGTAATATAGACACAGTTCTTCATATTATTTGTATACCGTTTATTTCTATTTATATATGTGCATCATTACTCGTGCAGCAGGCATACATCAGAAACATGTTACATCATAAGGCAAGAGGTGTAACAAGGCAAAAAGCCAATAAGTTTCAGTTTGGCTGGGATCGTTATGTCAATATCTTTCTTGATTCAAATTGCATTTTAGCATAGAATATGTAACAAACAGGGACAAGTATCTTACTTCATTGTCTTCTGTGTGCCAAATTCCTACAGGATGTAGATAATCATGGCTATCCACAATTTCTTGCCCTTTGTAGCTCTTAATAAATTCTTTTCATAATCTCTCCTAAACCCTGTTTTGCCATCCATTTACTCAAGCTTGCTAGGTAGGTTATAAGCTTTTATCTGCCCCTCTTGCCTTCCATCTGTACTGGGAGTATCAAATTCTTCAAGTCCTCTTTCCTCATTATGTGCCCAAGAAACTCTTTCTGATTCAAAGTATAATTGTCCTTTTGCCATTTTCTCTAAAAAGTCCATGGTATACTCAGCATCTTTCTGTAGAAAAACTTTTCTGTTACTTCAAGTCTTCTTCATCTGTGAGGAAATCGTCCCATACTCACTGACACATGGGAGGACAGATAATTTGTAACAGTTCAGTACTCTTTTCTTTGTTTCTAGCAAAATTTTTCTGTTTCTTAATACACTGTTTAGCTTCTGGTAGACTATTTTTTGCTATCTTGATACACTTCAAATTTTAGTGTCACATTTTTCATCCACTGTTAAAACACTTCCCAGGCATTTAAGTCCATTCAAGCACTCTGTTTATTTAATTAAACAGTATTTTTATTTAATTACATTTACCAGCTTGAATATTTGAGAACTCTTGTCAGAAAACATGAGTCTTCTGGCAGGATTTGAACCTGTATTCTAAAACTAAAAATCTACAATAATTAACATGTGTGTGCATGTGTGGGCACATGGCCAAGTGGTTAGAATGTTCACATTTTGACCATGAGACCCAGGTTCGAATCTCACCATGGTCGATTTCTCAGGAAGGAGACTTCTTGATGTTATCGGAGTGAAGGGATCGATCACAGTGTGCGGCATCATTGGAAGGTGCCTGAAAACCATACCATGGGTTGACCCAAGCCTTGTGAGTGAAATTGGGTAGACGGAACCCTTGGGTGCTGTTGATAGTTGTGCTAGCACAAGTCATCGTGGCTGAGGGCTTGAGTGTGCTGACTTTGTTCAAATTGTTGATTACGCTAGATAACACGCTCTTTCCCAGAAACTGTAACTAAGGTTTGCTCAGCATAGTTGCAGTATAAACCATAGGTGGGCTTTGTGGGTGTTGAATAAAAACAAATGCACCTGAGCAAGTGTCTTCAGTAGGGATTGGCTAGCTGCCCTAGTAGACAGATATCCTTGAATATGAGTGGCCAGCTATATATATATATATATATATATATATATATATGTGTGTGTGTGTTATTGACTTATTTTTGGTTTAAGAGCAAAGAAGACTAATCTCATAGTTAGGAACATTGTTTTCTTCTTTTTTTTCCTCCTTCATTCTGACCAGTTGCTTCACGTATACTTGTGGGCAAATGGTGATGATGAATGTACAGACAAAACTCTCATCTACAGACCTCCCATCAATGGACTTCAGATGTAATGGACAAGATCTGCAGGAAAAAACTTCCAAATCCTCAGTGATGTAGTTCAAAATTTACAGGCTTAGTGGAACAAGTCATATTATTTCTCAAGGTGAGCGCTTGGCGGCAGTGACAGGGCTTTACGACTGTAAACAACAACAGGTGTACAGTATATAAAGTGCAATATATTAGTACATGTGTGAGAAAGTAGCTATGAGAAATCTATTATTTTTGTTATTTTGATTAATATATCTATATTAAGTATATATTTATTTATGCCATATATACATGTTTAGGGTATTTATATTATGATCATAACTACTGATAGTTACTATAGTGTTTTTATAACTGAAAAATAATCCATTCCCATTTATGGACAATCAGCTTTATTGCCCCCCACCCTCATTAGTGCATTGATTAGAGGATTGTCTGTGTGTACAGACTCAGTATCACTATAAAGGACAGGTGTGTGTGTGTGTTTATTGACTTGTTTTCCATAAGATGGCTGAAAAATATTAACAATTTTTTATTCATTCTTTAAAAAATAAACTTCATTGTTTTTTGGTTAAACAATGAAGTTTATTTTTGAAAGAATGAATAAAAAATTATTTTCCATAAGATGGCTGAAAAATCTCACTAAATTGTCAAAAATAAACTATTATTCAGAGATCTTTCGAGCAACGCCAGGTCTCCCAGCTAGTTTAAAATAACATTTAAGCAAAACAAATTGAAATATATA